>VXBP01000218.1:344-185534 GCA_013400115.1 Rhinopomastus cyanomelas | reverse complement strand
ATGATTCAATGATTCTATGCTCTGTTCACCTCATGTGCAGCATCCGGCACCACAGGTTAACGCTGTAGAAGCCCCACCTCTACAGCCAGCGCCCTACAGCCGGTGTTTTGTTCACGTAACCCTCAATATAAGACAGAGATTGGAAAGAACCGAATGAAATGCAGACATCCATTGCCGAGCTAATCGCTCCACGCTCCCTTCACACCTGACATGATCCACTCAGTGCAACAATTCATCATGTTGTGAAGCAGACAGCGCAAGTAGGTCAGATGAATTAAGCCCTAAAATGAACCATTTCTCGCTATGGAAGATAAAGCGAGATCAGGATGACCAGTTCATGTGTCCGCACGTAAAGTCACACACGCTCCACTCAGGCTGACGTTTTCCAACCAGCCCCTAGAACTACCTCGTTTAAAACTTTAAACTGCCTTTCTCGCCCCTCAGCTAAGGGCTCCGGCCACCATGCTGCTGATTTTCCTGTTACTCTGTGGGGTTTTTGGATGAAAAATTAAATCAATATCTTTCAGTTTCCATATGGACATCTTTGAATAACTGAAGATATTTACCCCATCTGTTTGAAGTGAAAAAAATGCAGTTGTTTTTTTAATTGCAAAAGGCCCAAATAACCACAATTTTTTAATCAAAAATAAAAACCACACAGAGAGATTTCAATTGCAACCCTGGCAGCACCACTGCCATCCTAGCAAAATGGCTGATTAATGACTGTCTGATACATGTTTAAATTTTCAATGGGAATAATGTATATTTTTAATTATTTTTTTCCCAGAGAGACTGAGTTTTTAATTAAGAAAAAAGTGCAGTCTAAGACATTTTTTCATTTGTCTTACAAGAAGTATAATTTTTATAAATGTGTGATCTAGCCAGGCAAAATGAAGCTGCAAAAGCGTAACCACAGAATTTTCCTCACTGCTTTATGACAGTATCTTGATCAAGCAGAAACTGAGCTAAGAAAATTAAATTCCTTACTTCAGGAGGGTAACTTTTACTGACTTTGACTCACAGGAAGAAGGCTGTTTACTTCAGATTAGTGGTACCTTCATTTAATTTAAAGCGCAAATTTTTCATCCTTTTTTGTACCCTTGACCTTCTTCCTACGTACCCCATCGCCCTCCTGATTTTCTCACCATGCTGCTGCTGAAATTTATTTGGTTAGTCTGAGTCTGGTTTCTCTATGCACTGCCTGTGACTACCTCCAAATGGCTTCTCCTTAGCTCGGGGGAGAATGAGGGGTGACCCCATTAATGTCTAGAAACATTTGAAGAGTGGGTGTCAGGGGACAGAGCCGGGCTCTTCTCAGTGCCATCTAGTGATAGGACAAGGGGCTATGGGTGCAAGCTGGAACAGAGGAGGTTCCATATAAACACCAAAAGGAACTTCTTCCCAGTGAGGGTGACAGAGCACTGGAACAGGCTGCCCAGTTGTGAAGTCTCCTTCATTGAAGAAGTTTAAGACCTGCCTGGATGTGTTCCTGTTTGACTTGGTCCAAGTGATCCTGCTGTGGCAGGGGGATTGGACTAGATGATCTTTCAAGGTCCCTTCCAATCCCTAATGATTCTATAATTCCATGCAAGAAGTACAAGAAAAAAAGCTGCAAACATACAAGTAATCAAAATTTTCAGTTCTGGCATCTCTGTCTTCAACAATTTAAAATAAATGTCACACTTTATTCACCAGAGTTCCTTCAATTTGACCTTGACTTTTGTGGACTTCAAAGAAAATTATAAAATAGAATATAAAATAAATGTTGAAACCACGGGTACCACCTCTGTCTGCAGAGAAGCTGTGAGTAGAACTACATCCCATGAGCTACTGAGTAGTCACCCTGCACACAGGCAATGCCCCAGTCCTTTCCAGGGCTCCTCTTTAGAGAGGGTTGCTGGAAGAGCAGTTCAAAACATGTAGTATTCGTTCGACACTATAATCCAAACCTTCAGTCTTTTTCTTGGTGCCTTATAAAGGTGCAACATAAGGGTTAACAGGATGTTCTTCTACCTGTTAAAACATGTTACTGTTCAGTTTCTAAATTCCTTCCTGTGGGTTTTACCTGGAAAGGAGGAGCTCACATAATGATTCAACTCTGTTTACACTCCTGCTACTGTATTCTAAATAAATATTTTAACCTCAGAATCGTTATTTAAAAAAACTTAAGAAATAAAAAGGGTAATGCAAAAAACCAGTTATAAAATACACTTCCATTTTTATTTCAAAAGAAATTGCCCACTTCCACACATTCAATTATTATCTTACTACTGCTTGTAAAGTAGGGTTTCCTTCGCATGAACTATAACAAATTATTTACAAGAGTTCAGTTAAATCCTGAAGTAACATGCAAAAACTGTTCAAGTTCACTCCTGATTGATGATGGATCTGGCAATTCTGAGCTTTTGCAGCCGGCAGCACGAGTACATCACCAGGCTCTTTTGTCTCAGACCATGGCACATTCAACACAGCAGCACAGAAAAGCAGCTCAGTGCAAACGTTTGATACGATCTGATGACACAGAGAAGACTGTGGGGAGCATTCCCTAGGGACTGCTAGAAGCAATGATTCCAAAAGAGTAGCCACTACAGATATCCACAATGAACATCCCTAATTGCAGCAGGCTTTACAGGTGACAGAGGAGTAAGGTCTTCCCAGATGCTCACAGGTAATGCACGTATATCTTAAATCATGAGGTTTCATTACCCCTCTCTAAGTGTGCTTTGCTGCCACTGTTACTAGTCTTTATGTCTTCAAGCATTTTTGGAAAGCAGAACCACTGTATTTAACTATATGACCTCCACGGTGAATTCTAACTGCATGTTGCCTGAAAACGCTATTTATGCCCTATAAAATTCCAAGTTGCTCTTAAATATGTGATTTCTTGACCTTGTTTTACAAAGCTGGAAAAGAAGGAGAAAACACCACAACCTGATCTTTTCTCCTCTGATTTTATATCGCCATTTCAAAATTTAATTTGTTTTTACTGTTTCATTTCCAAAACAAAAATAATACTTCCCCAACCACTCCCTGGCATCTCACAGACAGGACCTGTTACTACCCCTCTCTAACAGACCTACATCTTGTAGAACTTTGAAAAAGAATTATTACATTTTATAGGCTAAACCCCACTAACTCTGTACCTCTTCTTATGTTTTGGAATCTCTCTTATAGTTGCCAACTGCAGCAAGACCACTTCCTGATACAACACTTTAATCCAAACCCGGCCAGTAGGACCACAGTGGAATGAAAAGGAGTTCCAGAGCTGTTTTATTCCCCTTCAGCTATTCTGTTTAATAGTTACGGACTTTTCTTCATTCTTTGAAGAACATCTGTATGAAATTACCCACCCAACAGTAATCCTAAACAAACCCAAGATTTATTAAAACAAAGAGAAAACAGAATTAAAGCAAAACAAATTGTTTGCTTTACGTATCTGAATTTACAGTTCTCGTAAGTTAAGCTAGATAGGGCATACACCAGATAAGCTTGACTTCAGACAGAAAAGAAAAAATGAATCCTGTAGTTCAGCCTTTGAAATTAAATATCCTTTGTGACCACACCAGTCAGCCTGTCAATGCCGCTTGCTGCCTGGAGACCAACAATTCCCTCTTTTGTCTCCCACAGATATGCTTAATAAACCCCGGTTCAGGTTTCCTAAACACTTTTCTGAAGACAAAAAAATGGGCTTTGGTAAACAGTTTCAGTCTCCATCTCTGAAGAGCTCCACCAGTGAGGAAACAAAAAGCCTTAATTATGATTTATGACTGCCTTTTCAGGGTTTATGACCCAGCTCAAATATTGCCTTTCGCTAACCATCTTGTCTGGCTCTATCTAGGTTTTGGCTAGACCCATGGGCAAGCCTCACCTCACGTCATCCCTTTTCTCTTCCCCTTGTCACAAGCGATGAGTTATAGACACGGGCTAAGGCTCGCTCTTACAATCAGCTACGTCTCAAAACAGAGTCCAACAGGCCTTTGGAAAAAATCAGTCTTGGCTGATGTCTCAAAAGACAGATTGCTCTTTGTTTCTGTCTTTATGGGTTCTGGGACTCACATATACATAGTTTTCACTTGAGTATGCTGTATCATTTAGTGGGTGGTATTTTCCTGATACTAAGGGTTTGACTCTTGGACAGCTGTAATAAAAACTGATCGGTATAAAGTTTTGCCACTTTGGAATTATAATGAAAACAGCAAGCTTGTTCCTTCTCATATTCAACTGTGGATGCAAGCATGCTACCCAAAATGGCTTGGCTAAGCAGAACTCCTTTCTTTCAAGCAAATAAAATAAAGACAAACTGAGAACAGTGCTGCTGAACACTCTCCATGCTGTACCAGTGCAGATGTACCAGAAGAACAACGAGCGTAATGGTGAACAAATTAATCCTGTACCTTGTGATACTAACTTGATGTAACTCCTCTCAACCTAGAGCCCATTCTCAACCCTTTATTCTTTAGCCTCTCCAATAAATTTGAAATGAGGAAACAAAAAAACCCCAACCCAGAATAGAAACCCTGAAGCTACAAAAGTAATGGAGATATTATTGCAGGGCTACTTAACAATATGCACATAGACTTGTCTGATTCAATACAGTCCTGTGCTAAACCAGGACTACAGAAGGAAGGCAAGAAAAAGAAGTCATCATGACTTGAAAGCAGATTCCTACAGGAGAAGGTTAGCCTGTGACTTCCAGAGCTGGAACTATGTCACATACCATTTTTGACATAATAGGATGCTTGGAAGAAACCTTTTGGCAGCAGGAATGCCAAGTGCGGCTGCACTTCATAGCCAAGAGCAACGGAACTGTGACCCGAGATCTGTCCAACAGAACTCTGCATTCATTCAACCACGTTTTTAAATTATGAATTTGTACATAGGATGGTCTTTGCAAGCTCCAGATCAAGTTAATTTCTTCCATTACAGGCGCACACAGTTGCTCAAACATTCAATTAAATAACCTTACAGAACTGCATTTAAATTGTATCATCACTCTGACAAAATCCAAAGCAAAACATAAAATAAAGGTCAAACTAGAGCACGTTACGGAGCAAGTTAATATCCATGAAAAATGAGCACAAGAAAAACAAAACTATTCCCCAGTGAAAAATGGTAGCAGAGGAGGTGAGAAAGGATGTTATTCCTCTTGTGTATTGCTGTTCATCTAACAGAAGAAGAGCCGGGCAAAGAGAACTTCAACATCATTAACGCTGAAAAGACAAGTCCGCCTTATGTAACAAGAGAACTAGCAATGAAGGTGTGTGACCAAAGCAGCACCTCACTGCTTGCACACCTCTCTCAGGTCCTAGGACACAAAAACCCTGCTATAGGCATTTTCACGTTGTTTTAGTTTTGCTGGTTTCTTACAAGGAAATAATTGTAATTGACTTAAGGCAAGGATTCCTTCTTAAAAACACCCAGAAAAAATCTTAATGCTTTCATAATCTCTCTCTTAAAGCTCTCTATACATTATCACTGGAAGAGACTTTAAAAACTGCTTAATCCACAGATAATTACACTCAGCTATTCTCCACAGAGGAATCAAAATATATTGGAACCCAGAAAACACACAACGTCTACCTTAAAGAAACAGAATACTTAAATGTTCTTTCAAAATGCTTCCAGATGCACATGTTGACAACAGAAATCGAAGTTAATTAATCTTAACAATAAATTTCTAATAGATTCCTTTCAAAGTAAAGTTTTTATTTTATTGAGTTTTCAGCACACATCTATGTTGAGTCTAAAAATCTACCAACAGGACCAATTCTTTCTAATGCAGCCATGTTTAGAGAGCATGACTATGAGGAAAAAGGAATGGCTTTCCTTATTTTTAAAGGAAAGATATTTAATATATCAGTCATAAATCTACTACTACTTCGAGTAGTAACCACGATATCTATCAACCCTGATAGAAAAACAGAATTCCTCAAAAATATATTAATTGTAGGTCCTGCCCTTGCGGCTACCACCGCAGCAGAATACAATTAACGCTCTGCTGAGGCTCCCGCGATGCGTATTCAAAGAGATTTTTATTTCTAAGTGATACATGAAACGATAGGAGGGACCTCTCTGAAGTGCTGCACACTAACAAACACTGAGAACCAGTATCGGCTGTGCTCGTGCACAAATATTCTGCATAAGCTGAACACACCAGCTGAGCAGATTGTCTTTACCAGTGGTGAATTTAGAAAAACAGTACTGGCCCTACGTTCAAAATACAGAAGATCATAACTACTGTTGATGGGGCAGTGTTTCAGAATCAAGGTTTGTCTCCAGTGAGGACAGAGCATACTTTAGAGACTCCTTAAAACACAAGTGTGAGAAAGGGAGATGGAGTTTTGGTGGTTACCCACTACTTGAGGGTGATTCTAGAACAGTGGGAGTGGGGGCCACATGCCAGGGGTATGAAGCTTAGCCACCAATGCTGCTGCGTATGCCAAGACTTTACCCCATTGCCACATACTCAAGAGAAAAAAGTGACTAACAATGGTGAGTGTGCACCAAAGTTCTAGACAAGTATTTACAGACTGCTAAAGGATGTACAACTCAAATATTCACAAAGCCTCTGGCTTAGTATTTGCAGTCTAATTCTAACCTGAGTTAGAATAGGACCTTTCAATATTTGTGTGACAAAGGTGTTGGTCACTAGGGCGCTTGACTACAGTGTGGTTTACTTGTGATATGGAGAACCCTCAGCTGCACCCTCCATGGCAAGAAGTTTCCCACCAACACTGGAGCAGCAGATGGACAGCCCAGGCTGCAGTAATTATTTATTGTAACATGGCTCAGACCCTCAAATCCTCTAGGTATCTTCACATTTCCAAAGGTTCAAAACCCAGTGTATGTGCCTTGCTTAGCCAATCAGCATGAAAGGTTAAGATCATATCACAGTATCACAGTAATGATAAGGTTGGAAAAGACCTTAAAGATCATCCAGTCCAACCTAAATCCAAATAAACCCAGTAATCCTAACATCTAACATCTAGATCACGCCACTCAGCACCTCATCCAGCCTAACCCTGAACACCTCCAGGGACGGCGACTCAACCACCTCTGTGGGCAGCCCATTCCAAAACCAGATCACTCTTTCTTTGAGAAATCTTTTCCTAATGCCAAGTCTAAACCTCCCCTGATAGAGCTTAAGACTATGACCTCTTGTCTTGTCTCCAGTGACCAGGGAGAAAAGACCAAACCCTGTCTGACTATAACCACCTCTCAGATAGTTATAGACACCGATAAGGTCACCCCTGAGCCTCCCCTTTTCCAGGCTAAACAAACCCAGCTCCCTCAGCCTCTCCTCATAGGGCTGATCTTCCAGCCCCTTTACCATTCGAGTTGCCCCTCTCTGGACCTGTTCCAGCACCTCCACATCTTTCTTAAACTGAGGGGCCCAGAACGGAACACAATACTCCAGGTGTGGTCTAACCAGTGCCAAATACAGGGGACATAAAGACAAACAAGAAAATAAAGTCTCTTATTCACAAGTGCCTGGCAAAGGAAAGGTCTCACAAGTAGAGAGCTGGACCTGGAGAGCATTCCTCAGGCAGGTCCCCAAGACACAGAAATGGAGACAGCACAGCATGACTGTCCTCAAAAAGCAGCATGATGATGGGAATGATAGCAGGAGCTGCACACTGATAGAAACTGGCAGAAGAATGATTCTGTGGGATGATTCAGGCTAATTCCAAGAGAAAATGTTATACTTCAGTCATGAATCAGGCAGCTCATGTCCACAATCCAGTTCCATGGCAAAATCCCACAGTTCAAAACATAAATGGATGTGTTTAGTCGATACACCCAGCACTGGAGCCACCATGGGACACACAGGTAGCTCTGAGTTACTATGCATTCTCCAAAACCCAGAAACAATGTTCATTTTGAAAACTCACAGATAACCCTCCAAGAAACGACACTAAGACTGGATCACAGAACCACAGAACGCATTCGGGCTGGAGGGACCCTTAAGGTCATTTAGTCCAACCCCATGATGAACGAGTAACTTTATTCCACTCGTGTAGTTCTAGTACCTTAAACAAGTTGGATTTTTTTTTCATAGATGTCCTGAAGAACTTCAAAACTCTGTCCACAATCCAAAGCAGGGGTAGGTGAGTTTTTGAAAGGTTAAAGGGCTTGCCCAAGATTTGTAAATAGGAAAGAAGAACCTCCAGGCACCATCTCTCCTCCCTCACTCTGCTATAATGGAGTAGATCTATTCCTGCATCACAGCTTTATCCCAGCAATTGCAAAATAATTTTAAGACACTGCATATGGAAACAAAATACACAAACTACAAGTTCTGGCATGAATTTGAAATAATTTGATTTTAAGAAAAGCAGAGTTTCAGTTCAATTCTCAGCTCCAGTTACATTCTCTCTCCTAAAAATCAAGTAACTAAGTTTGCAATAACCAAGATGAATAAACACAGTTTTCAGCAGAGCAGTAAATCAGACAGATGGGTATCTTAAAGGTACATGTTCAGAGTTCCATATCTCATCACTGCCTACAGCCCTCCAGTCTCAGTCCTGACAACAGTCAATTGCTTTTATGAATTTGTGTGTTCTGGAAGAGACACTGGACTATGTGGCTGGGCAAGCAGGCAGATAAAATGGCAGAGAAATACAAAATGTCAAACATCCATTTACCACAGGTATGAGCCCAGGAGCCTGCGGTCACATTTATGCAGATAAGGAAAAAGATCAAAAAGAAAGCTATGCAAGCAATTTGGTTCTATTATTTATGATAAGATTTTTGCCTTTGTAAACATAAATCAAACACAAATGTACAGCACTGCCGAGGAAATAAATTAATTTGATACCTGTACATTAATGTATTCCAGTAAACCAGAAGAAGGAACAAATCTAGTTGTAATTCAGTCAAGAATCTGCACAGAACTACACTATTAAATTTCTATGGTATGTGAAGAACAAAACAAGTTTAAGCAATGCATTTCTTCAAATCATATCAAAATCAAAATAACTGCAAATTCCTAAAGCCACGTTACTAATTTATCATCGTTACAGCTTCAGAATGTAGCTACATCCCATAAATTGCTTCTCCCTCACACGGTGTCTTGGAATCACTCAATCTGAAATTAAAAAAAACCAAACCCCAAATCCTAAGTTTATTATAAAGAAACAGCACTTTGAGAGCAAAGGAGGTAACAGTCAGTGAAACAAGAAATAATATAACGGCTTCAAGAATTACGTGTCTTTTGCATTGGAATTACCATTTATATGATAAACACACAAGTCTACACAAAATTGAGACCTTTTTTTTTCTTCAAGGGGAAAAAAAAAATTCTATCTGGCATAGGGCAACTAGCTGGCAGACAAGTGGATTTTTAGCAATTCTGGAAGGCAGTGAAGTACATGGTAACAGCTAAAATATAACCTGTGTTAGGAAATTCCTTCCTAACAACCGTGGGATGCTACAAGGTGCAGCTCTACTTCAATTACAAATAGGAAAAACAGAATCCAACGCAACAGGCACATTATCACCACCAAAGTTTGCAAACAAAATCCAGCTTTGCCTATCCTGGATCTCATCCAGGAGTAGCAGTGGGCTTCTTATTTTTCTCTCTTGTAATTAAGAGCCAGATTTCTCAATCAGAGAGTTTTCTGCAAATCGTTACCTTCAAATAAGAACAAAGGAAACAGCAGAACACTGAATTTCTTCCAAGTAGTCTATCACACTGATAGGATCTTTTTTACCCTTAATTCATGGCCTGCTCACTGCTGCTCAACTGAGCCACCACATCTGAGTACTCTGCGGACTCCAGTCATTTCCCCACACCTCGAGCCTCTTCTGTTGGTCAGTTGATTTGCTATAAATTTTCACGGATTACAGGCCACCTCCCTCACATCCTCCCATTCTTGTTACATCTTGTTTCATGGGAAAGACATAAGGGGCATTTCATCCGTGCTCTGCCTTACTTCCTTCATGATCCCTTGATTTCCCATTCATGAGCATCTCAAAAAGCACAATGACTTTTCTAAAAAGCAGCATCGATGAATAAATCACAATTTCACCCCAAAACTGCTTTGCAAGCACACTGCATATAGTGAACTTGCAAATGTTAATTATGAGGAATAAAACATAAATGGACTTGTGGTTTTAATGGCCACAGCTAACACCTAGAAGAAAGCAAGAACCAAAGTACATATTGGAAAGCAACTCTGATTATTTAAAAACATAGCACTTCTTGGTATTGGGAGTGTTTTAGCTGCTGCGGAAGCTTCACAAAGAAATCTCAAAAACAGTCATATTGTTTCCATTTAGTAAATTTTGTTAAAAAAATAAATAGTTACTGTTTTAACTAACTTAGAATCCTAGATAAGAAAGTTTTCCATCTACTACTCCTTGTTATTCTATAGAAAAGGAAATGTTTGTGTAAAGTCTATTCAACTACTTTCTAAGATAAGCACCCTGGAAGAATCCACTAAAAGTCTAAGAAAGAGAAAAGCTCAGCTGCAGGAAGATTGCTCTGACTATTTTGGTACTAAGTCTCCAGTCTCCTGTGCCACTCCTTTCTGTTTTAAGCAGAAATGGCAATGCCTAGGCAGCTGCTGACAGCCAGCTTCGACAGTATAGCAAATACATTTGTTGAAGAAGGTCTGTCCTGCAGGTCTGCCCGAGTTCAACTCTTGGCAGTGCTACAAACCTGTTGTGACACCAGGGAGATTTCTCTCAGTTAAAAAAAAAAAAGAGATCATATCTATATATTTTAGCAGTTCATGAATTGTCTTCATTTTTGTCAAATGGAAACCACCCCACCGCACACCACCTGATTGTAGAACTCACTAGTCATTGGTGAAGGATGGGTGTTCAGATTCCATGAGTGAACACTGAAGAAGACATTCCCATTTAATTACACTCAAGAAAGGAATCCAAGAGGATGTTCCCGAGTTTATGGCTCCTGTTCTATGGCACGAGCAGCCTCTGGGCTGAATGAAGAGCGAAACCTGATGATTTCAGTGAAAACAACAATATGAACTTCTCCAAGAAGCTACAAGGGCAGTTCCACATTGAATTGCAGTAAATGCCTCAGTTTGCTGATGAAACCTGCTGATACTATGACAAAAGGTAAAGAATGGGCTATGAGGAAATTTAAATCGAAATACATTTCAGTCTTACCAGAGACATTCACTCGAATGAAGAAACACTACTAGAGCACTGTTAAGAGAACCGCTAGAAAGATTTGCTGTCTCTTGGTGAAGATTTTAAGGAAGATTTCTCTCTTGAGAAAGATGCTGCTGCTTCTAGAGAGATTCTTTCACAAGTTGTTAGCAGTTTCTCAATTTCAAACTACCATTCATTTAGTTAGTAAGTATAAAATTTGTTACTTTTAATGCAGTCTTTTCTTGAAAACTAATCTGAAAATCATAGGAGCAAGCATTTTTCATGATTTCTACAGTTTAAGAACAATTTAATTTCCTGCTACTACAGGGGTACCATCAACTTGAAGTTCCAGGCATTTTTATAGAGCTATTAAACAATTCAGTATATGAAATCTGCTTGCCTTTTACTTTTGCACTTGCCTTCATTTTCATCAAAATCACCTTCTCTCTGTCCACTGCTCCCACAAAAATAAAGTGCACTATTTTGTCTCATTTTCTAGTCTCTAGTGCTAAAAGTATTGACATGTGACCTTTGTTTGCCTTAGCAACCTTTCCCTTCTAATTTATACTTCAAATGCACCGTAATACAGCAAAGTGCTGACACAGCTCTTTTATAGGGGTGATCATGCGGTAGAGAAGTAGATTCATAATTTCCTACAAGCATGTGGTGGGACAGGTAAAATACTTCAGAAACCTGATGAATTCTTCTCACCTGCTCCATAAAGAGCTACTGAAGCCAGTGGTGGCCAGTGCAGAGCTCCTGAACCACTCATGTCATCCTTGAGCTGTGGTTCCCATGGGGCTGCCAATCATGCATCTGGCAGCAGGGCCAAGCTGATGCAGAAGTGGCTGAATGAATTCCAATTATTTGATTCAGAAGAAATGAGTCACCAAAGTTTGCTGAAGCAAACGTAACCCTAGTACTCAATACTGTGGTGGTTTGAAATGATGGTGGTGGTTGTGTTGCAAACAGCAAGATTATTAATTTCTGTGAACAGTGTGAGTCTGGGCTGGCAGGGTTTCCAGCCCCTCTTTCTTCTCCTTGGACTTCATCATCTTAACTTCTCGTCTGTGTTTTGGAGAGGACACACATATCACTGAGCTAGACATGGCAGCCACCTGGCCCTGGAAGTATGGTGAATAGAGATAGCATGGTTCCTCAGGAAATCAGAGGAAAGAAGGTTCTGTTTGGATTCCATGGTTTTCTGAAATGGAGGGAGTCCACTCGTTGTTTGTGGCTGCAGGAATCTGCATTTTGGAAATGGAGGACTGGCGTGGAAGCATAAGGAACAGAGAACAGGACTTTAAATTACCTGCTAGTGTTGAGTGACCTGTGCCTGGACTGGATAGGCACCGCATTTCCACAGAAGTAACAACTGTTGGAAGTTTCTCCCATTTTAGGGCTCAGATTTTGAAGGTTTGTCTCAGTTATATAAGAACACTGTGATGAATTACAATATGTCTCTGTGTGTATAACTTTTTATGTGGGGTTTTATGTGGCTGAATTAAACGTTTTTGTTGGATTTACCCCAAATGAAGTTAGTTTTTGTTTTTAGCCTACAATTTGCGTGTTCTTCTTTTCCTTTCTTTTCAAACCATCCCTGTATTGCTTTCAGTTGGGTCCATTAGCACATTAACTAAATCGGTTAATTTTGTCGTTGTGTCTTTCAACCCATGACAAACCCCAAAACAAATCCCATTCTATTTTGGAAGCCCTCAGCTCTCCAAAACAAATGGTGTAGGAGGTTTGGCTCTCATTCATACAGGCATCTTGGTGTGTCATCCATAGGTGGAGTACGTTTGGCCATGCTTGTCCAAACAAGTTGGCACAGTACAAACTAAAAAGTAGCTACAACACAACATGTGCCTCACACGGACATCTTAACAGGTTCTTCCACTTGAAATGCTAATCACCAGAGACCATAGCCTGGTTTACTCAGACTGTCTGTAGACAGCCATTCCCACACCAATATTGGTCTGTGGCTTAAGTGGTTTTTTTACTCTCTTCACAGCCACTTCCTTCTAGACACATTTACAGAGATTGCACGAACCACAGGGACTGATAAAAACCAAATTTACTGAATTCCTTGTGTATGACATGTGGCTTCTCAAACACATGGGATACTCATGGGCTAAAGATGAAGAAGGCAACAGTTTCAGCCTCTCTGTAGGAACAATCCAGAAATGTCAACGCCTACGTCACAACATATTGAAATCCTAGGTTGTTAGTACAGGCAGACTGCAAAAAGAGCAATATAAAGATCAGATGTATTTACTGACTCAGCAAACAGACATTCACGTTTCCGCCTGTTGCCCTCCCATCTAACACATCTGTAAGGCCCATAAATTTTTCTCTAAACCAAGCTCTGACTAGAAAGACTCAGAGGAATGAGGAATCTTGAAAATCTTTTATTTCTGAAAATAACATAAAATATCCTGGGTGTTCCCTGGGCAGCCTAAGGTGTCCTAAGCTTCAGGGTCCTAAAGGTAGGTATTGGCTAATTGACTCCTGGGAGAAAACGGCCTCTAACCTTTGGGATCAAGAACAAATCTCAGCTGAGCAAGTTACAGGAAAGGGTAACAGACCACATGCCTGTTCTCCTGCCCAAAATGTTTACTGTAATCCACTCTATGTGATGGGATAGAAGAAAGGCAAACAAGATGGGGCAAGAACTCCCTTAGTAGCGGCAGCACACACAGACAACATGGTCCAATGTTCCTCTTCTACAGCCAATTTTGAGAAAGCAAGGAGAGAGGAGCAGTAAGTACTCCATGGTGAGCAGCAGCTGGATATGGCCACTGGTGCTTGTCACACAAGCCATCCTGGCTGTGCATCTTGTAGCCTCTAACATTTATATGCTTACAGCACTGCAAGACCTTTTTTTTTTTTACCAATGTTTTCATTTTACAGTTGTGGAATTAATACACAAAAATTTGTGTTTGGAAGGCCCAGCAAAGGTACCCAACTTCAGCATCACATTTTCCAGGGTGTATAACTCCAGAAGTCTGACAAGTGGTTTTTAGCCTCTGCCCCCAGTGAAATCAAAATAATTACACCCAACAACTAACAGTACTGAGGCTATTCTGCTGTGAGTAATCCTAGGGATCTCGTTAGCCAACAGCTCAATGCATGATGTTGGTGACTTTACATAAAACAGAAATAGAACCCATCATACATTTCTACTATGGGCAAAAACGAGTACGTTAAGCTGCTTTCACTTGTCACCCCTGATGAACTTCATATGGCAACCAGACCAAAAGCCCCCACTGAGCCCCTGAAGCTGAATGTGAAACGGAAATATCACAAAAACCACTGCCAGCATCCCAGAACATGACTCACACTGCTTAAGCACCAAGCCATTACATTTAGAAGATTCTCATCTGGATATTTTGTAGGGATAGTTCAACTACTATGAAACTGCATTTGCTGAGGAAAGTAGCCTGAGCACTAGGGCTCCTTACTTGGTGCACTGTCCTCGTGTGCTGGTTTACTTGAGGCAAGTCACTGCATATCTATCTCTGCATGACCATTTCCAAACGCAAAACTAATTATGCTAATCCCCTCTGCGCAGCACTTAAACATCTATGGATGAAAATAATTATCCTAAGAACTCCTTATGCTATTAGAATTGAAGAACTACAATGCAATGCGGAAAGCCAGGGCCAACTCTCTTCTGTCAGTCTATCCCTCTTGACAGGTATGAACTCTAAGCTGAGACATTACTACAAAATGATGCTTAGAATTGATGTGTCTTCCTGAGCAGAATAAAACAGAGAGCTGGTGAGGAAAATCCATGGAAACACAGGGAATGCTGTTAACTGTCCTAGGGGCCAGATTTTCAAAGACGTCTGAGGACAGAGATGAGGTCTGTATGTGATGGGATTTTCAGAAGTAACACTCATTCATAGAAAAATCAATGGCAGCTAAGTAGCACAGCCTTTGCAGACAGTCCCTGAGACTTTAATCACTTGAATCATCACAGATCTGACCCCAAGTAAACAACTAAAAGAACGTTGTTTAATGTTACTTGTATGACTATTGTGGAAAACACTTTTAGACAAAAAGTGACTTTTAAATTGCAGTTTGGCAATCCATAAATGTTAATGAAAACCCATGCTGTCTGCCCTGTGATAATTTTTTCCTATTAAAAGCTTGTTCTTTTTATAACCTAATAAGCACATCACTAGTCTAAGCACATCCACTGTTCACAGTTAAAATTTATAGTTAAAATAAAAGGAGAGGTCGCTTACCAGTTACCAGAATTCTTTCAGACACGAATTCTTCATGTATACTCAGACTAAGGAGCTACATACATGTCCTTTCACTCAAGATCAGCCTTGCAACTTCCCAATGAATAAACATGTAAGGTACACGTGGCTGACTGTGTGACTAGACAGCATCACTTCCAGTATCTCAACTATGTCTTAACAATGGTATGTGCTCTGGAGAAGCTCTGTAGTAATAGCAGAAGATTCACTGTAGTAGTCTGATAGCAGATTTTGACAAAGTCTCCAACAGTCTGTGTGGAAATGGATGAACTGTTAAACCATTCAGGAAACACACATGAATGGCCTGCAGCACATGAATGTGTGCATACAGAAGTAGACAGCCCCCAGCCTAAAAGTATAAAAATCAAATTCTACTTCAGAGGCAAAACACCTGAAATAAAATTTGGAGATTAAATAAAACCTGCTGATTAAAAGGTATAAATCTACTGTGATGTGAGGCAAAAAATCAAGGTCATTCTTAAGAACATATGCAAAAGCCTCTGAGGAGAAACAGCTTTGATGAAAGTACAAGTAGTAAACACCAAGCCCAAGACCTTAATGAGGCTAAGTGAGAGTTCAAACTCTTTTAGCCTTAAGCAGATATTCCGTAACAGCTTTAATAAATTATACAGAAGGAAAAAAAAATATAAGAAGCCACATGGATCTCATTCCCAGTATGTGCAGCATGCGGGTGCATGGCTTTACTTGTTGAAGTATTCCTCCCTCTTTCCATGAAAACAGCCCACATATGACAAAAATAAAGAGCCTTCTAGACAGACACTGCTGAATGGGTAAGCTCCCCGTCTGCCCTGCAGACCTGAAGGTCGGGTTTTCTAACCTTTCACTTACACACAACAGGCTGCCTGCTATCACAAGGGCTTGTGATGGCACCTTCAATGGCCTTGATCCAGAGGAAATACTGCCAAATTATTTAAGCTGAGTTGTGCAGGAGCTAAAGGAGATCAGAGGAAGTGATCGGTGTAGTTCTGCTAGGTCAGAGCCTCAAGTTTTGGCGTGACTATGTATGTATCTGTGACCTAAAGTGAAAAATATCTTCCTTGGAATTCTTTCCAAGACAGATATCCCAAGAAACATTAAAGAGACCAAACAAACAACAACAACAAAAAAAAACCACCAGAAAGAACCATGAATATTCAAAAGCCCATGCATTGTCCTAAATCTCTCTTTTGCATAGGTACACAGTACATGATGTACTACTCTTATTAGCAAATGAAGTAATTTAAAAGCAGCTACTAACAATAATAAACATTGATGTCTACATGCAAATTCCAACATATTACAAAACAATTTTTTCCATTTCTAGAAAAACAAAGAAATTCACCAATTTTGTGAAGAGCACCACCAATGCTCTTTCTGTGAGCAAACTATTGGAGATAATTTCCCCACGAGTACTATTAACAAACATTTTCCTTGAAAGCACTTCCAAAATGAAAACACTTTAAGATTTTTTTGCATGTACTTCTATCCCTGTCAAATGGGGTGTGGAGGAAATGTCTCTAAGCAGATGCAAGTATTTTTGTAAGAAGACTGGGACAGATCTTGTAAATATTAGACTACTGTGGTTTTGCAATACGGTCTAGTATTGGATTATTTTAAACTCCTCTGGAAAACCATTCCAGCTTAACATTGATTATTAAAATCAATCAGTTTTAAGAACAGGCTTGTGCCTTTAATATTTATATTTGTGCATAACAGCTCTCCAGAACAGGATGTGGCTTGGGTCTTTTTTTTTTCCACCTGTATGACACTCAATAGTAACACACAGCAAGTTCTTCCTAATATAATTTAAGCAGGATCCTGAGAGACTGAGTGGCAAACGATAAAATGTGCCTTTGTATACAGCAGCAGAACGTTTCTGTGCCAGCAGACTGTTAACTGCCTACATCCTATTCACATGCATACGTACCACTGTGTAAATTGACTCCCCCTCCTTTGCTGATACACATGTGAAATCCCTGCCAAATTACCTTGTAAATATATATATGTGTGTGTTTAACTACAATATGAACAGGTACTATTTCTCCTAGCAGTGAATTATACCTGTTTGGCTGCACAGTACATCTTATGTTTGACAGTGCACACCTATCAGCAGTGTAACTTGCAGTGCACCAGCTTTTGCAGGAGTGTCTTCTACTGTAGGTGCCCTGCTCCAGCAGGGTGATGATCTTTTGAGGTCCCTTCCAACCTGTAACATTCTGTGATTCTGTGATACAAGCATTACTGGACTACACCTCATCCTGTGTTTCTCTCCTCATGTCTCCTAGATCTGTCTTCTTTTCCCATCCTTTGTCTCCATCGCCCATTCGCAGTCTTTTACTTTGGCGCTTTCTTGGACTGCACTTTCAATCCTATTTCATAAACTCTGAAAACCTAACTCTTCTATGAATGTGATTACTGAAAGTGCCACTGTGGGTGTTTTCCACACTGTATCATGCCACGCTGCATCTAGTTGTGCTCGAACACAATGCAGTTTGGAGCAGGGATTTTTTGTAATGTCTTTTGTAAACTGACAAGTACATGCACATTACTATGTAAATGAACAACGGTAACAAAATCCAGGTGAAATCCTACAGTACGTTATTTCTCAAACTGGAACTCAGCCAGGATGAGAGGGCCAGCACCCTTACTCTTGTGGAAAGCGCGAACAGATCATGCAAACGGCTTGGATGAGAAAAAATTTATATAACTATACACTTTAAAAGACAATACGCTTTTAAAAAAACACAATACACCACCATTTATCACTTCCCTATTATCTAGAATACCCTAAATGGGTGCTAAAGCCTCCTTAGCAAACACCTTCTGAGGGTCACTTCCCATTGCAGCCTCTACCCTGAGTCGCAGGAAATGCAGGTTGTCATTTAAATTCAAGACAAAGCAATTGTAAAGCAGAACATTCTGCCCGAGATGTAGAGTCCCTGTGACAAGGACTAACTGGTGCCTCTCCAATGAGTTAGACACTTCAGTTAATTTAATTAATGCAGTGGAGCTTGCAAGGCTCCAAAATAGGGCTGTAATTTCAAACTATCAAGAACTCTCACTGTTTCTTAAGATCTGTAATGTAGACACATGAAGGTTTGGTACCCACTGTAATACTGTACTTCATTGATTTAGAATCATACATCATAGAATCATTAGGGATTGGAAGGGACCTCGAAAGATCATCTAGTCCAATCCCCCTGCCAGAGCAGGATCATCTAGACCAAGTCACACAGTCAGTCTGGGTTAGAAGGGACCACAGGATCAGCCAGTTCCAACTCCCCTGCCATGGGCAGGGACACCCCACCCTAGATCAGACTGGCCAGAGCCTTATCCAGCCTGGCCTTAAACACCTCCAAGGACGGGGCCTTGTTTAATATTCATCTTGGCACCACACCCACCGGAATGGACTGAACTCAAAGGACATGTTTTAACTCTCCCATACAGGAAGGCTTCAGTCTTCTTCACCACCTAAACTAAGTAGCTAAACACCCCTTCCCCTGAGGACTCCTAAATTGTAACTCAGCCACCCAGAACCATTATCAAGATGCACCCTCAGTTCATTAAAAGAACCTGCAAGAACGCTGCATTAACTCTGACTTTTTGCTATTATTATCATCACTCAGTTCTCATCTTCCTTTGCCAGGCAGCTGGGTTTCATCACAATTATTATTTTTAACTTCACTGAGTTGCCTTCCATGACTGAAGTTCCTACTTACTGGTAAACAAACAGACAGTGTGACCCAGCACATTTGTTTGAGTTTGCAGTCCATGCAGTGCTCTTCCGAAAGAACAGCATCACATCCCCATTGAATCTGCCTTCCCGCACTGAGGTCCTACGCTGCGATGGAATGGCATTGGTGGAACCTTTGATCAAATCCCTCCTTTATGGTCAAACTCCTTATGTATACACATCACGATGTTTTAGTTCAAGGACCAACTCATACCACAGAGTGCCTAGATGGACATATAACACAATGTTCCACCAAAATTGTCATAGACAAATATAATAAAGCAGATGAGCTATTAAAATACTGTGAGAGTGAAATCACCGAGTAATTTTGTTATTAAGAAAATATTGCAGATAAGATGCACTGACCCCTCTCCTCTATTTAGTCTTTCTGATCAAGGTACAGCAACACCAAGAGACACTTAACATCATCATAACCACCCATTTGACAAAGCTTTCAGTGTACATTAAGAAAGCTCAAGGAAATGAGCCAAGGGATCCAGACAGAGACAGACAGAATTAGCATCTCTGGACTATTAGCTTTCATTTAACAAGAGGAAAATACCATTCTCATCTTCATTTGAAACTGACTTTCTTGTTCCACCTGCATTCAGACAGACTAAAACAATACCTCAGGAAAGCATGAACTTTCCTTTTCATCTCTGCAGGGAAATAAGTGAAAAGCACACGAGTGGCCCTTTAAAAACCACTGCTGCCAAATGCATCACTGCCAAAGAATCTGCTGTACCTTCTTATACAAGATACTCGCTTATTGCACACCGCAGAGAGGTTTATTTCTTCATGAGTTGCTCCCTCTCAGAAAATTCAAGACACTAAAGATCACTAAACATCACAACCTTTTCCTTTGCTTTTCACTGCCACACATCAGCTGTTGCCACATTTCCTTCCCTTTTTATTTATCTAGATCACTGGACTTTTAGTATAGCAGCACTTGCAGCCTATGAAATACTTTCTTGCTGCTTCAGAATACCTAAAATACACACTTCATACTTTTTGGGGGGTGAATGTGATTATATTTAAAAAATAAAGAATAAGCCATTTCTTAGGAATATCTTGTAATTTTGGAAAGTTATTTAGGGCTATAATTTTAAAACATGGCTTTCATTTTAACACTAACAAACCATGTCTGTTATGAAAATATTTAATAGCAAGCTGCTGCCTAATTAGATGACTTAATGTTGCAAACCTCTGTGTTTAAAAGCAAAAGAACTGCCAAAGAAGATGGAAATCAATTTTTTTCCCTTTGTTTGCCATGATGTGCTTTTTTTCCTATTTATATTATGTGCAGAAAAAAAAAGAGTCAAATGACAAAGCCATGAATCCACATTGTGTTTTCCTTTATACTGTTAATAAGTTAGCGAGGATGCAAACAGCATGTTTGCTTTTGGGGTTTGAGTATTTTTTTTTTTCCAAAGTGACATTTAGAAGCCAATAATCCAAAGTATTTTATTGAACTCTTTTAACAGTGTCTGAAAGGTAGACGACCTAGCTGCAGAGTGATTAAATAATCTGCTAGATCAATGAATGCAGCATGAATTAAAATGGCTGCAAGCTTCTCTAAGCACAAGATTAGAGATCAAAAAAAAAGCTTCCTCTTTTTTTGACATTTAAAATGAAAAGTAAGGTAGCCATTTATTTTTTTTTTTAAATCCATGTTTTCCTTACAGAAGGAATACAGTACTATGCTAATATATAGTGACTAAAACACATTTTTATTGACAAAGATCTGACTACATTTTGCCATTCTTATACTGAATAATCTCATTCAAGGAAAAAGCAGTCTCTCTTCAAGAAACATAATGGTGCTAGGATCTGGTCCAAAGTGAACTGTTATCTCACGCGTGAAGATAATGAATGTTAATTTAAAATAATGTTCTTTCAACTCAATTTTTTTTATATAATCAATCAGGCCTGAAAATGTGTGCATGCGCTCTTGCTCTCGCATGCTTGCTCTCTCTTTCTCTCTCTCTCTCTGTGTCACTCATCCACAAACACTTCATTATATATTCTCATTCCCAGATACTCAGAATAAAATTTTCTGCAGGTGTAAATAAATATTGCTCCACTAAAGCCAACGGTGCTGCACTGAATTCTGTAGCAAAGACAACCATCTTCTCCCATGTAGCCTGTGAAGTGTGTACCTCGACTCTCACTTAATGCGCATTTCACGCCAAACTCTCCCTTTCTTCCTTTCATATGTGCATTTCCCAGCTCTTACTTGCACTCAACAGACAAATGCTCTGGCCTTTCATTAACTCGCCCCTCAAGGTCTCTTATCTCCATCAAATACTTCATGGACAGGCAGGTAGTTTTCTGTAAATGAGGAAGGAGCTCCTAGTAAATGATAGAAGAGAAAAAGCACTGCAGTGGGAGGCTGCAAGGCATTCGGGAAGAACAGAGTAGGCTTGACGTGAAAAGCAGTCGGTTTTAACATTATTAACTAAAATGTTCAGTTATTACTGTAAAGAGAATTTAAACCATTCTAAGATGGACTAAATACAAATTCTGTACATGTAAAAGCTGAACCCATTGTAGAAACGATTGTTGTTTGGGAAGTAGCATGGAAAATTGCATTCCACAGCGTTCTACATCAGAAGGTTGGATGCTTTTTGGCACCTTTTTAGGAGACATTTGAGATTGGCAACGGCTGGAGACAAGACTCTGGATTACACGACATGCTCGTTTGATCAAGAAAGGCAGTTGTCATGTTAGAAAAGTCAAGTGGAAATTTGGATAAAATTCTTTCCCACTGGCCCAGGAAACACTGTGACTGCTTATCCACTAACTTGGCAGAGCAAACCATGTTCTGCTTCTAGGCTTCTTGGTGCACCTGTACTCAAAGCATCTGCACAACTACTGGCTTTAGCTGTGTTACTATTTTCTGTGCCACTGTAAGGGACAAAAATTGCTCTGTTTTATTGAAAGCTACATGTCTTCAGAAGTCAGTGTTACAAGCTAGGGTTATACTTGGATGATTTGTAAACAGGTTGTTTTTTATAAAACTTTTTGTAACTATTGAGGAAAATAATGGATTAGAAAACCTAATAAAGCTGGCACCTGGAGATACTGGATTGATAATCCATATTCCCTAAAAGGCACAAGTTGAATAACAAGAAGAAAGCTCATGTCTGGAATGAGACAGAAGTTAGGAGTATGCTTCCAATTAGGAGGTTTTAATGAAGAAACCTTCTGAGAGCCAGTGTGCAGGAAAAAGAACAACAAATATTTCCTGTAAGTCTATTTACTTCAGGTCACTGGAAGAAGAAGAAAAAGCTACAAAACGAAAAGACAGAATTAAAAATTGAGAGTGTCCATGTTTCTTGCTTTCCAACACTGCCAGTCTGAAATGGTTCCAGTTAAGCATCAGCACACTTCTTAAAAATAGATGTGTCAATGAAAGAAAACAATATTTTAAAAAAAAAACAAACCAACAACACTTAGATGATTTGAATATGAGAGCCTGTAAGCAACCTGGCCTTACATTCCAGTGATTCTGTGACAGGTCAGACACCATGAGTTACTGATGAGCAAAGTGCACCTCCTTTCTTACTCTCCCATTTATTTTACCAAGACAAGTTTTCAGAAAGCTATTTTGATTGGCGAAAAAAAGCATTAAATTCTTCTTTTACTGAGAAAATGTTAGTGTCAATGCCAAATTATTCAGTGCACTGTATTATCTTCAAATGTCAGCTTGCACATGATGACTGACACTGAAACACCCAACTTCATGAGAATAGGCTGAAGCAGTCGGTTCTTAAGAACATCCTGAAGTCTCAAATGTAGTTATAATATAGTTTTATGTAACTAAAAATGGTGCCAGTCTGGTTCCTGTGAAAACAACTAAAAACAGTTCTTTGCTTTTAATTAATATAGAAAGGCAAAAAGTTTTCTGAGGTTTCTGAAATGCGCAACAGAGAAGAAAAAACAAAGTGAGGAGAACATTGTTCTTTCTGAACTCTTTGTTGCATGAAGCAAGAAGGATTGCCTAGGTTGTGCAGGTAACTGCTAATGAACAGGATGAGTCAAGGTAATTTTCAGAATTCATAGATATCAATTTATGTTCTGTGATTAAAATAATAACAAATTGTGTTATTATTAAACTTGCTTTCAATTACATGACTTTTGTTATTTTGAAATTATGTTAAAATCCTCCATTTCCTGAAGTATCTGTTTCCTAGCTTCTCTAATGTAAAAGCAAAACTTTTTTCTCATACTGGCATCAGCTTTTCCACTAAGAATCGTTCTATTCCTTTTTTTACCATGTTTCTTTATTTGTAATTAAGGCTTTCTAAGACATACAGGATTGAAGATACACGGAAAAGGTTAAAAGTCATCAATAGAAAAACACTATCCAATAGGTCCTTTGCTTTCTACCTAGGTACTGTAAATTCCTTCAAAGACTAAGGGACGTGTAGGAAAAGTGCCCTAACTTCAATGGGAACCATCAAAGTAAAACGTTGCGTGTGCAAAAATAACAGTAGTCACACTGTTGAGATGCAAAAGGAATGAAAAATGCCTGTGCAGCATTGCATACTCCAAAGGAAGAAGCAAAAATAAACTATTACATAAAGTTATACAGGCAGTGCAAATTGGAACTGCGTTCTTTCTTCAATACTGGAGCTGTATGTAAAGTTTTAATTAAAAAAAAGCATTTTATCAACATCAGCTTGACTCATCAGCATGCTCCAAGGCCTGTGCATTTCAGGTACCTGTGGGAAACAAGTGCTTATATGATCAAGGCCTCCATCATCGTATTTATATTCATCTATGGGTAACAATGAATTTTCTGCAGCGAATATCATCCTTTTTCATCAGTGAACAATCAGTGGCCTGTGACTACATTTTATGAAATAGCAATTCTTTGGTTTGATCTTGCACAGTTTTGAACCTGAATCTTAAGTAAATGGTTGGGGAGATGGGATTATGCACGAACAAGTTTAAGTTTGCCTCTGAAGTCAGTGATAGCTCTGAAAATACTGATCGCAAAATTAACAACCGATCAAAAGGAAAACTGGAGAAACAAAGTCCCCACCATTTTGAGGTAGAATTTAATTTAAATTTTATGAGTGAACGCACACGCTGCAATGTTATGCAAGGCACAGGTTATTTCCTCTTTGGAAGTGTTTTTTTTACTGATAGTGACAGAAAGTAGTAATAAGGCACAAACAGCCAATGCAGACTGGGCTGTTCCTTGGTTTCTGACTTGAGAGGTACCCGTGTATACCTAGTGATAGATCCTCTCCTACTAAATGCATCAGTGCTGCGTGTGACTTAATAGAAAATGATGATAATACACTAAGAAAGATTAAGCTCTCTTGTCTCAGAGATCTTGTGAAAGATTTGTTGAGCAATAAACATATCTTACATCCTTTTAATTTATTTTTCACTGTATATTATTTCTAGCTACTTTGGGATTCAGCTCATCATTCTCTCTCAACTCCATTTTGTTTCACTTCATTGCTTTTCCAAAAGGTTGCAATATAACCTAACATTGAAGGATAAAGATCACTCTGCTAAAATTAGTGAGCTAAGTACCATATCCCGTGAGTCACTGCATGCTACTCCCATCCACCTATCTTTAAAAGACCAGATAATAATGCCATGCTCTAAGTGCATGAGGGCAAAGTACAACTATCCCCTTTCCGAAACACCGCTTTCGAGTCCTACACCTACCTGCAGAATCTTACAGTCTGCAACCAAAAACATTAGTTGACTGCATTAAAGTAATTGAATACAAAGCAAGTTGTTTATTTTTAAGATACTACCAAAGGAAGGGAAAACAAAGGAGAGGAGAAACGAGAGGTAAAGAGCAATGTGCTTAAATCATTAAAAAAAAAAATCACTAGTTCTCAAATCAATAGTATCCTATTACAGGCAAAAATGAGTTAACACAGCGAGACCACTTCTTCGCACACAAAAAATGCCATTTCCACAGAAGGGGTGAATGGGATCTTACTGGTGTTTTTGCAGGTATGCTTGACTTTATTTTTTACCCAATAAGTGGATTTTAGCACTTTGCATTTCACTGTCTCTGAAGCTGAAGTTGTTTGTTAAGAACTGGTTTTATACCATATAATACAATTGAGAGTTGTATGAAAGCCATAATATTAAAGTCCAACATTTTGTTCTGCAACTACTCGATCTTGGAATTTAACACTGAATACAGTGTAAATGTATGTGCAAAGATACTGACTGCTGGTACACCAGAATCAATATTTTATGCGTAGTTTTTAATATTTTTGCAATTACAAATACCAGGGTCCTGCCATTTTAACAAATAACATATTTGAAACTCAAATTACATCTCTACAGTTTCACAGCAGAAACTTCTGCACTTTAATAAAATGGAAAATAAGGAATGGAAGAAAATAAACCTCAGCCTTTTTGTACACAGAACTCTCAGTAACTGAACTTTGGATTTATCTGCATGGTACAGCTCTAGCATCAGGCTCTGACAGGATATTACCAAAGCTGGCTGACCTAAAATTAGATGCCATGAGCTTTAACTGGGTTCATGGACATGTCACAGTGTATCACCACTGTGCCTGCTGTCACCTGCCCACCAGACTAAAGAGAAAAAAATAAAAGCAGAACAGAGACATAAAATGTTTGAATGAAAATCTTCCTAACGCATGAGGAAAAAAAACCAGCCTCTAGTAGAGCTTATGATTCCAGTTAGTTTACCCTTTAGTAACTCATGTATTAAAAAAACCAACTGATTGCAGCCATCTTACATCAAAAAGCATTGCAAACCAACTCTTGTGTTTGCACGACTTCAGACACTCAGTGAAACAGTGTAGCTGGAACACGCACCTTATTTATTGCTTTTGAAAAAGTTATAATGCTAAAGATCCATTATGCATTTATTTGTTGTTTCACTCCTACAAAAAATAACTCTTCATATAATTAAACATTCACAGCTTAGTTAAAAATAAATGAATATTAAAACAGAGTGCAGGCTTGCTCAATTAACTTTGATAGCAAACATTGCTTTAAACAGGTGATAAAACTATGCTTAAAAAGTAAAATTGAAAATGAAAAAAGGGGCCCAGCCTTGGTGTTGCTGGAAGATGCACGCAGAGGCACCTCTAAAATCAGATTGCTGCTTGTGCCAACAGAGCTCATTCATTCAGGCCACAGACCACAGCATTTCTTATACTGTGCACACAGCCACTCTGGTGTCTAGCCACCTACTTTAGGTTACTTCCACCACACCCATGAATGAAAGGCTGTCATTTTCCATCACATAAAGACAAATGTGAGCTTTATTTCAAGCAAGATGTTTCCATGCTTGTTTTACATTTTGTATAGATGGCAAGATACTCTTTCATCACTACTGAATCTGTGCCTTTATGCAGCACTGAAAATCACTGAAAACTTCATTTTAGGAATGCCAGTCGACTAAAGAAATTCCTGAAAAATGGAATCATTACCTCATCCCATAAACTATCTATTTTGCAGGCTATATTTTCTTGGCAGTTTAAAACTTAGAACAATAACCCAATTATGACCTAAATTTACATTCAACTGATCAAAAATCATCTCAAATCTGACAGGAACAATCTTTCTTCACAACACTTAGCACAAGTAACACTGTCAGACTAAAATTTTTGAGTTATATAAAAGTTTGCATATGTTGCAGTGCCCAGCAGCCACAGGCACCACGCTCCAAGTCCTACAAAAATACTATGGGAGTATTCCTCACTTCCCGAGACTACAAGAAAACTCAAATCCAATAAAATCCCAACAAAACAAACAAAAAACCCCCACCCCACCACTCCACAGACAAAGAACATGATCCAAAATTAACTCCTGAAGAATCAGAGAAAGAAGGATGGCTCAATAAAGTCCTATTACACAAAAGTAAAAACATCCCAATTAATACAAGCAGTGGTCAGTGCTTTAAAAGAAAGTATATATTCTCTGGACTGACATGGGAAAACTGCTCCAACAACTCTGACCTAGCTGTTGCAAAAGAGTAAAACTTTATCTCATCCAGGAAAGCTTTTATGCACCTGGGCAGTATTTTTAAACAACACGGAGTTTTATCACTGGTGTGAGACACACATGTACACTGCACAGATTAATTTTGTTTATAGTTTAACTTAGCATTTGTAGCAACCTAAACTATGGACAAAGGGTTTCATTTACTGGTACTTATTTCACTCTAGAACTAGCTAAAAAGTCATTTAAGAAGAAAATCAGAAGTTTACTGAGACACCTTCATCATCCCTCTTTCAGAACTTTTGTGGTGGACAGATGAATTGCCTGAAGTCCTTATGTTTTTTTAATTGCCTAAGTGCTCTGAAAGACTATGGAAGGCGCTATGAAAAACAGTTACGTGTACGTGAAAAAACAGTGTGAACTTTAGTTGACTAAAGTTGGGTACTCAATTCCAAAACAGATCTCCTAATTAAAGTATTTCCACTGATTATCAAATGGTGTGAAACAGGACAATTTTCTAATGAACCAGACAGTGCAGACATTTATGGAGAAATACAGATATCTAAAATTAAGAAAATCTCTTTGAATGTGGTCTTTCATCTGTTTCTTTTAGAAGTATTTAATGTTAGTTCAGAGACCCCAGATAGCACAGTTCGGCCATTGCCAAGTCATGGTTCACTGGTAGAAATGCACAAAAGTCCAGAGGCAACCTAAGCCACATCAAGGTGAATTTGAGGCCAAACTGATTGTCCATCTATACTGTTTTCTTCTCCAGGAGCACTATGTCACTAACAGTACCCGGCAGATTACAGTTACCTGCAAGGTGGAAATAATGGGGACATTTCACAGCTTTTCACTCCCATTTGCTCTTGAGATGACATTAGGCTCAAAAAAATTATCCAGGCTCTTTTCTTGCCTAAGTCTTCAAGTGTTTCCTAAACAGTTACTTCTCAGCTACAAGGGCAGGTGGGACCCCCAGGCAAAGCAAACACTAGCTGCACCCAGACTGTCTGCAGATAATAGAGACACACAGCACCAGCAAATGACCCAGCAGTTACATACTGCATGCACAGCAATTACAGTCACGACATTATTGTTACTTCTGTAGTGTTCAATTTTTCATGAAAAGCTAATAAGTTACGCTCTGGCTCAGAATACATGAGGACTGAGATAAACCACTAGAATTTGAGTTTATGGTGAACAAACTCAATTTCTTTTTCTTATATTTATATATAAAAATAAAAGCTGTAAGTGCTTGCTTAGATTAATGAAAAATAAATACACCAGTACGGAAGGCACATTCCTGTTAAATCAGCACTACAAAGCTCCAAACTGTGGTAATAAGTGCATTTTACAGCACATCAAGTGCATCTTACAGCATGCCACCAAAATCTTCAGATCCCAAATCAAAATCCACCATCACAGTTCCCATCACAAAGCTGATTTCACCACTAAGTAATTTCTACTACACACTATACAGCTCATGAGACAGAGTGTGAGAACAGTTTTTCTCATCCAGGCCTTTGCTGCTGAACCCAGCACCAAATAATTAATCTACAGGTGCCTCTTTTTGACCAGAGACCATAATCAAAAAGTTATCAATGAAGTAACTTCTTTTCCCACTCATTAAAACTAAACTTGTCATCACAAAGGTGTGTTCTCTGTTTTACAACCTAGCCCATGAACCATTCCCTTCCCCATACAAGTATCTGCTCCAAGAGGAGAGGGTTTGTTTAGGCATGAAAGAGCTGGCATTAAACATAAATCCATGCTGGCAATTATTTTGTGGGTACTTTAACTTTTACACACAACTGCAGTCAGCAAATGGTCTACTTCCCTAAAGACTTTCTGTAGTGTTTTCAGAATGGTTGATAACTAAATAAATAAATAAATGGGCTCAAATACATGTGGAGAGATGCCAGGTCATTTGTGCTGAAGGATGAGGAACTAGAAGAACCCAAGGGACTGCAACCAGAACCACAAACTGGCATTTCAACTCACTTTTCCTTTCTTCAGACACCTGTCTCAGTGACCATTCCCTGCCTGAAGACAAACTTACAAAGAATAACAAAAGCAAAGTAAAAGCCCCAACACAGGCAGGACAACAAAGCATCTTCTACTTTTTGTCCTTTCCTCTTCAGTATGATCTTCTCAAATCTACAACAATCTTACTTCTACAACACAGAGACTGTGGCAGATGATTCCAGGGTGCTAAATGGCCAAATTGTAAAATATAAAACCAACAGCACCAAATTAAACAGTTTTCCCACCCATTTTCCTCTGAAGCCACCCCAGCTTTGGCCTTTTTAAAGTTATGTTTGCCATGTTCACAAAAGACCAAAAATAAATAATTCCCAAAGAAATTCTGCTGTTTTCAGGATCAATCCCAAAAGACACACAAAGTTTCCTAAGTCCTTAACATCAGTATTTTTTAGGAGGACTGTTCTCTGGGACACAAGTAGGTCAGGAAAGCACTCAGAGCTCCTTAGCACCCCTACCCCCGCAAACCCCACACCTACACTCGCATCCTTGCCCCGTGTAAAGAAACGAGTCCGATAGGCCTCTGGACAGCCCCGGAGGCAGGGAAGAAGGAAAACACCTCACGCAGTGAACCGACGGCAGCTGTGGATACACGAGTTTGGACACACATGCAAAACCCCTCCAAAACGCCCAAATGAAGTTAATTTTCTCCCAAAACCGGCCGCCGAGGCCGGCAGGGCTGCGGGAGGGCCCGCTGTGGCTGGGGAAAGGAGTGAGCGGTTCCGAAGAGCCCCGAGGCGGCTCCTCGCCCGCAGCGGGGGGAGGTGGTGGAGGACAGTAGAGAAATCGACCCTTTTCTCCCCACCGCGCTCCACCCCGGGGCAGACGGAAAAGGTGATAAAAGTCCCCACGGCTGCGGCTGTTGCCGGTGCAGGGGTGGTGGGAGGAGGCCAGGGGCTCGAAGTGCGACCCTTCCTCCTTCAGGGAAGGAGAGCCATGGCCCCTCTCCTGCCTGCGGGAGCCTGTCGTCTCTTATAGAGACTCAGCACTGCCGTGCAGCTGCCATTACTCGGGCCAAGACTCGTCCTCCGAGCAGACATCCCCCACCCCTACGAGGCAATTCGGGGGTGCGTGTGTGTGTGAAAAGAAAGGGGTGAGGGGGGAACGGGGAGCAAAATCGTGGTCCCGCGTATGGTTCAAGAGTGGAGCCGTGGGGTGACGGTGTTGAGGCCGGGCCGCGCCACACCCCGCCCGGCCTCGCCTCTCACGCGAGTCCCCGGCTCCCCGCCGCCCGCAGGCCCGCGCCGAGCGCTGTCGGATCTCGGGGCTCCTCCTGCCCACCCCAACCCCGGCCCCGGCCCCGCTGCAACTCAGGGTCGCGGGAGGAACCCGCTACCGCTGCCTCCTCCCAGCCGAAACCCAACCGGGGAAGGTGTGGGGACAAAAAAATAGTAATAATCGCGTTAATAATCACACGCGCTCCGCCGCTGTCCCCTTCTCCTCCTCGATTTCCGAGCGGGCTGCCAGATTATTCTGCCCACTCCGAAAAATGAAATAATAATAATAAAAAAAATCCCGCCTTCCATCTCCCCTCCCTTCTCCCCAGCCCCACACATTTTATTATTAAGGATAATTGCTCCCCACCTCCCCATATGGCACCCCGCCGGGCAGGATTGCCCCCTCCCCTGGTGCCCAGCCCTTCCCCTGTCCCCTCTCCCCCATCTCCTTGGAACAGTGTGTACATGATTTTGTAGTTTTTTTAAGGCGCCATGTTTATAATCCTCCATCATATTAAAAAAAAAAATCCACCCAGCATGAGACACGGCGTCTCTCGCACCCCAAAGCCAGGGAGGCAGACACAGAAATATCCACAGGGCTGTAAATTCACCCCCCCTTCCCGCACACACACCCCTCCTCCCCAGACTTAAAAGTCTCACTCACCTTGTACTGCTGGCGCTGCTTCTGCTGCTGCAGGGGGGGAGAAGTTAAGCCAGGGGAAACTTTTCAATCCCTTCCCCAGGCCGCTGCTGCCTCCTCCTTCCACATATTTTTCCTCTCAGAGTTTTATTGTGTCTGAATTTTCTCTCTCTCTCCTCTTCTGTCTGTCCACAGTTCAGGTTTCTGGGGTAAACAGGGTTTAGGATGGTGCTAGGGATATTTGGGAGAAGGAGAACTCTAGTGGTGTCTGCGGGAGTTGCTGTTTGTTTCTTTTATTATTTTTTTAATAAAACATTTGAAACGGATCTTTATTTATTATATATGTATTTTATAGTTCTCTAAGGTCTGGACCCTGTCTTATTGCAGAGGAACAATGTGCCGCTTATCTGGCCCTGAGACGCGCTAATTCTTCCTGTCGTTAACTCCAGCTTGGGGAAATTCTGGATAACAGTTTTGAAAATCAAAACTCACTGTGAGCAGCAGAAATTAAAACGTACAAAATCGGAGGTCTGTGTCAGTGTTGGCTGGATGTTCCGAGGTGTAGATACATGCTTTCACTGGAGGATTGGGAGATACACGGTAATATGAAGTATGTAACTTCATGGGCACCTACATAAATCTAAGTATCAAACAAACATGCACATTCTAGCCTGTATTTATATGGGCTATGAGATAAAAAGTGTTAACAATAAATGCCTAGGCAAATACATTCTGAAGTTTCCTAAATACGTCAGGAATTATTTAATGGACAACTAACACACTTCACAATTAATTAATCTTGACTAGAAATGTGGCATACTTTATTGAAATATGCTGTGAGCTCTGTTCAATAAACATTCATGCATGCAAATAATTGTAGTCATATAAGTAGTCATGAGCATTACTAAAACAGTTTTGGTGTGCTGGTGATGAAAAAGATGCATCCATTGTGCCTGGACAGTCAAAGATTTCATAGAGTTTGCATGCGGAACAGTGCAAGTTTATCTAGTGTGTTTAGTAAATAAGATTTCTATCCATGTTTAAAACCACATTCCGTTTGAGACTGCTGCATCAGGACTTTACATCCTCTTCTAAAAAACAAAATGCAAATAGTAGTTGCACAGCAGTGATAAAGCTTTAATTCCATTGTGTATTTAAATGTGAAAGTACATTCTGCATTATCTAAAATAAATAGATAGGAAAGAAAGTGCTAGTAATCTGCTTTCAAAGAGTGCTTGAGGGGCTGGGCAGATACCAAACAGTAGGACTGTAATTTATTAACTGCATTTTATAGCAGGTATTAATAAAAAGCAACGAATTTAGCAGGCAATTCTTTAAGTAAGAAGGGATTTACCATCAGTATAATTGCAGCAAAGCTACCTTATGTTAAGCATTGAGTTGTGATATTTGGCTCCGATTTTGTTAAAGTATGTAATTTTCAAAAGAAGTTTGACAGAAATATATGCCAAGTTTCCATGGGATATTGCTGGCTTAGGTTGTCTTAGGTTTCTTTGAATCCTTCTCTGTACGAATTGCATATGAGCTATATTTATATAAGAAAAAAGAAGTTTGGGTTCTTATCATTTCTAGTGTCTCTACCACGCAGTCAGGCTAACAAGTTCTGCTCAAACTGGAGTGGTTAAGGCAGACTGATTTTTGCATCCAGAAGGAAACAGAGGAGAAGTGTTGCTAGCAGCAGACATCATCTTCAGTTCTTCAGCCTTAGCACCCAGGTGCCCACTACAACTGGATCAGCTGGAGCAATTTGCCATAACTCCAAGGAAAATTCCAATTCGAGTCTCAGAACCATAGAAGCCCTTTGGCTGGAAGAGAACTTTTATGATCAGTTACAGCCATTAAGGCAGCACTGCCAAGTGACCACTAAACCACAGTTCTTTAGCAAAAAGGTTTATTACCCCACCACAAGTGCCTTATCGTTACCTATGTAAATATTTATTGAATGCAGAAGTTCAGATATTTTCTGTATTTAAAAGTTCTAGTACTTTATCTCCTCAGGACCCACAGAGATCTGCCAAATATTTAGGCCACAGTTTCTTCAATGCAGAAACATTTGCAGGGTTGAAGCCTTCAGGTTTTCCTGCCTTACAGGTTTTTACCTGGAGCCTACTGCTTGCCAACAATTTGTTGTACTTAATGTATTTGTAAAGGCTAGTCTTTACTTGGACTGACTCCAAGTATTTGTTTCAGGATACAAATATTTGATTTTGTAAAGCACAAGTTATCCTAAAGCTAACATGTAGGGAGTGTCTGTATGTTGCCTTGCGTGAGCTGGTAGGCAGTGAACTAAATCAGATGGAGAAAGGCTGGCATGATTGTTGGGGGGCCTTTATCACCTGCTTGGTAATAAAATGGAGTAAAATAGCATCAGAGATTAAAATGGAGTAAAACAGGGCCACAAAAAAAAGCAGAGGGCTTGAACACCTCCCCTGTGAAGACAGGCTGCAAGAGCTGGGCTTGCTCAGCCTAGAGAGAAGGTGGCTCCAGAAAGATCTTTATTTCAGCTTTTCAGTATGTCAAATACCTACAAGAGAGGTGGGGACAGACTTTTTAGTAAAGTCTGTTGTGACAGGGCAAAAAGTGATGGATTTAAACAATAGGAGGGTAGATTTAAACTGGATATTAGAAATAATAATGAGGGTGGTGAGACACTGGAGCTGGTTGTCCAGGAAGGTGGTGGAGGCCCCTTCCCTTGAGACGTTCAAGGTCAGGCTGGATGATGCTCTAGGCAACCTGCTGTAGCTGCAGATGTCCCTGCTCACTGCAGGGAGCTGGACTAGATGACCTTTAAAGGTCCCTTCCAGCCCAGTGCACTCTATGATTCTATGAATACCCTTGTATCTTCATTAGGTCCCTTGGGTAATGGTTTGCATTACACTGGTGGAGAAACAGGCTGCATTTTTCAGTACTTTTGACTTATTTTTATGTGGACTGGAAATACTCCCGAGTGCTCAGTGTCTCAGCGGTTCGGTGCCCCGCGGTACCTCAGCGAAGCTCTTCGGCGGCCGCCCCCCGCGCCCCTTCCCTGGGATCTCCACGCCGCCACGACTGGGAGAATCGGGCTGCGCCCGGCAGACAATGGCCAGGAAATCCCACCCTGCCGCAGCGACGGGCAGCGATCCGTCCCTCCATAGGCAGCGGGAAGTGTTTGTTAGAACAAAACGCGGGCTCGGGGCCGGCCCCGGGGCGAGGGCTGGGGGCGGTGCGAGGCGCGGCATTTCCTCCCGGCGCGGCCTGGGAGGTTCTTGGGAGCGGGAGCGGGAGCGGCGGGTTGGGAGCTGCCCGGGAACAGCTCGGGCTGAAGCAGCTCGGGGTTAGGGGACAGGATCTGCTTGTCAGAGGCGTGTGTAGGTGTGTAGAGGCGAGGGGTCGAGCCGTCTGCCTGCTTATACGGTTGTGGGGCAAGAGAGCGAACCACCGAAGCGCTGTTAAAAAGCAACCACGATAAAGTTATTCCTGCCTTTCGAGTAGCAGGTGCTTGCCCTGGGACCACACTCTCTGTGTGTGTGTGTGCTCTGTGTACACTTCACCCAGCACTGCTGCGCTGTTATGTCAGCAGTAGGTTAGTCCCTAACTAAACTACTACTTTGCTTCCCTTCCAAAGAGGCTTGGGGGTCAGAAGCAGCGGCTGCGAAAACCCAAGAGCAGGGTTTGACAGAATAACTGGCATCCGGCCTCATAACGTAATCTACTGCCATGAGCTGAAGGGGATGCCAGGCAGGTTCATGGGAGAGAAACCCTTGGCAATCTGGAAACGCACTAGCTATGACTTGGGAAATCCGTGAGCAGAAAGCTGTGACACAAATCCCTGAGGGTGCCTGGCCATTACCAGGTTTCCCAAGGTATGAGGACTGCTACGTCCACCTTGCTTTTGGTGCATGAGAAGACTGAGAGTGCTTAGTAACACACAGGCAAGTAAATATGCATCCATTTTCCTTTTAAATGACACTGCTTTGTTTCAAAAGATTATTCTAATGGTGGACAACACAGTCCTGTGTGAATATGAGCTTTTATTCTTACCATGCTCTTCCGCCATTCTTTTGGTTCAGTGGTGCCACTGTCAAATAAGTGCACCATTGCTGGTGGGTTCTAGGCACTGGGCTCAGCATCATGAAAACATAGTTAAATGGTGCCTTTAGTAGAGCAGAGAGAGTTGAGTCCTCTCCGCCAGGATCTTACGCTCGACTAGTGAATGTACAGCCCAGCCTTCCTCTTCAGGTCTTTCTACCATCTTCCTTGCTGAACCAAACCCACCTACTACGTGCTCAAGTCTTTATCTGCCTTTGTAAGTTAGCTGTTGCTTGCTGTTGGTGCCTACCCACTTTACTGCGTGCTCTGCTTCCAGCTGCACTGAAACAAAAATAATTTGAATGTGTTTCCTGAGAGGCAGGTCTGCTGTGTCGTGATCACAGAAGTATTAATGCAGAAAATTAGTGTAAATTTTTCATCAGAACAAAGTTTAGCAGCACGGTTTTCTTTGCAGTAAAAATCTCAGTAATGCAGTTAATGTAAGAAGCTGGGGGAAGGGAACAAAGCCTTAATAACAACAGGCTCAGCAAATCCACAGAGCTGAAAATGGTTGGAGGATGGGAGAGTCTTAGGGAGAAGCTTATGCTGTTCGATTTTTCATCAGGCATTGAAAAGAAAATACCAAGCTCAAGGGAGGGACCCAGAGCAGAGAAATCGTAATAAAGTCTATGAAGTTGTTCAAGGAATGAAAGCATAATGTTCTTGCAAGGTTGACAGAATGAGGGTGGAAGTAGACCCCACAACTGCCAGGATCCTGCGTCCCTTTTTAGCATCCTTCTTCGTAGAATCATAGAATCATCAGGGATTGGAAGGGACCTCAAAAGATCATCTAGTCCCTGGCCATGCAGACTGCCTATGCAGCACTGGCTAGCCACAAGAGTCACAGGAGCAACATGGGGAGTCTTTGATTTGGTAGGGCTTCATAAAGCAAGGATATAAAAAAAAAAAGGTGATACGAAAGCTATGGGCAGAATTTCTAAAGACATTCTGGGGGTGCTGTAGACAGTACATTGTGGGGAGGTGGATCATTGATCTGACCATCTACAGCCAGTACTCACATGTGCAAATTCCTTGAGTGTGTAATAGCTGGTAATAACAAAACCAGAAAAGCATGCAAAGTGTAGATGTAGATTAAGATACAAAATGCCTTTTTTTTTCCCACTGTGTTCTCTCTTTACATTTTCACACACAACTGGGAATGGAGGTTTATCCTAAAAAGTTTACCTGTGAGTAAACTGACATATGTTTATGACATATGACATGACATGTGTTTACACTAGCATTATGCTTCATGCAAACTCTATGCTTGATTCAGCAGAGTCTGCCAAGGGAAACTTAGCTCCATATTTCTGAACTAATTCAAAATGAGTGACTTCATCCTGGTTTAATACTGTGTGTCACTCGGTTACTGTACATTCAGTGTGAGAGCAGATGCCACAACACGTAACATGAAAAAAGGTTATAATGTCCACTTACAAGTGTGTGTCAAATCTATAGCAGACATGTTTGTCTAGACTTTGTGTAATGTCTACAATAGTTAATATCTGTGTGAAATGAATAAGCAAAACTTAAATTTGCTGTTAGAATGAAATAGGATCTGTGATTATTTAATGAGGGCACAGTGACTGGAGAACTATAATTTGCCAACAAACAGCTATAAGCATGAGCAAGTAAACAGTAGGTTTTGTTATTCAAATAATTGCTAAACTAGAGTTTTTACGTGAGGAGACATTATGAGTTGCAAGGAAATATTAATTGCGTTGTGCTTCATAGTAAATGCCAGCATAGCCAAGAATAAGGAAATAATTGCTGTGTTTCAAGTAAGTGAGGTCTGTTGTGCCAAGGCAGTGGAAGTACATGCAGAAGAGAGAGTACTGTGGCATGCATTAGGAGTATCCAGGAATGCCCAAGTACCTTTGCATGGAGTCAATTAATGACAAGCCAAGCTTGAACAGGTTTGGTCCAGCACTGCCTTGGAGCTAATTATTGCACAAGTACAGTCTCTACCTTACACTGCAAAGCTTTCTGTGTTTGAAGTTGGCTTGTTAGCTCTGACATAGTGCTGGACCCAGGCCGGTTCCAAGCGTTTAGGTGGCACTTCCTTGGGATTAACAAGCTTTTTCAGTAAACTGTTTTATGTTGTGTATAGAGCAGAGACATCCAAATGTTTCTGAAAGAGAGTGTGTTTTATCACTTGTACTTAACTGAAGCTATTATGCCTGCTTGGACCCAAGCTGATGTTATGCAGAGCTACCCAACTGTGGCTGTGTACAGCAGTTTCCAGCAATAGTGTTTTGCATTGCATTAGCTCCATAAGCATCTCACACAGCTTAGTATGCCAGTTGTGGTGCTAGCAAAAGAGGCAGAATTGTTTCTGGAACAGAGCTGCTCTCAAATCTAACACATCACCAGAGCTAAAAAGATCCCCACTAGACTGAAGCTGGCCTGGCATGAAACCATCTTGATGTGGATGTGCTTGCAGCTTTGATGTATCGTGGTGTCATCAGCAGCTTGAATAAGCCTCCTAGAAATATCACTGGTTGGCTGTACAGGATAGACATAATTAAGAGCAACATTTGTGTCAGTTTTCAACCATTATGGTCAAGATGAAAGCTAATGTAGGAACAAAAAACTCTACATCTAGCATTTTGCAGTTCTGATCTCTTAGTTGTGAGAATTTTCTGTTATTGAGCGTTATGCTGGATAAGACAAATTAGTTTTGATCCAGTATCGCTGACTTAATTTTCACTGCGTTCTTTGAAGAATCACCTGCTCAAAAACAATTATAATATTCAAGCCCAATACTCCTGTCACTAATGCCCTTCTTACAGAGACAGAATTAGGAGAGAATGCTGTGACAAGTTAACCAAAGTGGCACTTGTGCACTGGAACTGTTTGAAACGAGTGTGGGGACAAGTAGGTTGCATAATTTCTGATCTCACATGTCGTGTAGCTTACGTATTATGTGTAATTCACAAGTAATAGATATTATTTATATATTTGTGTGTTTATCTTGGCTAATAGCTGCATTATGTTCAGCAGATGGCAATGCGATCACTTAAAAGAATTCTCATTAAAAAGAAAGAATGTAATAACACCCTATTAACTTTAACAAGAATAATGTGTTTTCTTGACATATCTCCTAAATTTGCCAGGAATATTATTTCAAAGTCACGGTTAGCTATCAGCAGGGTAACTAAAATGCAGTTAGCATTGAAATAGTAATTCTGAATATCCAGAACTGCTGGATTAAAAATGTTCTCCTGAATTTCCTCAGTCCTAAATACAAAAATAAAGATAATCAAATTCTCAGGTGCTGAACTGTATGTGTGTGTCACTCAGGGCAATCTTGTGAATACAAACTGTGTTCAATACCTGTGCTTGCTAAATTTTTCACATTGAGAGGTTAACATTTTACTTCTAGTATTTGCAAGTCTTGTAGTCTCTTCTCAGTGCTGGACTAGTACTAATTTTGCTCATTTGTTAATGTCGAAGGAAAGACTTATCATTCCCATATTTCAGTTTAGATCTGTAGGTCGTGCTATTTTTCATCTCAATTATTTATGTGAATGTTTTCCCTTTTAGAAGACAACTATGTGACATCCACTTTGGAAGTGATCTTGCCTGTGAATGGTTTAGCACAGCACCAAGGGGTTGGGACACACATACAGACATGTTTTTCCTTCTTTCTCCCATGAGCCTTCTGAGATCTAGGGAGTCCTGCTCAAGTGCCAATTGAATAAACAGAGTGGGGTTTTTTGTTGTGTGAAGTCTGTGGATACTCACGCTGAGTTCAGTAACCCTGTGATAAGAGCACAGATGACTCTGTTATTGGCCAAGCAGGATTCTTAAATCATTGAAATTCCATTTTTCTTCTGATTCCCATCTCCATTCTGTGAGATGTAGTTGCAGAGGACTTAGAGAGACATTTTACGCCTTAGCTTAACTCCTCAGTAAGATGCAGCAACACGAGGTTTGGACTAGCAGAAATATTCTGCATTATATAAGACTGAGGTGTGCATTGCGTGTTGGTACCATTTTAGAGTCTGAGCAATTTCAGTGTGATTTTTTTAAAAACAAAAACAAAGCATAGTGTTAATTCTGAAGTCTCCGGCTGAAGTTAGCAGAAAAATGATGAAATAAATGGTATTTGGAAAAGGAAGCAACAGAACTGGTATTGTATAATCACATTATTCTTATATTTGAAACTATTTTTCTAATGCTATTCAGAAAAGCTGCAAAAGGACAGATGTGCACATGGTAGAGGACAACACAGTTCTGCTGATAAAAACTCAGTAAGTTGCAAGAAGTTTGCAAACAAATTCAAATGGGAACCTGCAATAAACATGAAGCAGCAAAAAATTGTAACAATTCATGATATTGTTGGAAAAGTGATTGAATTGCCAAAGGAATTCCCAGCTGGAAAAAGGGGCAGAATTCCCCCCCGTCCTCTTCTTTAATATGGTCCATTTTAAAATTATCACAGAGTTAAATTTGTAGTGCTTGGTAATTCAAAAATAGGACAAACCAGCTCCCAGGAAGGCCCATGTTTGAATTCTTTTCCTGGAATAATTTGTGTCCATGAAAAAAACTTGCTGAGGTTTTTATACAGAACATTCTATCAATTCAATTCCTGGGAAGACACCTGTTTACCTACATGGCACTTGCTGAACTGTGAGTGTGTGAGGTGGTGGCACACAAGGTACCTATGTGGAATTGAAAAGGTGATGTGTCTACAGGAAGTCAAATTACTCAGGGCTAGTCCAACAGATGGTCAAAAATATTAGGAAAGGTGAAAAAACTCCAAATCCCTCTTAAGACCAAGAAAGACATGAATTTTTGCAAATATCCAGAAGGCTCTGACTGAACCATCTCAAAATGTTTTATATACACGTAGGGATACACGAGGAGTCAAATCCTTTCTGTCCAGTTGGAAGTGCTGTCCAATGAGTACGTGTGTCATGTTGAAGCAAGGATAATACGAGCAAAATGTTTCCTGCTTCAGAAATGTAGTGACTAGAGAATTAACTCAAAGTCTCTGTGGTAGCAGTATGGCTCCTATGCATCTTAGTGTGTGTGAATTGTGGGGTCAAGTGTCCCAAATTTGTATCCACATTGATATTTACTGGTTAATAATGCCGTCTAGGTGACAGGTGATGCCAGTCCTAGCAGTAAACTTCTCTTGCCTTTTCATCACAGTGAATATATTCATGTTCCACTGATGATAAAAAAAGATAAAACATAACAAATGTCTATTTGGAAATGTGATGCCCATAGGAAAAGATTTATAATCTGCAAAACCCTAGCAGAACATGAATTGAATTGTGAAATTGGACTGTTTGCAAGCAATTTCATTCTGTCCCACAGAACTCCCAGGCTCAGGGAACCTGGGGAGGAATGTGTGATTTGTAAACAATTAACTTGCTGTGAAGTAATAGTGGCAGTTTGAATGTCTTAGTGGAAATGAAATGTGAGAAGGAGGCATCTCTTCAGAGGATTGGAGTTTTGATTGGATTTGTCTTTTGCTTGATTTACGTGGCACAAACAGACCAGCAAAATTCTCCTGTTCTAGCTTCGCATTCCAGGGAGCGCGAAAGCCAAACCTGAACTCATTTTATGTGACAGCAATCAGTTATGGCAATAACTGATCAAGGATTGAAGAATATTAAAGGCTTTCAAAACTGAAGGCTCACGTGCTGCCAAAAGTGTCGCAAAGAGGTGGCTCATTCATTAGAAGCACAAGTAATTCTTCCTTCCAGAATAGAGTGCAGACCAAAGTTATAAGGCTAAGGGTCCCTTCCAACCCCTAACATCCTATGATCCTATGATCCTATGAATGTGTGTCATGAGTCAGTGGCTTAGTAACTCTAACAGGAACTAGTGGTCATGCTGAGTAATTAGTTGAATGTGAACTTCTATAGTTCATGAAAGGAGAATATTGTTGCAATAATAATAAGATAAAGTAAAATGGATTAGAAGAGGAATAAGGAGCTGAAGACCAAAGGAAATACAGTGAGTCTTTGCTGTAGTTCAAGCAGTAAGTCTGCAGGAAAGTTGTTCTGCCATTTGCTTAAGGTTTCTGTGGTGTATGTGGACATCGTTGAAAAGCTAAATGAACTTCGTGTAGCTGATGTTTAAAAAACAGGCAGTGAAAAAATAAAATGCCAGAACAAAAATTATCTCTATCAACTTGTTTAATAGATGTTTGGGTTGGTATTTTGATCATAATCAGGAACACTCTACGATAAGTAAATATGTCCTTGTATTTATTATCTAGAACTGATGCCAATCTACAAAACAAGACTTACATGCAGCTAGCTGAATTCTGTTGCCTGCAAAACCTGTTCTCATCGAAGCAGCCTACTAGGAATAGTGTCTGGTGAGTACCACCCTTAAGTACTTAATAAGAAGTTTGGTTTTTTATAGTCAGAAGCCATGTTAATTAATAAACAAAATTGATGACCATGTGCCAGAGCCTGTACTTGGAGCTTAGCACTGCTTAGTTTATCAATATAGACATTGCTTCCTTATATATACTACTTGTATAGTCTGATTTACAGAATAATATGTGAAAGTTTAGCTACTCTTCAAAAAGAATTAGTCTTCAGACAACCCTTGAATCAAAGAAGAATACCCATAACCATTGCCCTAGACAAAGGCTTTTATTATTATTAATGAAAGCAGTCTGTGTGCAAAACACCTACAAGCTTAGCAAGCAATGAGGTGCTGGACAACAAGGTGCTTGGATTTGAATGTGTGTTCATGGAAATAACAATTCCTAGAATTAAACACGTCATATCTAGTTCCTGTGTATGTGTGAAATAAGTTCATTTACTTGTTTATCATTCTCTTCTCAAATTAATAGCTATTAAAAATACCAGAAAACGTATTTTTATTATTGAAGGTCCTTGATTTTCAAGCATTTAAGGGACTTACACATTTTAAACAGCTTTTTAAACTTGTCAACACATGTTTGAGTTAGCAAGCACAATAATTTCTGAAGAGTTGATTTAGGCGTACGTGCAACCTGTTTTAATTAACATTAGAAATGTGAAAAATAAATGTATAAAAATAAGTTTGGTGAGTCAGAAAAGATAATGCAACCTTAAGCTTCTTACATTCTACTTTTCAGAAGGTCATAATGTGAAAACGGAAACCAAAAATGTAGGGATTGTGGTAATAGCAACAGCTGACATATTCATTTATGTCTCTCTTGGATATTAAAAAGGGCTAAATAGATTTGATTAAAATTCTCTTTAAGCTGCCCTGGAAAGGGAGCAACTATGACAGATTTCATCCAACAAATTCCATACTTTTTAGATGGAATGGAGGCTGTCGCGTGGCGTTACTACGTAGTGTTACTAGATAGTGCTCCTTCTGTGCTACTGTGAAGTATAGAGGCCATCGTTAAGCTCTGTGGCTGTTTGTCTTATTAGAACTGCAGAAGCCATCTGCACTCCACAAGACTCTTGCTCAGTAGGTCTGTGGTTTACAGCAGCATGTGTGTGAATGTTTTACTCCAACAGCAGAAGACAAATCATCCTGATTATTTCTGTTACATGGAGATATCGCTGATTTTATCATATTCCACAGTTTGGTTTTGGAAAAGTTATTCTTCTCGGGTAGTCTCAGTATTCGTTATGCTGGCATTTAGAAAGCACAAGTTGTGAGTTAATATCAGACAGGTCTTATGAGGAGTGGCTGAGGGAATCAGGCATGTTTAGTCTGGAGAAAAAGAACTCGAGGGGAGATCTTATAACTCTTTACAACTATCTGAAAGCAGGTTGTGGACAGCTCAGGGTCAGTCTCTTCTCCCAAGTCACTAATGATAGGACGAGAGGAAACAGCCTCAAGTTGTGCCAGAGGACATTGAGACATTAGGAAAAATTTCTTCACGGAAGGAATGGTCAATGGTATTGACTGCCTGGGGAGGTGGTGGAGTCGCTGTCCTTGGAGGTGTTAAAAAATATGTCAATGTGGCACTAGGGAGTGTGGTTTAATGGGCATGGTGGCACTGGACTGATAGTTGGACTTGATCTTGTAAGCGTTTTCCAGCACTGATGATTCTTTGATTCGATGTTCTATCACTGGAATTCAGGGTCAGGACAATGGGAAAAAGAGGATTTGTTCCCAAATACCTTGTTCTGAACGTGTGCAGTAATGATGTGTACATCTCTCATTTATCAAGGCTGTGAAGTTTGTAGTATTAGAAATCTAAAAAGATATATAAATAAATAAATGTACGTTAAATCACATCCATTGTTTTTGGCCACAAACAAAAGTAAAATCCTTGAACATGGGACATAGGCAAATAGCCACTGAGTGCCATTTTAAAATCCTTTCCTTTGTTACCTGCTGAGAATTATTTGCAAACGTTGAGCATTTTGCACGCTGTCTGTAAAATTTGAGTTGAGTTCCTGCAACGCCTACGTTTGTCAGTGTAACTGAGAGTCAAAAAAGTAAGCACCAAAAAGAACCACAAACAGTTCTTTATGCTTTTGTATTAGCGTGGCATCTGGGCTGTTGGACACTCTGTCAAGCCACGCTCTGTGAGGCCATGCTCTACACCTCTGAATTCAGAGGGAATTTAAAGCCCCTCAGCAGTCAAGAAAGTGTGGCTTGAGTGAGGCTTTTAGCATTGGTCCATTTCTCCTGTTTATGCTGAAACCTAGCAAAATGGCTTAGCAGTTGTGGGGGCTGTTTTTACAGGCATGAATACAAAATAGAACCCCCTTTCTGATATTTTACAGAAGTGATTTAGCAAAGCAGGTCAGGAAACTCCTTTCTTTCAAGAAAACTCATTAAATCATTCTTCTTGTACCAAGTTTCAAAGTTTGCTGCAATTCTGAGTTGTAAATGAGCTGTGTGTGCTTCTTGCCTTGGGAAATATTTGTACAAGCTAAAATGAGTGTGAGAAGAAGTGGACCTGTCTGTGGTACAGTAAGAGCCTAATCTGAATTCCTGCTAAATCGCATGGAGACAGTGCTCTGCCTTACACAATGGGAGAGAAGTCAGAAATCATACACATCACTTATGCAGCTCGTGCTTCACCAGACAGGAGAGGGATCCTTAAAAGAGGAAACAAGCATTTGCCCATGTGCTCAGGAATTAGTAGCATTCATTTTCTGACTGTTACAGAGTAGTGTTAGTGACAGCCGAGAGTGAGGATGGGAAGGACATGAGACCCTGCTCAGCTGCAGAGATCAGCAACTGCAGAGTTAACAGAGACATACCAGGGAAAAGAGGGTCCAAAAGAGTGATGCTCTGTTTGTCTTGCTTATTTTTTGCTCATTTTGTCTCTTTTCCTTTCCAACTATTTATATCACTCCCTTCCATCGTAGAGAAGAATTTACATGGACATCAAGGGAGGAAGAAAGACAGTGGAGGCACAAACCTTATTGTCTGAGTGGATAACTCTAAGGAGGGGATCAACATTGTGCTGGTGTGACCTTGATCTAATCTATAGGTCCAAAAGTAGACACATTTGTCTACAACTGGGCCAGTGTTTTATTTTCTAAGATTTTCTTTTTTAAAAAAACACTTGGCCTTATATATTTGTGCAAAGTGTAGAACAGATGCCTGGCAGGCAGAGTACGTGCTGCCACAGTAAACTGGTGATTGCTTTATACTTCAGTATACCAGTACTTTATACTTCATGCACATAAATATGATTCTTCTAACCCCTTTTCTTGGGTTTGGTGGAATAAAAATCACAAGACTTTCAAGCTAGAACAGCTAAGAGCAAACTAAGAAGAGCATCTTAGTGGAAAAGGGCAGATAGAGCTCACTGCCATAGCTGTGGACGTTAAAGCACTGGTCCTTCTGGTCTGTGTGGTCTAACATACCATTGTGAGCTCCAAAGTATGGATAACTGTAGCCAGATCTGCATCTGAAAAACTCTTTGCTATGTCCTGGTGAGGCACTGAGAATAGGAAGCTGGCTGATTATACAGTCTGGAAATGGTTGCATGCTTTTCTAGCCTAAGGGATTTTGTCATCTTGAGATGTTGTAGGCTAACCCATCAGGCAGCTCAGCCCCACACAACTGCTCCCTTGCTTGCTCAGCCTCAGTGGGAAAGAGGAGAGAATCAGAAGAGCAGAAGTGAGAACACTCTTGGGTTAAGATAAAGGCTGCTTAAGGGGTTAAGACAAAGTTGCATGTTCAAGCAAACCAAACCAAAGTATTCAACCAGTGTTGGCAGCAGGAAATATGCAAAGCGCTAAAGCTGCTGACAAAGGATACTTGGTGGCCCAGAAACACCTGATGGTATGAGCTGGGCACCCCCCCACTGAAGCCAGGTGGTCAGTTCTCACTCAAAGGCTGATGATAAGGTCTGGCTGCCTGTGTTCTTATGCAAAAGCCTGCTGAGGCTGAAGAATTCAGATAAATGTGTTTTGCACTGGAGACTGCAGTTAAATGCTTCACACAGACTTCCATGAAGTATAGAGAAAGGAGCTGATTTTGGTTTGACAGTGTTATTTTGGCAACAGTCCCACCCACAGACTTAACACACCTGTAAGCACCAAAGTGTAAATATTCCCCCTATAACCCACCTAATCTGGGGCATGAACCTGCAGCATCAACAGAAGTAGGGACAGAGGGGCAGGTTTTGGGTTTTGCTCTCTTTCCCCACCCAAGAGGGTGCCTTTTGGTTAAGATTTGTGACTTCAGTTGTGCTGAGTGTTGTCCCAGCAAATTAAGTTTGTCTTTGCAATCATAGTTGTTTGCAGAAGCTAGAGCTATTTTGCAGTTTGTTCATTTATCACCATCAATCTAAAAGAATCTCTGTGTGTTACATGTAAATAAAGCATATTTATGCACTTGACTTTCTCCTTGTGAAAACAGCCAGACATCCAGCAAAGGCTGTTCCTACAGCTGGCTTCTAGTCACAGGAGAGGTGCTACTACTTCTTACAAGCAGCCAGACTTGCAGCAACAGGCTCTTTGTGCATCTGATTTCAAGCTTGTAGTCAATGAAACGCAACAACCAGTGACAATATGTTTGCTTTGAGGTAGCTCTTTTAAATCTCCTTAGCTAAATTAACTTTTTATTCCAGAAACACTATTCCAGAAACAAGTTAGGGGACAAAAAAGAAATTCTATTTTGGGAAGAGTGAAGATTTTAGTAACAGGATTCATTTTGTGGACGAAAAGGTCAACATGAGCCAGCAGTGTGCGCTTGTGACCCAGAGGGCAAACTGGATCCTGGGCTGCATCAGGAGAAGTGTGGCCAGCAAGTCGAGAGAGGTGATTCTCCCCCTCTACTCCGCTCTGGTGAGGCCCCACCTGGAGGACTGTGTCCAGCTCTGGAGCCCTTATTACAAGAGGGATGTGGACAGGCTGGAGCGAGTGCAGAGAAGGGCCACGAGGATGATCAGAGGGCTGGAGCACCTCTCCTGTGAGACCAGACTGAGAGACTTGGGGCTGTTCAGTCTGGAGAAGAAGAGGCTCCCAGGTGGCCTTATTGTGGCCTCCAGTATCTGAAGGGGGCTACAAAAAGGCTGGGGAGAGGCTTTTTAGGATGTCGGGTAGCGACAGGACTAGGGGGAATGGAGCAAAGCTGGAGGTGGGTAGATTTAGAGTGGATGTGAGGAGGAAGTTCTTCCCTGTGAGAGTGGTGAGAGCCTGGAATGGGTTGCCCAGGGAGGTGGTCCTTAGAGGTGTTTAAGGCCAGGCTGGATGAGGCTCTGGCCAGCCTGATCTAGGGTGGGGTGTCCCTGCCCCTGGCAGGGGAGTTGGAACTGGATGATCCTGTGGTCCTGTCTAGCCCTGACTGACTGTATGACTTGGTCTGGGTGATCCTGCTGTGGCAGGAGGATTGGACTAGATGATCTTTCGAGGTCCTTTCCAATCCCTAATGATTCTATGATTCAGTAAGATAAAAATGACGTTATAATGAGAGACTGCAGAAGGTGATGAAGGGGGTTTTAAGAGGAGATGAGAAAGGAGACATACATAATCCTAACACAGAAGTACTTCGGACTTGATATGTATGTTTTGTAGAGGGTCCGTACTTCTGCGGAGTGAAATGCCACATTTCTGTAAGAATTTCTCTTGCATTCAATCATTTGGAGAGGAAATGGGCAGGTTTATTTGATTCATTTCTAGTTCCTGTTCTGCAATTGTTCTAGGTGGTCACATGCCAGATTCTTTGGGCATGCTAGTACATTTCAAAGTGATTTCAAAGTTGTTTGGAAAAATTTATAAAATAAGAGAAAATGTCCAAAAGTGGGTAAATGATCCACACACGGGGTTTTCCAGTCTGAAGTAAACATCAGATTACCAACTTGGGCCCAAAGTGTGCGTGTTGGCAATCAATTCTGCTCAGCCAGACATTCATACATATGATTTATTTAAATTATGTGTTGTTCAATAAACATCTGAATCTTTATTCATCCTTCCTGATTTGCCAAAATGTTTTGCTAGAAGTCTAAGATGATGAGAACCATTTCACCATCTGTTAAAGGAGGAAACTTGACACATTTTTGGGGATAAACATGCATATTCTGAAAAAATATTGTGAAAGATTGCTTATGGTACGGTCAGGGGTCAAAGGGAACATAGAAAGTATTTTAATCTACTCTTTATAGGCAAGTAGCTAAAATAGTTGTTTTTAATAATATAACAGGGTTATAGAGAAGTAACAATGAATTCCTGTAATCTTCCACTACCTTTCATTTGATCAGCGCTGCAGTTGGAAAAGTCTGTTGGCCTTTCATTTCTTTACCATAACAGTTTGTTCTCACAACTAGAGCAGGCTAGTCAGTGCATGAAAGGGATCTGTCATCCCAGAGCATGAGGGGGAAAAACCAAAAAGGAAGTAATTTTGTGTTAAGCAAATTATAAACAAGGAACATGAAAATTTGGCTCCCAGTAGCAGGTAGAATCCCAAGAAACTTGCTGATTCCTATTCACAGTTGTCCCTGCAGATATTCTTTTCTTTGGACTCAGTTCACATAAGCACAGTGACAGGCATGAATTATGTGTTGTTTTAACCCTCAAAAGCAATAAAGGGATTAGGCCCACAGTGTGATGATTTCTGCAAGGATGTATAGAAAAATACTTCTCCTCCCTGAAGATCTTACTCTGTTTTCTTTAGCATCAGAGACAGTAAAAGCAGGGAGAAGAGATGCAATGTGTGTGTAGAAATGTTAATTTAGCCTGCAACTTTAGTCTTAGGCTTTGTTTGCGTTTTATTGGATGACATGTAAATGATTATTATAATCCCATTATTTTGTTCCCAGTGGTTTCCCTCCCAAACCCTTCTTGGGTACTTTCACTTCCCTTTTACTTTCCTTTAAGAAACCAAATCCCAATCTTTCATCCTTGTTTACTAAAGAAACACAAGATCACAGTTCGTTTGTGTGAGGGTGCGGAGAGAAGAGGAAAAACCCCATTGTTAAGAACTTTGTGAAGATACATTGTAGGATGGATAGGTGAGAGTCTGTAAAAGCCTTTATTAGGAGATCCAGGTCCACAGTTCTACAAAAAGCCACTAAAAGTGGCCCTGCAGTGTGTAGAACTGCGTGTGTCTACTGAGAAAGTCCTTTGTCCTAGCACTTGGTTTCAGCACGTGAAGTGTTTTTGTAGTTCTAAGGATCAGTGATATATCTACCTGGAGATGAAGTTGCCTTCTCTACACAAAGAACTGTGGTATCTAGATGTGTAAGAGTGCAATTTGGTACTTCATTTTCTAAAAAACATTCTTTGTGGTCTTTAAAACACAAAGTCAGTTCTTCCTTAACAAGCACGGTTCTTTGGCAAGAGCTTAATCACAAATGAAGGATGAAGTATCGACACACGTTACATGCTGAATATCACCAGGAGCTGTAAAATAAGCAGCTGGTCAAAGGCAATTCAAGTGATTGCAACAGGCATATTGTGAGGACTATTTGTGATCACAGAACCATAGAATCATTCAGGTTGGGAAAGGCCCTTGGGATCATCGAGTCCAACAATCAATCCTACTCTACAAATTGACCCCTAAATCATATCACCCAACACTACATCTAAGCATCTTTTACACTCATGCAGGGATGGTGGTAGTTAATTGTGATTGCCTACAGGCATATGTGACATCTCTTTGTGTCACCTTCAAGTGTTCAGTCTGTTGTGTCTGCAAGCGATACAAATCCCTGTGGAAATAAGGATCCAAGAAGTACCTCTTCTTGGGCATTTTGGGTGAGCTTGGACATAACACTGTCCAAAAATGTACATCTATCACCAGGGGTTTGTTCAGATTTTCCTGTCTGGAATGCAAAACCTATTGAAAGATAGCAAGAGATTTTATAAGATAACTGTAGATGAGATGTCTAATGTTTGACTTGGCTTAGCTTAGAGGAATTGTAATCAGTTTTCCAGTGAAGAGATGTCAGTGTTAGGCTCTCTAGAAGCCTGTATTAATCATAAACCCGTAGGCATATCCGATACGAAGCCCTGGCATTAGGTAGCGTGCTTTCAGCTACACCTTTCAGCGGAGGGAAACGCTTTTCTCATCTCACTCTCACGTCAGTATGTTTATACAACTGAAAGCATAAAACAAGAGCAACGAAACTGGGTGGTGATGGAAATGGAGCACAGAGACTTGACATCTTCCTTCTTGAGAAAGTGCAATGCCTAGACATCCACACTGAGCAGTGCCTTGGGCGTGATCACCTCATGAAATCTTTCATTTCAGAAAATACCTGTTAATAATCCATTTTTACTTCTCCTCTTAGCCACAGGATGAATGAGATCTGTCCAGTCGGTGTTTTGCTGGTAGAACAGGCAGCCTTTTCTTTTCAAGTGACTTGAGCTAATGATGCCTTGAGATTTGGTGTCTAGTGAATCCTCTGAATATTAAATCCCATCAAAGGGACACACCAGGATCATCTGAAAACTGGGGGATCTCAGTCATTGTCCATTTTTTAAAACTTGGCTTCAGAAGTAGCGAAGAGCTTGCTTACTTTAAATCTTGCTTTCCCCCCCATTTAAGTCAATGTCAGGTATCTTACTGATTGAAATGGGGACAAGATCAGAATCTTAATGTATCTTTTCATTTGAGATTTGCAAGCTGATTTGCACCACTCTAAACCATGATCTAATTGAGTTACGCTCATTTGAGTTAACATTTCCAATATAAGAAAATGCACAACCCAAAGCTCTCTTTCAAATCACAGTCTGCACAATCCTGGGCTTTTTAATGCTGTCTCTTTTTTGCAAGTTATGTGTATAAATTTGTAAAGAATACAACATTAAGAAGGTCAGGATCTAGATATACATTTGTGTGTTGTCCAATATGAGACACATTTATGTGTCTCTAGAAAATGGAGTTATACCGGGTTAATTCTTTGTAATGGAAGTCCTACGAAGCAATTTTTCAGAGGAAACTCATTAACTCTTTCAAAAAAGGCTCATCTGGCATGGATTTGCTATTGGTTATTAGGATTAAGAATAAAATTAAAATACTGAATCCTCATATAATATGGCTAGATCCTCAGAAAGCATAAATCATAATGGTTCAGTGTAAGTAAGCTCTGACAATTTACATCAGTTTAGGATGTGACCTTCTCCCCAGAAGATTATTTCTCTGAAGATCATATTTCCTATATTTGTCTTACTTTGTGCCTGGCAGAGAATTAATTAACACATAATTGCTTTGGTGAACTCAGGATAAAACTTCTCTGTTCAAGAACTCTATTCATTTACTGATTAACTTGCTTCATGGCTGAGTTAGTTCTGTGGGGTCACGCTGTACTAATGACCAGAGCGCAGGAACATTGTCAGACCAATGAGGACGAGGTGGGCTGGGAAGGATTCCAGACCCTGTTCAATTAATCACTGAAATTTCAGGAGCTGTGGGGACAGAGTTGAAAAGTAACTTGAAGAGAAAGTATGTAAAGGATTATATTCATATTCCAGATGGAGATAGTGGGAGGGAGACCTTACTAGCAGAGACTTAAAAGAAAGATGAACTGAATGGAAATGTGAAGAAATAGGAATTAGAAAAAATGCCTGAAACATGTTCCTGATGAGTTTTCAGAAGACTGCAATTATTTTGTCTTTGCCACAATTTAGTTTTATTCTTCTGCCACATACACTACCCAGACTTGTTTTTGTTACGGGCAATAAGAATTGCAAATGTTCAGCAGAGTCTCAGAGAGGTCCCAGAGACAGGCTTGTTCCGTGGAGGCACTGTTACAGTCCCATTAGCTCTGCTGAGGTAACGGCATGCGCACTGGAAGGAAAGCAGACCACTCAAAGGTTGGAGGAGACCGTGTTTTTCTTGCAGCCACCCGTTTGGTTATTGAGTTTTGAATAAACCACTAAGCAGAAAACTTTCAGGCAGCTTCACACAGGTTAAGGCAAACGCCAGTTTCCTTAGACTTTAGCTTGCTGTGCACTTTTGTACCAAGTGACCTGAACTGTAGATGTTAAACACATCACAAATGTAATCTTTTTTTAAACAACTCTGCCTGCTTTTTTATGGAAAAAAAACATTTCAGTGTCACCTAATTGAATCAACTGAGATGCAATTAAATGTCACTAGTCTATTTCTAGTTGTCACTACAGTAAAAACTGTAGTTATGAGCTTATTTTGATCTGCCAGCTCACATCGAACTGTCTCTCTGTCACTGTTACCTGGCATTATTTAACCTGACTTCAGAACCTGTTAGGAGAACTCAGGTGACTTCTATTGCAAAGATGAGACACTGGTGCTTCAGTTTCTTGCTCTCTAGAATCTAGTCAGTATTTTCATTTAATTTTGTAAGTGAGAAATGAAACTAAATTAATTAAGTCTGATTAGCTTTCAGAGAGTTCTTCCAGAAGTGCTGTAGAAAATATTAACAAAGGTAGATGTTAATAAACGGAATTTCAGCACCGCTCATCTAATGCTGTAAGGACAACAGAAGTACCATTCTGCTGTACAGTGTACGAGGGCGATCTCCATCTCTTTTTCGATGAGTTTTATGATATTGCAACAGGTTTAGTTTAATGACAATGGCAGAGGAAGGATAGTTTTCTTTTTAAAAGAAGTTTACAAAGGAAAAACCCAACTCGTTTCTGGGATTACTTTTTTCCAAGCTTTTTTTCAATCATTCAGTAAAGTCTAAACATTTTTTTCCTAGCTAGCTGTACTCTGATATTCTGGTTATCATGGCAGAGCATTTCTATAAGAGTTTTTAAATACTTCATTGTGAGCTAGTTAATATGGCTGAAAACCCTGACAAATTCTGCCTATCAATATTTATAGTAGCCTCATGATCTACCAGTATGTCATAGAATCATAGAATCATTAGGGATTGGAAGGGACCTCGAAAGACCATCTAGTCCAATCCCCCTGCACAGCAGGATCCCTGAGACAATGTAATGTCGTTACAACTACGTAACATCAACTAAAACGAAGTCTGAGAATTGTTCTTTAAAGTGATAGTTGTTTATATGTTCTTGTTGTCTTTCTACAATTAATCTGATCAAAGACGGGTTTACAACGGTCGGTGGAGAAGGAGTTAGTTTTGCCAGTGTGGCCTTTGTATAAATTGATCGTTTTCACCAGGTAGACAGAAGTAAATCAGAAATAGATCAGAAGTACAAACCTAAAGTCCATCAGAACAACATCACTCCAAACTCATTTTAGCTCCCTACAAAAAGGCATTGGAGTGACTATTTCACTATAAATGCATATGGTGTTGATGTCTGAAGTTAGGTGAGATCAATACCATACTTGAAGGCTCAGTAGAGTCTTCTTTTTAGAGGCATTTTCTACTGAAAGTTTAGGACTTGTACTTGACAATATATTCCCTCTTTTAGAGTAAAATGGCATTGAGACACCAATTCATTTTCTAACGATCCAAACATGTGGGAAAAGATAAATCCTAAGCTCTGTTATAGCTGATAGTACTTTTTTGAAGAGTCACACAGCTCCGTTATCCATCAGGAAAACATGGGTGTTGCCAGTAAAATTACAGATGACTTTACGAGTTAAGTAGATCAATAAAATGTGCTGCAAATGTTAAAGCATAGATGCAGGCTTGCTTTTTTATTTAACTTTTGAATTATTTATCAAACCCAGGCTCAGAAGATACCACACTTACTTACTTACTTACAGTCATGCAAGTAAACATCGGTTATGTGAAAACATTTACCGTGGGTATTGAAATTTGTGTTACCAGAGGTATGGAGATGCAGAGATACGCAGAGTTCTCTTTTGCTTCGTCTTTACCTCTGTGTTTTCTGCAGTCCTAAGGCTCAAAACAAAGAGAGCTCGTCATTAAAATATAGTGGGACAAAATGTTCTTTTTGTAAGGCAGAAGATCTCTGGATTAAGTTATCCAGACTAGCCTTCCGAATGGGACTGTGAACAAGTGATAGACAGACAGCTCTTGTCAGTCTTTGCATCAGCACCTCTTACAAGAGTATCTGAGCACCGCAGTTCCCTCAGTTCTCTCTTCATCTAGCATCCTGCACTCCCTCCAATGGAGATTCTGTAGCAGAGGCCGTACACTTTCACATCACTGCCTTTCCCACCGCCTGTCACCTCTAAGTCTCTTTAGCAATGGACAAAATTGCCCTTCAGAGGAGAAAGCAGGAGCTGTAGAACAGCTCCTGGCTGGAGATGCCTGATAACTCAGAGGACTGCAGGTGCGTTGGTTACTGAGCAAAGGATATGGTTTCTGGAGTGTCTCAGTTTAGTTTTGCCCATAATTCAGAGTTTGGAAGTCAGCATCTGCTGCCATGAAACCATATCTTTTCATCTTCAGTGATCTCATACGGTGCCTTTTGGTCATTGCTATTCTACTGACTCACATTTTTAATTTGAAGTGACTCAAATCCCAGTTTTGCTGATGTTTTTCTGAAAAATATGAAAGAAGATTCTGGTATTTGAATCGAAGTGAGAAGCTGATACAGAGCTTTTCCCATGGCTTAGGTGGCAGTGAGTGTGGCAGCCTGTGGTTATAGTCCATCTTTCAGCTTCCAGCCAGTGCAAGTTTAGGGTGTTAGCGATAATTTTCAAAGCAGCCATGCCCCCAACTCCACGAGGGAGGAATTTGTGATGTTTCAGTCCATTAAATCAGCACCGTGCCACTGGAAAATCAGAGAACGTGAGACTGGCATCTGAGAGCCGGAAGTAAACCACTGGCAGCGGGAAAGGTCCAGATCAGCTTCCAAGAGATCAGCTGGGCATCGTGGCCTGGCCCTTTGTGACAGACACTGTGCTCTGAAAGACCTTTTCAGCAAATTATAGACGTTGGAAGCCTTCACGCTCTGCCAGCCTTCCCTCTCAACAGACAAAGCAAAGAGAAACCACTTTCAATTGCTTTTCTGACTGGCAGGACTTGCTCTCGGTTTATCCACTATCCCAAGACCTAGTCCTTGTCCAAAACAGGGGGAGACACTTGTAAAAGCTCTGGTTTTGTTATTGTCATTGAATTTGTTTGGAGAAAATTGTTCCAAATTCCGGTGGTTTTCAAGGTTTCAGATGAATGAATGAATAAGCTGTAGCTAGCTAGCAGGCTGCTGGCTTTTGCTGGTTTTCGGTGGCGCTGGTTTGCGAGCGCCAGCCCCGAGGGCGCACCTCGTACCTCGGCGTGTCACAAGATGGCACTGCGAGAACACTCATGCTAGTTCCTCACTGACGGCTTCGTTGCTGCAAAGCGCTGCCAAACGCACCTGCACCAGAAAAACCCCTCTCCTTTGAGGATGATAGAGCACTGGCACAGGCTGCCCAGAGCGGTTGGGGAGTAGCCTTCTCTGGGGACCTTCGAAAGGAGCTGGAATGCAGTTCTGCGCAGCCTGCTGTAGGCAAACCCGGGTTAGCAGCGGGGTTGGACTAGGTCATTCCCAGAGGTCTTACTCTTCTTTGATTCTGTGACATCCTTTAGACCCTGACAAGCAGTGTCATCGTGGTCTACCTGACTGTTGTGGCTGGTTACAGGATGCTGTCTCCAAGGCCTCTCTGCAGCCCGCTCTTCTTACGTGGTGTTAACGCCAGGGCAGGGCTGGCGTGCAGAGATGCGCTGCAGCCTCACAGCAGACCCTGCATGGGTGCAAAGCCTCACTGCTCATGCCATAAGGTTGAGGAAGACCGTCATGAGTGAACAAGGAGCCCTTTTTGGTGTTTTAGGTTCACAGCTTCATACATAAAAGGGAACCAGCCTTGCACACCACCCAATTCCCTAAGCCTGCTGATGAGTTGTAAAAGAGGCCGACTAAGTGGGCAGGGGCAAGTGGAAGTGCTGGATGAAAGCACCCAGGACTTTACTGGTGTGTATGTGCAGTCTCTGCTGTGTAGTGGCTGTGTGTCTGCTACCTCAGACACTCTGTTAGAGACTTCCAAAAGCAGTGGTGTCATCACATGCGAGATCTCATCTATATGGTGGCATTTCCAGCACCAGATGTGCTGTCAGGACTGTTCTATTCACTTTGCTCTCTTGCCCACATCTTCCCACCCCTGAATGTCTGACTTGGGGAAATTACACCCGCATTTCCTATGCTGTGACGTGGGCAGGAGGAATCCTATTTGAGGCAAAAAGTTTTTGAAACACCTGAGAGAAGCTACAAGAAGAGGTCTTGATCTATAATCTCATGGTTTCACTAGCCTCGGTGGCTGTATGTGATCTTTCCTGTGGCTGGGTGACACATGAGACAGGAGGATGAGTCCCCTGAAAGTCTGTGGCATGAAGAACAGCAAAGATGCTCAAATGGGACTGTGCACAAAGCCTTGAAGCTATGTAATCACTGTTCCACCAGGGTGTCCCATATAAAACAGATAAAGTGCCATGCTGCCAGCTGTGACTTGTTCCTGTGAAAACAGGGAGAAAACGTCTTTCCTCATCTTCTCTGTCACCAGCTTGCAGACAGTGCTGGGCCATTTGTTCTGTGAAGAAAGGGTAGTAGCACACATGGTCCCCTGACAGATTGAGACATGTCTTTGGTTTGGGAAGCTCACAGCTACCACAAAACAGCCCACGGGACATGAAGAGACTCCATTACCGTGTATTACTGTGGATGGGAACCAGTACATGCTGGCTGGTGAATGGAGTGAGAGCTGTCCTGAGGAGCCAGGCTTAGGGGTGTTGGTAGGTGAGAAGTTCAGCATCAGCTGGCAGTGTGTGAGTGCAGCCCAGAAGCCCAACAGTATGTCTAAAAAACTGTCACCAGCAGGTCAAGGGAGCTGACTCTCCCCCTGTACTCTGCCCTTGTGAGACCTCACCCAGCACACGCTAATTCTGGAGCCCCAAATGCATAAAAGACATGGAACTGTTGGTGTGAGTCCAGAGGAAAGCCACAGGAATGATCAGAGGGCCGTACCTTTTCTCTAGTGAAGGCCTTTAGGCTGTTGAACCTGGAGAATAGAACGCTCTGGGGAGACCTTACAGCAGCTTTCCAGTACCTGAAAGGTGCCTACAGGAAAGCTGGAGAGGGACCTTTTGTGAGGGACTCTAGTCATAGGACAAAGGGGAATGGTTTCAACCTAAAGGAGAGCAGATTTAACTTAGATCTTAGGAAGAAGTTCCTCACTGTGAGGGTGATAAGGCACTGGTACAGGTTGCCCTGGGAGGTTGTGGATGACCCCTCCCTGGAAGTTTTTAAAGGTGGGTTGGATAGGGCCATGGGGCAACTTGGCCCAGTGTGGAGTGCCTGGAGCTTGCTTCAGTGCAGACTTCCCATGGGGTCTCGTTGTCCTTGGCATCATTCCCCTGGTCCAATGTGGAGTACTCCACAACTTGCAGGTGGAGTTCTGCTCCACCATTAACCTCCACGGGCTGCCGGGGCACAGCCTCCCTCATCAGGGTCTTCTCCATGGGCTGCAGGGTAATGTTTACTGTGGTGCCTGGAGCACTTCTCTCTTTCTTCACTGACCACGGTGTCTGCAGAATTGTTCTCTCCCACGTCCTCACTCCTCTCTCCTGCTGCAATCGCTCTTTCACAGTGGCATTTTTGCCTGTTTCCTCCCAGTCCCATGATATTTTCAGGCTCTAAATCCCAGTTTGCCAGGGATATTTTTTGTCCCTGTTATCTTCTGGTCAATGGTTTAAATGGTTGTCTACCAACAGATTTGCTGTCCCAGGTAGGACTGTCTATGCTCAACTTGTGCAGCAACTTCAGTCAGTGAGGACTGGCCAGGAACCCACCTAAATAAGCATGTGCTTGCTGGCTCTGCTCTTTGAGACAGTGACAGCTGGCTGGCACAGTTGCAGAGCTCTCATGCCTCTAGGTGTATGTGCCCAGGCATCCTCAGTCTGATTTGGATAAACATAGCACTAGTGACCATGGATTCTGGACCCTCCCCAGAAAAGTGGTGAGTTACAGTACAGAATTACAGATAATCCTGGGTTGGAAGGGACCCCTGGATGTCCTCCTTTTGGATCTCCAGCCAAAAGCCAGGCCTTAGAGTAGGTTTTCCAGAGCCCTATCTAGACAAGGAATATTTCCAACTGAGGAGATTCCAGCACATCTCTGGTCTTCCTATTCCACTCTTTAATTAATTTCAGGATGAATAATTTTTTTCTGAAATCCAGACGAAATTTCCCCTGGAACAGTTTGTATCTGTTGTCTCTTGTCCTGCTACTGTGCGTCCTAGAGAAGAGACTACATGCAGCTGTTCTGTGCCTTTCTCAAAGATGCTGGAAGACAGTAGGGAGAAACCTGATTTCTGGTAGAGGAGGATGACCATGACCTCTCAGAGGTTTCTGTGTGGTTGTGGGCACCCTCTGTGAGCTCTCTCTGATAGTCACCTTAAATGTTCAGTGCTCCACAGAGCTTTTGTGACTCTATCTCATTTTGTTAAGATTCAAGTAAGAGGACGATATAAATGCCTGTAGATGATGGGTCCACATCTTCTGGTGTGAACTGGATCTGAATCAAAATCTGCATCGGTTTCAGTCCAAGTGTGTATAACATTTTAAAAAGAGCTTGGCATTTGCATCACTCCCCCCCGCCCGAGGTTTAAAATCACCAGAACATCACTTGATTGTTTTTCATTTTTCTTTATCCTGTCAGTGTTGGCTCTGCAAGTTCTAGATGTTTCCAAGGTATCAGAGGTCAGTAGCTAATCCCCAAAAAATAAGTCAGATCTTCCCTGTCCACCTTCTTCTCCCGTGCCTCCTTGTGTTCTGTGAGGAACTGCTGTCACTAAGCTAGCTCTGCTGATCAGGTCAGTTGAAGTTTTCACACGGCGCTTTTCAAATGAAGGATCATGTAAAAAGCAGTAACAGAACCTAAACAGCACAACACGCCTGAAGTATAGAAATGACAGATGAGGCTACCAGCTGGTTGGAGGGAGTCAACATTTCTTTCTTAATCCTCTGTTTTCCCCCTCTTGTTGGAGCTGGGGTAGTAAAAAGCAAGTGTTTATCATCTTGTAACGCAGGAGCTCTCCAACAGAGGCAGGAGCGGTGCTGTCAGACTCCCCAAGGATGTTCATTGTAGCCGTGTATCACACAGGATCACAGGATGTTAGGAGTTGGAAGGGACCCAAAGAGATCATCGAGTCCAACCCCCCTGCCGGAGCAGGACAAAACTATCTAACACAGATCACAGAGGAACTTTGACTCCAGCGCAGAAGTGTAGAAAACTAAGGTTATATCAGGTCCCCAAGAAGGTTTACAAGTAACCCAAACAGAAAGAAAAAATAATCAAAGAATAAAATAAAACAAAGTAGTTTTCCGCTCACAGACTGAAACTTCATCCAAATCTGCAGCCACATTGACAATGTTTTCCTTGGAGAAGAAGGATAAGAAACAGGATGAAATATGAGGGAGCTGGGTCTCTTTAGCTTGGAGAAAAGAAGGCTGAGGGGTGACCTCATTAATGTTTGTAAATATGTGAAGGGTGGGTGTCAGGGGGATGGAGCCAGGCTCTTCTCAGGGGCATCTAATGACAGGACAAGGGGTAATGGGTGTTACCTGGAACATGGGAGGTTCCACATCAATATGAGAAGGAACTTCTTCATGGTGAGGGTGACAGAGCACTGTAAGGGGCTGCCCAGGGGGGGTTGTGGAGTCTCCTTCACTGGAGGTGTTTAAGACCCTCCTGGACGTGTTCCTGTGTGACTGGATCTAGGTGATCCTGCTGTGTCAGGCGGATTGGACTAGATGGTCTTTTGGGGTCCCTTCCAATCCCAAATGATCCCTAATGTTCTCTGATTCAAGAGGGCAAGTGGGGCAGTACATTTTGGAGAACCAAAGGGTGAAAACAGTCCTTAGGCTTTTGCCCAACTTTCAAAACAGTGCGTTTTCCTTTCTGGAAGCAGTCTCTCTGCTGAACAAACTCTAGCTGTGTGGGAAAACAGAGCAATGCGTAGTACCACTTAGGTCACAAGAAGCAAAATCTAGGGCTCAAGCCTTTTGTATTTTTTTACTTATTGCATGCTCACAGAAAATTCAGGAAGTCCACAAGTCACAATTTGCTGTAGTTGCACCGGTGAAAAGAACCCCTTTCTGTTCCACCCCAGGACGCTGTTGGCCCTCCTGGCCACCAGAGCACATTGCTAGCTCATGGTCATCCTATGCTTCTGTGTGCTAGTAGTTCAACTCTGTGCCAAATTTGTTCTAAGCTGGAGGATCTATAGACAGAAACATAAATGCTCTATTCGAGATAGAAACAGTGCATCTAGAAGATTAAATACTTTTTTTCCTTAAAATGCAGAATTGAATATTTAGAAACTTTTTAAAGAAATCAAAGCAGAAAATACACAGGGAGATGCTTTAGTGTCCCACTAATGAAAACTTCTGGTTAAGTGTAGTTAAGTGTAGAGCTTGCAAAAGACAAAGCTGAAGCTTTTCAAAAGCATTTCAAGAATTTCTGAGAACTGTGATCTGTGTAGACAGAATTTATTGTTTGCATTATAGATAAAGGGGAAAAAAAACCCCAACAAAACAGCTTGACTTATATCCTTACACAAGGACTTATGTTTGGCCATCCAGTGTTCCTGGCCCTTCTCCTTAATCCTGTTTGCAGGACCCACAAGTTTCTGTAGGTCCTGTTTTGCTGTTTCTGATATGTGCAGACCCAGAGAGAAAGCAGTGGGTTTTGTATTCAGGGTGGGTGCTGTGTTTTGGCTGATTTGCCCAGCTGCACTGCTGCATTTGCTGTCTCGTCTGGGTTATATTCATGCTACGAACACATTTGCTGAAATCAATTGGATTATTACTGAGATGGTTGTTTGGTGTGAATAGTGTGACTAATCTTTTGCTGCAGTGCAGGACAGAGTTTTTCTTTGCGTCTGTGTTAAGCCTGCCCATCCACAGTGTGATCCTTCGCTCGTTTGCAGCTTGTCTGCACAAACCCCTTTTGGTTTTGCTGTGTGTGACAATACTCGGTTCACCTCTGTGTAACTCAGTCATAATCTCCTCTTGCTCCAGGACTGAGGCAATTTTGAAAGGGAAATTCTGAAGCTTTGTAAAGTTTTAATCCTGTCACTGAGCCACAATTCAGGGCCTTTGGTCCCTGCTAGTGTGGAATAAAGGAATGTAATGTCCCCAGCATTGTTAATTCCTTGCAGCTCCTCAGCTGCCTGCCAGAAGCACTGCCTGTAATTCCTAAACCTTTCTCACTGTGCATCTTCTGCGACAGTCAGAGTTACTGCAGTATCTGTCCTTAAAGTATAAATGAGTGAATTACTTCCAGGAACCTAAAAGAAGGATTTTTCATTTTAATGAATTCAAAAATCTCTGGGAAGATAAAATTCCACTAGAAGCATGAGCGAGTCTTGAAAGCTGAACCAGGGCACACAGTCTTCCTGGGACATTCCGTACTTCCATGGTTTACGATAACACTGTGTTGAAGTGAAGTCTCTGCACCAAACTCTTGCTGTGTGTTTAATTCTGGAAATATTCGTTTGGCAGAGAAGCCCCAGGAAAAGGGACTTCAGATGCTTGTGAATTCAGCAGTAGTAAGTGTGACTGCTCTAGGAATCCTGTTAATGGCTCGAGCAACACAGGAAAGCAGAGCAAAAAGGCAGGTTTTGCTTTACAGCACTAGAAACACAAAATGTTAGACAAGACAAAAGGCTGATTCAGAGCTTAAAAACTAGATGGAGTTACCCTCGGAACAAGGTGACTGTTGTGAAGTTCATCTGCAGGGTCATTGCTGAACTACTTTGCAACCACCCGTTCCTAACAGAGAAAGAAGCAACGAGGTTTTATCTTGCACTGTCTCTTCTCTCTGACTATAACTGGTGGTTCTCAGTGTTTTGGTAAAGTGTCTGCTTAGCTAGGGGTAATGGCTTGTGATAACCCCAGTCCTTTTCTGTCTTCTCCTAGGAAAAGTGGACAGCTGAGAGGGTGCTGGGGTTTTGATTCAAGCACCTGTTGGAAGGTCAAGCACACCTCGAAATCAAATGAACTGACAAACACTGCGTGGTTAGAAAAATGACTGGTATTTGTTTCTTGGCTACCTGGGGACATACAGCTCCGTATCCATTCCTACTGGCATATGCTAACTTGTCTTTTTGTTTTAAGCTGCTTTCATTAGATGAAATAGAGTGTGTCAGGCCTTAAAGCTTCTGTGTAATAGGACATGGCAGTTTGTCATTTAGGACAGAAATAACTACTGCTTTACCGTCAGAGTTCATTACTGTCAGTTAGGGTAGGTCCCAGCGCTGGCTACCATGGATATGCCTGATGACATGCTGCGTCCTCTTTGTGTTCGTGAAGGCTTGTACGTATGTTATAAACACACTTCAGATAAGCTCGGCACGACGAATCCCTTCGGGGTTACTGCCCAGGGTGAAAAGACTCTGACGTGAAGTTTGTGACTGAGGGATGAAATATTCAAAGTTGCCAGTTTAAGACTAAATCCTTCTTTAATTGGTATAGTTAGTGAGTTGAGCAGAGTCACTGCATTTCCAAGTATTTAATTAATTAAAGAAGACTTAGGATAGGAACCTGCAGATTAACATGGTCTGTTTTCAGAGAGGCTTCTGAATGGCCCTTGATTTTGAGATATGTGATGATTTCAGACAAGGAAGGCGACCTCGGCTGATCCAGGCCAACATTTTTCCAGGTGTGTACTGGTAAAAGATTTATGAGTAGAACTGAAAATATCCAATCAACAACTGAAACTGCAGAAGCTAAGCATCAGTTTATTTTACCAAGCAAATTCACAAATACAACGTACATGTCTAATATGCTTTGACATCCAGTCTAGAACAGCAGCCCACAAATATGTCAACATCACGTTGTAAGGAACAAAACACGCTTGTTGAGATCTGATGAGAAATTTTCTCATTAGTGTATTTTATTGAAAGATAACTACTAACAGTCCTGTGCTCTGCAGGAGCTGTCAGAAGTTCCCATAGCTCTGGGAACTTGAGAAATAATAAGTAACGTTAGGAAGTTTCACTTATTTGTTCAGTCCTGGCATGAGGAGATCAGCAGAGCAGCTTCCCTGCAATCTGTTGACATCATGGAAAACTAAACAAAGTAAGAAAAATGAAGAGGGTATTGAGGCTGGTAAGCAGAGGAGGATAATGAAATTCAGGAGCCAGCCAAACACAGCATTAACTCCTACGGACAAGGAACAAAAGAAGCTGCCCACGGTAGTTCTCGTCTGAAATCCACAGAAATGATTCTAGTAACCTACAGTTCAAGGGTCCTCCATTGTCCTGGCTTTTGCATTTGGGACTGCAGAGTCAGACATGTCAGTAATGGTAGAAATAGTCCTCTGGGTAAGTTGGTGCCTCGCTCACACCTAAAAAACACCCTGTCGTGATTGTAGCTGGAGGTGCCCGCATTTCCCTTCAAAGACCCCGGACTCCAAGCCTTACTCATAGCACTGTAACACAGAGTAGGGTGTCTGAGCTGAGTACAGCACCTGAAACCTGCTCCTAATTCATGTGCACAAGAGGTGCAGAGGAGGCACCTCTGCCTACCTTTCTGTAATTTCCTCCTGGATCGCAGTGCCACAGAGCAGCCAAGACAAGTGAAACATCTCCACCAGTTCCCCTGTGTGGTGGGGATCTCAGGTTGCACAAAAGGCTTCCCGGCACAACTTTCTCCTTAAAATTGAGCCATAATGTAACATCTAACACAAGAAATTTGAAGTCAAAGGAGAAAAATTGATGAACTGACTGTAGTGTCGTTTGAGGGAAAATTTGGCCGTATGTTCCTTCTTGTAAGAGTTATTTTTGTGTCTCTTAGTCGCTGTATTTTTTACATAGTGCTGGTTGCTTGTAAAACACATGAGCTAAGATGCTGGCAGTGTGTAGGACCCAAATGTTTACTCTCTGGTGAGGCTGTTGCTAACTTCATAGTGAGCTTTAGAGTCTGCTGATATTACACACGCATTAATTAACCCTTATTAATATTTCTTGGTTCCTCTCTCAGCAAACCAATGCGAAAGGAAGTCATGACCTCGCTTAGAAAACATATGGTAGAGTGACTGTTATTTATTGCTAAAACAAGCAAAGCTTTTTTAACTAAAAAATTGGAAGTTGTTACCATCCTTCTTAAATATTCAACTTATTTAGAATCATAGAAACATTAGGGATTGGAAGGGACCTTGAAAGATCATCTGGTCCAATCCCCCTGCCACAGCAGGATCACCTAGACCAAGTCATAGGATCAGTCAGGGTTAGAAGGGACTACAAGATCATCCACTTCCAACTCCCCCACCATGGTCAGGGACAACTCACCATAGACCAGGCTGGCCAGAGCCTCAGCCAGAGCCTCATCCAGCCCCTCATACACCTCCAGGGACGGGGCCTCCACCACATCTCTGGGCAACCCATTCCAGGCTCTCACCAATCTCACGGGGAAGAACTTCTCACACCCAGTCTAAACCTACCCATCTCCAGCTTTGCTCCATTCCCCCTAGTCCTGTCACTACCTGACATCCTTGGCTGAACAAGAAGATGAACAGATATAATTTCTACCTGTCTGGTGAAAGTGCTATAAACCCTCCTTATTTTTAATCCAGACCATTTCATGCCCATATTTGTGTAATTTGCATAGTGCACATGAAAGAATTTTGCTACCAATACATAAGCTTCCAAGGGCCTTTTTGCCTCTAACACTTATAAGATGGGGATAATTTACTTGTGTAATTTAGGGTCTGTTACAGTGATAATAAACATGTTAACATGTTAATGAGGTTAAGGTTAATGTGTCAATGCTTGCAGAATTCTTGCAGACATGTAAGAATAGATACAGAACCCTCTGGTACCTACCCTGAGATGTCTGCAGCACATTGTTTAGCACTAATATATGCACTTACTGTACTGAACAATCTAGGTCTTGGAAAACAACTTCTCTAATGGAGAGAGCTAAGAATTCCAAATGTATTTGCCACCCTCAATAAAATTGTGCAATTTTCACTGTTTGCTTCAGATGCTCATAGAAAGAGGAAAAATCTGAAGATGGAGTGTTTACTACTGGAGCAAAACGCTCTGGTGATATATTTGCTTTTAGAAGCTAAGTTAGTGTACTCCTTCATGGTTTATTCTTGGATGAAGCAAGTGAGCAGAAGCTGCTTGGTCCTGGGCAATGCACATACATCTCTGCAGTTCTGGTGTCATTTTTCGCTTTGGAACTCTGCAGAAGTTTTGGTTGTGTGAGAAGCTATGAGGAGAAACAGCTGTCTGGCACGCGTGATGGCTGATCTAAAAGTGGGTGAATCAAAGTAAAACCCGTGGTGTTTGACACACAGATGTATTAAGCCTGCTGTTACCCAGAGCTCAAACAGGTATTTTGAGATTAACCCGCGTTAAAGGAAATAGTAACTATTTACAAACTTAGGACTCTCTCAGGGGAAAAGAGACTCACTTCTGTAGCTTCTATTTCAATAGAAAGACAAAGCATGCACTTCCCCAGAGTACTAGTCTCTGTGTAAGGGTGAACTCCCCACGCACCCACTCTCCAAATGCAGCATTTAAAAGCTACCACACACTACATTAACACCTCTTCAGCATTAACCAAGTGATGCATCAGCAGTTTTTATCCTGCTACTTACGGGGAAAACTGTGGCAACTTGCATGCTGTCATACAGGAATTCCAGAGAGACAATGACTTTTAAACAATTTTGTAATAAATAGAATAGTCACTCAACGTTGTTATCACTTGAGGCCTTTTCTAGAGGAATAAGAACTTGCAGAAAAGCTTTTAGTCAGGATCTGGATGGATAATTCTGTATTTAACTACTTGTGAAGACAAAAGAGCTACTTGAAACGGCTGTATTGGTTACATCTTGTGTTTGATAATTTTGTTGGTAGCATAATCACAGGGAGATAGGACCAAACACACTGAACTGAAAGGAGCATTGTTTCACAGCATCACAGAACATCAGGGATTGGAAGGGATCTCGAAAGATCATCTAGTCCAGTCCCCCTGCCACAGCAGGATCACCAAGACCAACTTGCATAGGACCATACAACAGTCCCTTAGTTTCCAGCAGCCTGTGAAAAAGAAGCAGCTGTGGAGATGTGGATGGTCCCTGAGAACAAGCAGAGATCAGCCTGAAGGGGTTCAGCTCTTTGGCTGTATTAAGGATTAGGGCTGAGCCAGCCAGTAGATGAATGGCTAGCACTGCTAACCCCTAACCTTTCCCAAAAGGGGAAGAGAAAGGGAATAAGGGATACATGGATTGGGAAAAAAATCCCTAAAACAGCTTTAGTTAGAAGAATAACAATAAAATGAAATATGTACAAACCAATACTGAGCCTGACCCCTCTAATGGCAGTTAGGCAACTAATGCTGTGGGCAGGCCCTGGAGAAATCTCAGACTGGAATTTCCAACAGATGGGAACCCTATTATGCAGCTGGATTTTGGAACTGGATTCAGGAATGCATGGATTGGTAAAGGGGCAGAATGGTCAGAGTCCTCCCTGGACTTTGGCCACTGGAGAAGGCAGGCTGACCCTTGTGATCCCTTACCTTTGTACTGAATGTAACGTCTGTGGAATCGAATGGAACTGAATGGAATAGAATGGAATACCCTGTTGGTCACTTGAAGCTTTTGACACTCTCCCATGACATCTTCACAACCAAACTTAAGAAGTGTGGACTGGATAGTGATGTTCTTCTTGTATTGAGGTGCCCCAAACTGAAAATAGTACTCAAGATGAGGCCTCACTAGTGTTGAGTACAGGGGGATGTTCACTCCTGTAGTCCTGCTGGCTGCATTATTTCTGATGCAGCCCCAGTTGCCGCAGTCCTTGACCACTTGGGCACACTGCTGACTCATGTTCAGTGAGCTACCAATCAACACCCCCAGCTCCTTTTCCACCAAGCCGTTCCCCAACTCCGTCGCACTGCATGGGGTTGGTGTGTCCAAAGTGTAGGACTTGGCACTTGGTCAAACCTCATATAATTGGCCGCAGCCCATCAATCCAGCACTTCCAGGTCCCTCTGCAGGACTTTGCTGTCCTTGACCTGCAAATTGTCTGAGGGTGCACACAATGCCCTCAATCCAGATCATCGATAAAGATGTTGAACAAGACTGGCCCCAACACTGAGCCCTGGAGAACACAGCTTATAACTGGCTGCCAGCTCAGTTTAACTCCTTCAGCACAAGACTCTGGGCTTGGGTGGGCATGCAACCAGTTTTTTACCCAGTGAAGGGTCCACCTGTCTAAGCCATGAACTGCCAGCTTCTCTAGGAGAATGCTGTGGGGACCTGTGTCAAATGTTTTACTGAAGTCTATGTAAACAACACCCTCAGAGCCTTCCCCTTATCCACTAGGCTGCTCAGTTGGTCATAGGAAGAGATCAGGTTGGTCAAGCAAGACTTGCCTTTCATAAATCTATGTTTGCTGGCCCTGGTTCCCTGACTGTCCTGCACTTGCTGGGTGAGAGAGCTCGGGATGAGTTGCTTCATTATTTATTTTATTCTATTTATATTATTTCCATTTTTATTTTATTGATATGCAGTAAACTTTTAGATAGTAAAAAAGCTGAAATTATGGAGAAGTGTTATATATTTCATACATCTGGCCAGACAGTTTTGACTTGAAAAGGCAGTGACAGCAGTTTGTCCGAGGCACCCAGGAGGCTCAGGGACGTCCTCTTCTAACAGCTGCTGTATTTCTGCACTTCAGTAGTATCCACATGATGGCAGAAGAGAACAGACAGTTGCAGACACGACCTGACAGCCGAATTTAAGAGAAGCAGCAAGTTAACTTCTGACACTTGTGGGAAGTACTTTCTATATCTATTAAAATATATAAATATATGAAAGTATTTCAATCTAAAGGCACAGCCTTAGTGTTTGTGTGCAGTGTATCTATACAGCCTGGATTTACAAATACAAGTTTCTGATAATCGTGAGGAAAACAAATGTGGGTTAAGTTTTGGTTGGGCCCTGCTGGACCAGGGAATCAGTGAATAACAAAGAGATAAAAATAGTTAGGTTAAATCCCCTTCTTATTTTCATTACCATAAACCTGTGTTGGTTTGGTTTATCTTTACTGTTATGCCCACAAAAAATCTATGTCAAAGTCTGTGAAAAGGACGCCCATGGTCCATGAAACTCTAGTTTCACTAACTTTGAGCGTGCTCTGCTCAGGAGCAGGAGGAAGCCACAAGTTACGACATGAAGTGACAGAAGAAAAGTGACCTTTGCTGTTGCCCATCTGCACAGTTACACCGAGCACGTAGTTACACACCAGTGTTCAACATCTCCCAGCCTCACTAATTCAAAGTGATCTCAGACATGAAATGGACTTTTAAAGGCAGCTTAGTAAAAGCTGTTTTACTTGGTTGTGCATCTGGAAAGAGTTGACTGCTTTGCAGGCACTGGAGCAGCTAATAGTAATTACTGGGGGGAAAATAAATGTAATTGGAAGCAAAAGTAGCAACTGAATTATGTGTGAGAAAGTAAAAGGAGCTATTAATTGACTACTCACTTCCCCAGAAATCCTACTTCCAGCTCTGCCATCTGATTCAGACTACAACCCCAAATAATCTAATTTCCCCAATTCTCCTTGTTACAAGGACTAATTAGTGAGTGGTTGCACAACACTAGAGGAAAACAGCCCAAATCAAAACAGCAAATGCTGACCACTCTTATGATGAGTCTGAAGCTCCTTGGTTTGTTGCAGATGCACAAAAAGACGCCCTTGTAATTGCAAACAAGGGCAGGAACCCATCCGTGTGTTTGAGATACTGCGGTACCTGCACTGTGTGACAATGGTGGTTGGGGGTGCTTTTTGAGCGACACCAGTGATGTGGCTGTGCCCACCCTTTCATCTGCAGCAGCATGTCTGAGCTCCAGCTCTGAGGACACAAGGACAGGTGGGCAGGCAGCCCACTGGGACAGCCCCCAAATTGTCCCCCAGCCTTGTGTCCCTCCTTGTCCGTGGTTTACTCGGGCGGAAAGTGAGGACTCATGGCTGGCTTCAGTAATATCCGGATGAGGAAACTGGGATTGCATGGGATACCTCAGACACCTAAAGGGAGTCTGCAGCAGCAAGTGATGGGATCGGAGGAAATGGCTGCAGGCTGCACCGGGGGAGATTTAGGCTGGATGTTAGGGAGAATTTCTTCACAGACAGGGTTATCAAACATTGGAACAGGCTACCCAGGGCAGTGGTGGAGTCACCATCCCTGGAGGTTATTTAGGAGTGTGGACCTGATGCTGAGGGATATGTTTTAGCCGTGATTGACAGTGATGGGTCAAAGATTGGCCTTGATGATCTTAAAGGTCCCTTCCAACCAGAGACTCCATGGTTCTGTATTCAAAGCAATCCACCAAACCGTTTGCTTTTATGTGGGTTTTTTTTAAGTTCCTCTAGTCATAAGAAGCAGGAACTAAACATTGCTTGAGACAGTTTTGCCAGAGACCAGCAGCACTGTGCAAGAGAGGCTTTTCTTTCTCTCCCTCTTACTTTCTGCACAAGTGCTTTCATATGCTCGTGTACTCATCTGAGACTTTCTTAGAGACTTGTCAGAGTTAAAAAATGCATTTAGATGCTTTGGCACCTGGAGCTCATGTGTTGTGATGTAACGTAGGGATTCCTTTCTGATCCAACACAGAGGGAGCAGAGGACAGCACCAGAGCGCTGAGCCAATCTGTCCTGCAGTGCCCAGCCTGTGGCTGAAGGCAGCCCTCACATCATCCTGCAGGCAGGGTAATACTTGTGTACCAGAGTACGGCTGCTCAGAAGCAGAGGAAAGAACAGCTTGTGAATAAGGAAAAAAGAAGAGAAAAAGATTATTAGGTAGCACATGTTGACATAAAAGTTAGAAATTAAGAAATAAAACTGCCTTACCCTGGAAAGAAAATGAGACGAGTACACCCAGTGATGCATCAGCTCTCGTTCATATCGAACAGGTGCTAGTGACAAATATTATCCAGAAAGTTCTTTCTTTACTTAATGTCTTCAGTCTACAGTGTGTCTGTCTCTTTCCTGCCCCTGTGACTGCTGCTTTGTGATGGAACTCCTAAAACTCCAGCACTGCCATTCCTTCTCCTGCCCTCCTGAGACATTCTAGGGCGCAATTAATGAGCAAAATCTTCTGCAAATGGCCCCATCAAAACCTACACAACTGTTTTTGGGAGTAAGTGGTCACTTTTGTTACTTAGAAGCCTATGCTGCCTATCCTCTCTGCCTGTTCTGTATCACGGGGTAATATTTCTGCTGCTGTAGCTTTGGTGTCCAACACAGCCTTTAAGGAAAAGCCCTGAAGCAGAAATCAAAACAAGATTTCCAGAAATGTCTGAAATCAATTACCACGCAGCCTCTCTCTAAATGAAGCTCTTACAAACTCACTAGAGCTCCTAGCTCCTTTACCAGTATAAACACTCTTTCTTCATTCTAAAAAATCCATAATAAATACTAATTTTCCAGCTTTAATTTGCCAACAGAGAATGAAGGGATTACTTACATGCTGGCCTCATTAAGGCTTAATGTGGTGGTTCCAGCTGCCTGCACAGCACCGTCTCATCTCTGGCAAAGCAGAATTAGCCTGAGTGAAATCAGGAACAAGAGTTGTTGTGTAATCTGTTTGTTTAACGCTAACTGAAAAGGAATATCCGACCAAATTTTTCTTTTTCAATAATCTGATTCCCAGGTCAAATGTAATCACCAGTGCGGGGGTTGAAAACCACATCTTTTAGGTGCAGAATAGAGAAAGGTTGGATGCTGGAAAGATCCTTCAGTTCATGGAGTAAACTAAACTACCCTGTGATTCTAAGACGTTTTAATCAATTGTGAAGGTGGCTAGAAATATTTAAGTAGTAAGATCACTTAAGGGATAAAAGAATATAATTTTGGTTGTAAGTCTGATTGTCTTCTCCACCGGGAAACATTCTAGGACATGTTTTAGTGGTGGGCTTAGAAGAGCTAGGGTGATGATTGGACTTGATCTCAAAGGACTTTTCCAACCTAAAATGATTCTATGATCCTGCTGTGGCAGGGGGATTGGACTAAATGATCTTTCAAGGTCCCTTCCAATCCCTAATGATTCTACGATTCTATGAGAAGACTGGGTAGACAAGATTTGTCTCTAATATAGTGAAATGTAGTTAATGAGTTAATTCCTCAGTCCGGAAAAGAAACATGCTATGAACTGCTTTGCTGCGTTGTTTGAAAAACTGGCCATACTTCTTCTGATGCTCATCAAGATGATGCACAACAGCATTCTAAATCCAAAGAGACATTCTGAATTCATTGAGAGGCCATATGAGAGTATTGTGCACTCTGAGGAAGATTAAGGAACAGAAAATGGTGATAGCAGTGGTTTTCTGAGATTTGATGGCAGCAATCCCATTTAATCCAGACAACTGTTTCTTTGCTGCTAGATGGGAACGTGGTAGTTGCCTTCTTTTCCAGTGGCACTAATCTAAAGAAAGCGTTCGCTATCTCTGACCAAAACATGAAGTTTGACAACTTCTGCAAAGATCCTGTGCTGTAGTTTCTCAGTAACTGGGGAAGATACTCTAGGGCACAAAGCAGTAAGATCAAAGAAAGATTCAAAAGACAGCAAAGGATAAGTGCAAAACTAAAAGCCAGCTCAGTCGTGACACTCAGAAGACTGCTGTTCTCTGTGGATGGTCTTACTGCAGTTACTCCTGAGCACAACGAATGTGCCTGTCAAAAGCAGGCGTTGCTTTTGTTTCTCAGTGCTTCTCAGTGCTTCTATGTGTTTATTTTCTTGTATCAGCGAAATCATTGTCTCTACACTTACATCGAACGTATCATTCTCCTCATTTGCAGTTCATGTTGCTATTTTATTTTATCTTCTCTTTAATAAGCACAAATTTATCTTAGAGGAATCTGGTTTGTGTTCAACATTTTAAATAAATGTTCTATGAAACTTAGTTTCCATTTACAAAGGTCTTGAAGAACAACTCATGGTCCTACTCTTGCTGGTGGCATCTGGCAGTGATTGAGGGAAAGCCAGATGTTCAGAGAATTTGTTTTGGTGTGTTCTTCTGAGTATGAGCTCAGCTCAGGAGACTGAAATGTTTCCCTAGGTGTCAGGCCATCTTGCTCCAGTTGGATTGGACCTTTGTAAGCACTCAGCAGCGTGCATTATTATACCAGTCTGCATCTTTGAAAGGTCATCAAATTCAGCTTTCCATGTCATCAGCCTGAGAATCCAAAGGAGGAAGTAAGAATTTAAGACCCAGGAAGCAGCTGACTCTTGAAGCTGATTTTTCTCCCTTTACCATGCCTGCTAAGGCAGCAGGGAGACTTCTAGCAGGGTCACTGCCCTCCTGGAAAGCCGATGGGGAGAGGTTCAGAGATGGGTGCCTGCTAGAGAGTGTGTTTTGCACTCAATAAAATGTTTGTGCTGGTGCGTAAATCTGTATCGTAGTTTGACCTTTACTGATTTTTTCACTAATTGTGGGACAAATGTTACTCTTGGTTGCAATTAAGAACTAAGTAATCTGGCTCATGAAGCCAGTGGAGCTGTTCCAAACTCACAGTTTAAAAGGGATACCAGAGGTTGGGCCTCTAATTTTTAAAAGGTTTAGCTTCTGGGATTTCCAAAGTGCTCAGTACAGGCTCACACTGGTGAAGCAGTATGTTTTGCAGAAGTGTGACGAGAAGAATGACTGACTGGAATAAAGACATCCACTGCTAGGCTGCAAGTTTGGGGAATATTTTGGTGCTACTTTGTGTTACCTTTTGCTTGAATAAGCAGTTGTGCATGATGAATTTTGACAGAATTAGGGAGGATATTCTGAAAGGCAAAAATTATTTACATTTCACAGCCGACTGAATAATGGTCTGTCTCTCCGTGCTGAATTCAGCAGTGCAAGTTCTGTCTCCAGTGCTTCTCATCTAGCTGGGAATCAAAACAACAATGTGACTTTCCAGCCCAAGCTATTTGGGCAAGGAGTTCTTTGTAGGGCTTTCTGTGGAAAACCCATGCCGCCTCGGTCAGCCTGTTTGGCGGAAGAGAAGTCAGTGCCAAGCTGTTCTTTCTGCTGTTCCACCATACTGTGAAAAGGAGGTCTTGGGAATGTGACTTTTGAAGTCACCATGGACACAATCTTCTTAATAAAGAGAGTGAGATCATCTTTTTAGTGCCATTTTATGCTATAGCACACCAGTATTTTCATAATAACCAGCATTTCCAGTTAAGCTGGAAGCCTCAAAATCCAGGTCAGCGACATTACATAAATTTGAGTGTTTGGTACTGCTGGTTCCCAAGAAGATAATTGTTGCCATTATTTCTTCATAAACTGGTGCCATTATTTCTTCATGAATGGTTGAATTCTGAACCAGTAGAGGTTTAGGCTAACCAAAAGGTTATCAAACTCCAGGCTGCCCAGGGCAGTGCTGGAATCACATCCTTGGAGATGTTTAAACATGCGGACATGTTCCTGTGTGTTTTGATCTAGGTGATCCTGCTGTGGTGGTGGGATAGGAGTAGATGATCTTTCAAGGTCCCTTCCAAACCCTAATGTTCTGTGAGCCTGTGATTCTGTGGACCTGGTGCTGAGGGTTGTGGTTTAGTAGTGATCTGACAGTGCTGGCTTTAGGGTGGGTCTTGATGATCTTAAAGGCCTTTTCCAACCAAAGAAATTCAGTGACTCTGTGATTCATGATTCCATGATTCTGTCCTGGAATAGGGCAATTATTCTACTACTATATGTGTTGGATGCCTGAAGTTACTTTCTTATGCGTCTGCAAAGAATTAATTTGGAGGATTCTATTGAGTAGAATATTATATCTTTACAATTTGCTCTTAAACCATGTAGCAATGTTAATAAGGAGGGGTGTGTTTGTGTGTATTCTTTTATCATTTCATATGAAATTTGTTGACATTTTGAACTGAAAATTAGTCCTATAAAAGAAACCACAATGAACTTTCCTAATCACACTACCTCTTTCAGTTTTACCACCTCAGGAATAAGTTAACGTGTAGCTGACACAGCAGAATGAAATCTGGAAGAGTACGGATACAGCGAGAGAGAACTACTTTTGCACAGCATCTAAGTCAAAAGAAGATGCTTAACTGTACCATCTATTTTTAGACACACACCTGAGAAAGAAACCAGCTGACATTCCTCCCATATATCCATTACTGTATGTTATAAGTTGTCCTTACTCATAGCAACCTGGGATCAGTTTGTTTCCATATGATTTAAAGGAAAAGAAATGTCTAAATGTAGCCCTTGGAGACAGTCCAGGTGGACACTTTCTGTGTGGTAGTTTTGAGATCCAGATTTAAGTGATGTATGATCACAGCCAGAAAACAGCAGTTCAGCCACTCTTTTTCAAAGGCAGCCAGTAGTGTGAGGCTCTTCAAGGCCTTAGAAGTTTGTTCCTCTACTGGGACCTGCTTTTTCAAGGCATATGTCTGGTTGTTTTCAGTGTTGCAAAGGTGCCCACCCACCCCTTTACTTCCAAAATTCTGAGTACTCCTTGACATTTTTCAGACTGTCTAAATGATGGAAGAACTTGGACCTTGTTTTCAAACCTTAACTTGTTTTGGAGATGAAACTTGAATTCTTAAGACACAGAGTGATTTTGAACATTTTCAAACCCTACTCTTCTGTGAGGAAGTGGACCAGTGGAGATACAGCCTGTCACTGCAGGTCGAGAAACTGCCTGACCCTCACTTGTACCAAACTTGGGTTGTGCTGAAGACTGCTCCTCAAATGACCACTAAGTTGCTTTTAGTTACTGTGGCTGGAGAGATCCTCCACATGGCATTTTCTAGTTGCAGGACTTCCTTGTGCTCTGCTGGCTACAATGCTTAGGTGATGTTCTGTCCTTTTAATCACAGTGTGCACAGTGTTGCCCTCACGTTTCTCACTGGTGTCAGCCTGTCAATCCCACCATAGGAACAAACGGAAGAAACAAAACTTTTGGGACTTGGATCTAAGGTACCTAGATCCTTTTGAAAAAAAAATAAAGTAATTGTGTAAAAGTCTGCAGTACTCCTATACAGCTCTGAAATGATCTAGCACTAAGGTCGAATGAACAGATCTGGGATGTAGGCAAACTGCAAGCAGTGTCTTGTTTACTACTCACAATACTACAACTGGAATGATGGATAAAACAGCTGTCTGAGAGCATCCTGCCAAGGCTGAAATGTAGCTGGGATGCACGTAACTGCACCCGTGCTGCTGGTGGTAAGAAGGGGCTTTTCATGACCAGAGGGGTGCTGGGGAACTCTCTCCCCTCAGTGAACAGCTAGTTCCTTAGGCCAGTGTTGTGCTCCTGTGTTTACTCAAATTCAGCTGTCCACAGTTTGCCGAACCTGGCTTTTTCTCAGCCTCGACCCTGCCCTTGGATGGCTCCCTCTGGTTTATGACCTCCAGCTACCTTTTCTATGCTATTTATAGCACACCAGATGGGAAACATTAATGTACATCTCTTTTGTATTTGTGTTCTGAAGGGTTATTTTGTTTTTTATTTATGCTCACATTGGGTCAACAAGTCATCTGGCATCATTTGGGCTTTTCTAGTCAGGCTCCCTTATGCACCGAATTTATTATGTTGCCTACTCCAGGTTTGTTTTAGTTTTTCTTTCTCCTGCCATCACTGATCCAATCTGTCATCCAGCTTTCCATTCAGCTGTCTCCTCTGTTTAGAAAAACGTAACCCAGAGTATGTTCTTTCTTTCTTAAGAGTAATTTGTTACTAGGAAATAAGCATACAGAGCTGTTGGAAAGTAGACCCCAAGTCTCAGTATGCTCATCTGATTTCTTCTGGCCTCCTGAGCACAGGACGTCTTTCTTGTAAATGCTGTGTGGTATCTTGTTCATTCTGCACTTCCCTCGTCCCCCGTTCATTTCCAACCAAGCTGCTCTGCTTTGTTTCATGTGTCTGAACCTCCTGTGTATTCAGCTGCTCTTTCAGATACAGCTTTTCTGTTGTATCAGATTCTATCTTTTGATTACTTTGACTTCAGACACACTCCTGTAACCTGGGTCCTGACTGTGAATACTCTATCTATGTAGATGGGGAAATACTCAAAAGAGTAGATATCATAGAATCACAGAACCGCAAAATCATTAGGGATTGGAAGGGACTTCGAAAGATCATCTAGGCCTATCCCCCTGACACAGCAGGATCACCTAGACCAAGTTGCGCAGGAACACATCCAGGCGGGTTTTAAACACCTCCAGGGAAGGAGACTCAACAACCCCCCTGGGCAGCCTGTTCCCGTGCTCTGTCACCCTCACTGTGAAGAAGTTCCTTCTCATATTGATGTGGAACCTCTTCTGTTCCAGCTGACACCCATTGCCCCTTGTCCTATCACTAGATGCCACTGAGAAGAGCCTGACTCCATCCTCCTGACACCCACCCTTCAAATATTTATAGACATCAATGCAGTCACCCCTCAGTCTCCTCTTCTCCAAGCTAAAGAGACCCAGCTCCCTCAGCAAAGGCAAAGGGAGCAAAGGGCTGAGGCTCTGGTTCAGATTTGTAAGTATTTTTCTGCTTAGCAATACAAGAGGAAGAATAATGTATGTAGTGCTGATAACTGTAGGCCATCGTTACCTCAAGTGTTATTTCGTCCTTATACAAGGATATGTGCTCCTACTGTGACATGAAGCAGTATCATAGACTCCGTATCAGTTCTTATTTCGTAGAGCCTGTACATAGCACCTCTCTTTGCACAGAGGTGCATTCTGTAAGCATTTAAGTGTCTGACTAGTGGACTCATTTGTGCCATGTGCAGGCAGTATCCTGTTTCTACAGAAATGCAAGTGGTGCATTTGACTGTATTTAGAAAGTCACGAGTGAATGTTTCACTCCTGTGACTGGCCTTACTTCTACAGCTGAAACTCTGTGATATTTAAAGAAAAAAAATTCTTAATTCAATTTTGAGCTAATTTATGAAACTCTCAGTTATGGTTCTCATGGTACTGATCCAAAGAATCTGCTACCAGCAACTGCAGCCACTGAAGTGAAGAGTACTTATGGGCTGCCCACTCTGATCTCTGGAGACTTTCAAATGCCCTAAAAGGCTAAACCTATCTGTCATTTCAGATGCTCATAAATGGTACCAGTTACCATTAATGTTTCCCTTCCTGCCTTAAAACTGGCAGGTTTAAGTATTTTTACTACTATTCCCTAGAAATGAGTAATTAAGAAATTAAAATAGTGAATATCTGAAGATCTGTGATTTTTGCACAACTTCACAGACCCTTGTGTTTCGCGTTTCTGCAGAAAGTGAGGGTAATCCTTCCATACCTCACAAACATGCCAGCACTGGACACAGATCACACTCTGTGTGTGCAACCAGTGTCTCTGACTCAGCCAGATCTGGATCAGTCAAGCGGAATGTTAAGGCTAAATTTTTTGCAAATTGCTGGTTGGACATAATGCCAAATCTATTGCCTCAGGCTAAAAAGGAATAAACAACAGAAAACACACCACCAACATCAAAGGACTGGATATAGATGGGTTAGAGTACAGGGCTAGTACTATTTCTTCTTTCCTGAAACGTCAAAATACCATGTTAATATTATACTTTACCTCTGTAACGTTCTAGTCCTCACATTTTTGAAAGGACACTAATATTTAGTCTACAAACAGAAAGCGCTGTAGGATATGTCTACACCAGCCGGCTGGACAGGTGCTGAACGCAGACGCATGTGACACTCGGTATACATGTTGTGCTGGCTGGAGGATTAACGGTGGAACCCTCCAGAAGAGATTGTTAGATTCCCCTGCGACCAGCACAGGAAGGGAATAGAAATGAATTTGAAAACTAGAATAAATTGTAAAGTTTATTCAAAATGAAATCAATTTGAAAGACAGAAAAATAACAGAAAAACCTTCCCAATGAAGAAAAGGGAAATTTAGGGAGATGGTGTGAGGGAAGAGCTATGTACAAAGGCTACTGGAAGTAGGTCTGGCCTCCGCTAGGCAGCGGGCGATTGCCACGGGGCGGCAGCAGCAGCGGGCGCTCGCACCCGACTGCCTCCGCGCCCGCGCCGCGTCCGAAGAGAAGGAAGGGCGGGAAAACGGCGCGGGCCAGTCACGCGCCCTTCCCCTGCGTGCACCCGGCGCTTGACGATCGGAACCCTGCTGGCGCTCGGCTCTACCAGTGCTCCCCTGGCAGCCGCGCACCCGAACCCCCACAGCCCTCCTCCCCCTCGCGAAAGAGAGCCGCACTTAGGACTGGTTTAAGGCAAGAGACGCCAGCGCGAAATCCCCTCTCGATCTGCCACCAACAGTTGATAAAAGCCTAACTAGCCCCACAAAGAGAGTGAAGGCTGTCACGCAGGGCAAGGCTGAGGACAATCAGTGCGGTGCCGTGTGTCTTTTCTCCGCCGTGGCTAGCTGGGGACTGCCTGCAGCCACCCCCTGCTGCTTCCAGATTGTCCCTCCAGTACTAGAGGCCCCCTGGTACTTCACCCCACATTTCTGTTCCCAGAGGGGAGTGGTTTGGCAGATACACGAGTTTTTCCTGGGTCCTAAAACCTAACCCATCACACATACCTAAACCATGCACGTTTCAGTGAGTTTTACTTTGGGTCACAGAATCGCAGAATTGTTCCAGTGGGAAGACACCTCTAAAATCATCAAGTGTGACCATTGGCCCAGCACTGCCAGAGCACAACTGAACCGTGTTGCTCAGCACTACATCTATACTCTATGGCCTTTAAGTAACTCCAGTGTTGGTGACTCCCACCTGCACCCTGGACAGCCTGTTCCAGTGCCTTATGGCCCTGTCAGGGACGCAATTCTTAATATCCAGTCTCAGTCTTTCCTGGCACAACCTGCAGCCATTTGCTGCTTGGGAGAAAAGACCAGTCCTACCTCACTGCAACTTCCTTTCAGGGAGCTGTAGAGGGCATTAGGGTCTCCCCTCAGCCTCTCTTTCTCTAGGCTAAACAGTCCCAATTTCCTCAGCCACTCCTCGTAAGCCTTCTGCTCTAGACCCTTCACCAGCTTTGTTGCCCTTCTCCAGACACAGTTCAGCATGTCAGTCAATGTCCTTCTTGTAGTGAGGGCCACGTAACTGAACGTAGTAATGGTGGTGTGGCCTCACCAGTGCCAAGTACAGGGGGACATAACTTCCCTGCTCCTGCTGGCCACACTCTTTTTGACATGAACCAGGATGCTGCTGACTCTTATTCATCTGTGTGTTGACCAACACTCCCCGGTCCTTTTCTGACATGCTGTTTTCCAAGCACTCATCCTCAAGCATCTAGTGCTGCATGAAGTTGTTGTGAACCAAGTGCAGGACCTGGCACTTGGCCTTGTGGACCATCATACAATTGGCCTTGGCTCATCAGCTCAGTCTGTTCAGATTCCCCCAAACTTGGCATTGTCTGCAAATGATGCTGGTTGTAGGCAAGCCTCCTGGACTGAATTGTCCCTTGTACTTGGAAGTCATGAGGAATGTGCTTGGAGTTACCTTCTGGTTTCATCCAAAGAAAAATCTTCGTGCTCTCTGAGACCTCCCCATGAAGTGAACCAAGCAATAGGAGGTGGGAACAGATCATTCTTCTCATCTAGACTAGAACGGTAAGTAGACATGACCTTAGATTAAGTCACAAAAATTCCCTGGGCCTTCTTGTAAAATAAATCATCATGAAATATTTTTGAGGAATTTTGCCTATTTTCTCTCAAAACAGTGTATCTTCCCACTTAGTAGTTTGCCCAAAACCTATTATTTTTGTGAATTTAATTTACTGTTTTGTAGAAGATGTAAAATTTTCATCTTTTGTTCCGTCTCATCTGTCAGACCAAGTTTTAAGTGTTTTCTGTTGCAAGAGGAATGGTCTCTGAAGGGTTTCCCTTCAGCTATGCAAAATATTACTGAGCCTTCCTCAGAGTCTGTGGAATTCATATCATTCTGTCATCAGTAATCCCTAGTCTGTTATACTTCCAAGCCTAGGAGAACACAAGCTTACATGTCTGTATGAATGTATTAGTAGGCCTTGACTTCAGTTGGCACATACTGGCCAACAGTGGTCCATACTGCTAACGGGTACCACTCCCTAGTCTTTTTTGTCCCCTAAATAGTGCCTAGGTCTTGCCTAGAAACAAAACAATGTTCAGGATTTAATGGCTACTTTCTAGCCTTGTTAATTCTTAGTTGTGTCTAGCAGTAAGCTAAACAGACCAAGGGAACAGGACACAACCAATGTCCGAACCATTAAGCCATAGATATTGGCCTTGCATGACTGCAGCTTGCTTCCAGAGTTTTTCTGCAATGAGGTGTCCTGGCACCATGCAGTACGTGATACAGACTGGAGCATCACCTTGCTACGGGGGCTGGATGCAGCTCTGTACCCCAGTGGGTGGTAAGGGACAGCTGGCCAACTGCCATACACATTCACAGACAGCAGGGTTATTTACCACTGTAGAGGCACTACCAGTTTGTCAATATAGCTGTATCCTCAGTGACTTGTCCTGTTTAATACTCGCCAGAAGACTGCTATGTGATAGCAAGTCACTCGTGCAGATGGCAAGTCTTCAAAATGAGGAAGCATCCTCCTTCCCAGCCAGGCCAGAAAAACATCCTGAAGTGCACTATATCCATATTTGCTCTTCTGGCTCATCTGCCTTCCTATCCACTTCTTCCCAATGCAGGGCTGCACTCTCTACTTTGGCAATCAACCCACCACAGGAATGTTTTTCTGTCACTACAGCCGCTGTTTGGCTCTCTCCAGCATGTGGCAGCCACAGTCCTCACACCTGTCAGGGAGTGAGCTGGAATGAGCGGAGGAGTGTGCAACTGGGCTGCAGGGGGTGTGAATACAGAGGGCCCCCCTTTGACTGACAGGGATGCTACAACTTATCACATGAAATTAATGGAGGGAGCAATGTTTTTGAGGCAGCAGTTCTTTCACATAAGGAAGAGATGGGGAAGGAGAAGGAAGAACATTTGCTTGCCCTTGCACCAGTAGTGACAATCTCCTCTCTTCTCCTTTTGGCTGGGAACTGAACAACTGCAACTTTTATTAGCAGACCCTAATCTTCTTTAGATTCTGTTATGGCTCCCTCAGTGGTTGTACTGCAGGGCATGAAATATACTGATCTGCACCACTGAGTATTTATTTAGCAGAACAGCCTCGTTCCACCATGGAGTCTGTCTTTTCCCTCTTATCTCAGAAGAAAATAAAATGTGACTGAAATTTCTTGTATTTGCTGAGAAAAATAAATATATAGTTCTGGAGTCCTTTTGATATATTGTTTATCTCTCTAGAAATCTGGATTTGTTGAACACTCGAGTTCCATTATCCTTAAAGTGTGTTTCTCAGTTCCCCAGAGCTGATGGAAAATGGAGAGCACACAAGGCCTGTTGAGAAGCCAGCAGAACATGTGTACCTCTTGCAGAGTACATAAAGTGCCCAATATTCGCTGCTTCAGAGAGAGAAAACTCTTCCTTTTTAATCTTGTCACATTCCTGACTTCTTGGAAGTTTCTTGGGAAGCAACAGGGCAATCTTTCGAGTTCTGTTTGTTCATAAAAGCAATCGTTATGCAACATTCTGGCAACAGCATTTATCAGCCATTTCTTTAATATTTTTCTGCCCTTGCTGCTTTCTCTATTGTCCTTTCTTTGGTTTTGCGTTTTTCCTCACCCTTCAAAGTGGTTCTTCGTTTTCTTTTGAGTGTGTTTATTTACGTTCTCCTTATGGGAAGCATGGATGTCATCCCCATTTGTTTTTCTGACAAGATGAAGTAATGTTTCTGTGCATCTTCACCACTGTGCGTTGAAATAACTGTTCACATGTAAATAGTTTCCTTCTGGTTTATGTCTTGATTTGTGTTCACATCTTACACTAGAGCCTGCTGTTAGCTCATTATAGGACTGCTACACCTTCAGTTAAACCCAATTCTAACAACTAACTACAGTTTAAAATCTAGCTTTCAGTTGAAGTGATTGCTTAGTTGACAACCCAACTTCTTCATTTTTCCCTTTCCTTTAGCTGAGCAAATGCCCCACAACTGACTGCTGTCATCTCTTACTCCTCTTTTCTGCTGTATCTGAACTGAGGTGAGATCTCCTCACAAACACTAATTTTATTTTACAACAAAACATTTTAGACTGAACCAAATATTTTTTTTCTTCTCATCTTGAAGCTGAAATTTTATTTATGGAGGTCTGTAGCTAATTCCCAGGGCTATCAATGTGAGGCGTGGTTACTGAACAGGATTACTTTAGCATTTTAACTGTTTGCCTGTGGCAAAAAAAAAACCAAAACCAAATATGTCCCTCATCAGGTCTAAATGCTTCATCATTTTGGCTGATACTGTTGCTTCACCTCTGGGTTTGCGACTGAATCACTGAATCAAATGTTCTTGACAAACTCTTTGGAGGAAGTGTCAGGCCAATTTACAAGCAATTGCTGTAGACAGTAGAAACATCTGCTTCCCATCCTCTTCCTTTCATTCACCCTTAGAGACAATTTTGACTAAAGTGGAAGAAATTGTAGGATGGCCATTAACATGCGTTACTTTATTTAGCGTTGGCATTTTACTCCTCTTTCATTTCTTTCTAAACTAATCTTCCTCTACTGAGCCAAGAACAAATGACAGAAAGTACAAAATCTGGCAAGGCAGCAAAGATCAGCAACTGACTGCAGGGGACAAGAGAAGGAATTAATTTCACTCATATTTTAAGCAAATATTAGTTTCTATTGTATCAAATACAATGATGATCAGTGTTCGATTGCCCACATACAGATGTGTAATGACATCTGAGATATCAAATGACCCTGGCCCTGTTGGCTCCAGAAGGACACAGGTCCTTCCAGCCCTAGCCAGCTGCCTAGAGTGTCCAAGATCTCATGTCCCAGGACAAAATGCCTAGCAAGGAGGTGAACTCAGTGCTGAGATTCACTGTCGACATCTAGGGACAGTGTTAGCACGCCTGAATACCTGATGAGAACACAGCACAAATGTAATGCTCAGGAACAGCATATAAATATTTATTTATACTTAGTTTACATTAAAGTTTTAATTTTGAAGATGGGTCTATGGACAATCTTGTGGTCATGAGATCTCATCTGGTTTTCCTGGATTTCCTTTTGGTTGGCTCTCCGGGTTAGGAGCCTCCTGTCTTAAATATTTTGTGATGTATGTAGCTGCAGATTTCAGCTGTGCCCTGAATTCACACTATGAAAGAGGGAACTTTCTTCTGACATTAGAAAAGTCAGTGTGACACAGATGCTGCTCAGGAGCAGTTTGCCCCACAGGTTGTCAGAGCTGCCCATTGCATACAACCAAGATGTCCTAAAGGCTGTAGACCCTGACTTTGTCAACACCCTCCTCTGAACAGAGTAGCCTGGTCCCTTCCACAGAGCTTCCTCTGGGACTACAGTCACTGGCATCTCCCTGGTGGGAGGGGTCGTTTTTTGGAAAAGGTAACCCCACAATGGGAGTCACTTGGGATGTACCTGCAAGGTGAGATGCTCTCTGGGAGACATTAGCTGCTTAATTCCAAACGATCATGAGTGCAAATTCGCAATCTGGATGTAGCCATGAGTTTTTTCCCTGTCCTTTCCTTGAGGTGTAGAGTGTCTGCAAGACCGTTTAAGCAAATCTGACCTAGCTAATTCTCTGTCACTGTGGACATTTGAGTGTCTCCTGTTTTGTATATGCTGGGTCCTTTATTTACACTTGATTCCATTCCTCAGCAGGTCAAATTTTTATCAAAAAACACTATAGAAGTCAGACTAGCTGACAGCAGTTTCTTTTAGTCTGAAACTGCATGAAATTTTATGAGAATTCAAAGGTATAGTGAGGGATAAGTGGTAGAGTTAGTACCTTGGAGTCCTCTGTGAGAAAGGACTGATAAAGTCTAGCTCAGTATCTTTTATCTCATTAAGTCGGTTTATAACTTAATCCTTTTAATAGAGACTTTTCCTCTTAGCACATCTTAGCCTTTCCTTGTCCGAGGTCGGTGGAACAGGAGGAAGAAACATCATTGCTCGTACATGCAAACAGCAAAATCACAGCCACAACAAAAAATGGCTGCTCCTGATCCATATTTAGGCTGCTAAATAAGTGGCTTTATTGCTGTACTGCAGACTTGAAGATGTGCCCAGTAGTGCAGAACCCACAACAGATGCTGATTATTATTGATACTTGGTCTTAGCCAAACACAAACCACCCAGCTGACAGCTGCGCTGGAAATTTGCTATTAGCCTCAGAGAGGTCATGGAGCTATGTACAATGTACTAACCACTCTTCTATTGATCAGGCACGAAGTCAAGGGAAGTGATGGACTCCAGTATGCAGTAGTCATAGAGAGACAAGTAGGGTCACAGTATCAAAATGGATGATAGAGGCTCAGTCGGACAGTCTGGTTAGGTCACGTTTTTGTATTACACAACCTGATGACTGAAGGAGGATTAATTATGGGGCTCCTGGTCACAGCATCCTGTAGCAAAACTATTATTTCTCTTGGGACAAGAATAAAAAAGCCAATGAAATATTCAGTGCTGCGATTTCTAAACGCTAGCTGTCTGGCACCAAGTATTCACAATGCTTTGATGGACACTTAAATTGCTGTGCCATACATATTAAGTGGTGCAGAGATGGGGATTTAGAACAACTACAAGCTAAATCAGCTGGTAGAAATAGCTAAGATGAGAGCTGCAGATGAAATGATTTCTCCCTTGCACATGGGCTCCAAATTCAAGACTTTTTCTCAGTTGTGTCTGAGTGCTTTTATGTTGCACAGTGCATGTTTACCATCTGATCACTGAAGTTTGGGCTTCCTATACCTTGGGTCCTTGGCTCCTGCAACATAGATTTTATTTCCATTTTTCTTCTGAATGACTGAGAGTCCAGTAATTACTCTTTCTTCTGTAATGACTTAGACCCCCATAACATGTAGACATTCTCCTCAGGAGAACTTGATCCAGAGTGCTCTGTGGGGAGACTCATTCACAGACCAATGTGCAAATTCTTTCCTTGGACTGACATCTTAATATGCTTTATGTAGAGAGATTTATATGTGTGTGTGTGTATATATCTATATCTATGTATGTACATATATACACCTTTGCTGAAAATGCAGTTACCTAGTCAAAGATAAAATGCTTATTTGTTTTGCCAAGATGGTCTCAGTTTTGATGCTTTGTTGAAGCGTGTCATACAACAGGAAACTAGTGTCAGCTTACTTTTCTTTGCACTCACTGCCTAGAAAGAGTCAAAATTTATCTCCATTTACCATGCTTCATCATGTGATATAATCAAATCCAGGCCCTAACCCTCTTTGTGTTTTCAGCTTGGTGAGACTTGTGAGGCTTTTTTCAGTCATTTATGTAACTAGCTAGAAAATAGTGGTATCATGCGTCCAAATGGAGTGGTTAGTTGGCAAAAGTGGCAGCATTTGCTGATTGGACTAAGTAGCTAGTTTGAAAGAATAAGAGCGATGCACTAGAAATTCAGAAATTCTGAATTGCTATTGAAAGAGCAAGGAGAGGTAGATGGCTCTGGTTGAAAACTGTGAAGCAAGTAAACAATAGCAAAAACCAGCAGAAACAGCACGTAGAGGAACTACAGACCTCCTGAGGTGTCTCAACCTTAAATGATGCCACTAGGAAAACTGCAGAGGTGAGGCTTGTTGAAGTTTCATACTGGCTCTATAAAACAGATACAGCAAGTAAGTTATATTTTTATTATTTGGAAGAAAACAGGCTAAGTACCTCCTTGTCTCTCAAGTACTGGGTCACAGCAGGTATGAGTGAAAGGCAAACTAGAAAATGTCTGCAGTCAGTGGAATTTGGCAAACCTACAGGTTTAGAAAGGATGTGATTTCTTGACACGTCTACACCCTTATTTCTATCCTGGGAAATGAATCTACAGATATATTGAAAAAACTAGTTTCTGGTGTTTACATTAGCAGGTAAGTACATTTTATTCCAATTGCATGTTTCAAGATGCAGTAGTACAATGGTACATATTAACCTAAGATTTTTGCCCCAGCATAAGAGGATAACCTGATACGATACTTGCATGACTGAAGCTGTTATGTCTGTGGTCCTCAGAACAAAACATAGCACTAGAACTTAATAAACTAATGAAGAACAGCATCGTTGAAGAAACCAAATCCTTGGCTAGTTATTGCCAGTCATAACTGTGGCAGAGGAAGGAGGCAAAATAAAATTGCCTTTGAGAGAGAAATTAAAATAACTGATGGATTTGCTTGCATGTGTTGTTAGGATAAACATTTAGCAGTGCAAAGTACTTATCAGGAAAAAGAAGCCTTTCCCCAGTGATAGATGTTTCTGTATGGGAAATCCCTTCAACTCCATAAAAAATCACTTAACAAATTAAAATAAACGTGTACAAGCCCATAATTTGTTCTTGTCCAATGTATATCTTTGTTTTGTGATGAGAAACCAGTCCAGTTCTCTCTGAGAGTTGCAAATGTGGTCACTTTGCTTAGCTGACAGCACTTGTTATACAGCATGAAGGATTACTGTGCTACTACATAACTGTGATGAATTTCCCCAGTGTTGTCGAGTGCTCGGGGTGGAAAGCATCAGAAACTTTGTTATGTAAGCCTAACTACATCAGTTTTCCCTTTTGCTTTCCTTCCTTTGCCACTTCTGCCCGTGTCATCTATTTTCACTTGACCTTGCGTCTCAAAGGACGTTCATCCCACTAATGCCTTTCACAGAACCCTAGAATCATTTAGATACCATTTAGGAATCATAAAGGTTTAAAAAGAAAGAATAAATAGAAAGCAAGCATGAATAAGTAAAACAAATATGCTTACAGTCACTGAAGGCCAATCTTGCTAGCATAAAACTCAGTCATTCTATTACCTTATTGTGCAGTAAATTGAAAGGGTAGGATGCCTCTATGCTCTCCACAAGAAGACACCACCTGCGTAACTTGCTTACGGGCATGCTCTCTGTGGAGGGCAGCAAGAAGGGTGCCCTGGCCAGCCAGTGCAGCCTGCCTTGTGGGAACAGTGTAGCATCCTCTCTGTGTACCATTAGCCTGAGGCTCCTTCAGACCTCACCCGTCACACTTCTCATGGGGCAGTTTTGGTTTTGTTGTCTTCTGTTCAGGTCAGAGAACTAAGAATAGCAGGAGTGACATCCAAACTGAAGTCTCATCCACTTCTGTCTCCTGTCTCATCATGTTCCTCTGAATGCTTTATACTGATTTATAGACTAAATAATACATCAGATGTATTGCCACATACTCAGGAGAACAAACTAATTGCTCACTGTGAGTGGAAGGCTCTTTTATGCTATTGTATGGATGTGTAAGTACATACATACATATTTCTGTATATGCAGTTAGGCCAAAATATAAGTGTGTGAATTAGTGAAGCAGGGTATCCCTTTGGAGGCTTCAAAGGTGTCTGCCTTTCTCCCACTGCCTTGCAATGTGATCGTGCACTGTGTCTGACGTACAGGTACAAATGGCTGTGTTAATTATGTGTTATGAGGTATTTACTGCATCTTATTTACTATGAAACCCTCGTACGTATAAAATGTCTGAGGTAAAGAGAGAGAAAGACCCTCTGATTCTTGAATACTCACTGCAATAATCATGCAGAAACCTACTCTTTCCACTTGTTAAGCTCACACCCCCAAAATTGAGCTGATGTACAGCTGTGAAGAAAACACTTCTCAGTTTTAAGATGTACTGCAGTGAGGAGGCTGAAATCCTGGTGTAGCCAGCTGTGTGTGAAGAGTCTGGCTCTGCTAATGCAGAAAGATGAAAAGCTGAAGAAGGTTGAAGGTACAGGGGCAGTGACACACATAACCTAAAAATCATGCGGTTACAGTGGGGACACACCAACACTCTCACCAGTGTGATCCTGCAAATAATTCCTCCTAAACATTGTTGTTGGAAGTGTTAGCAGCCTTTGACTTCAATTTGATGGGGCTTGTAATTCTCTTCTTAGAGCAAGAAAAAAAAGAATGAAATAATTCAGTTCTGTATGAAGGAAAGACAATCTGTCTTGTGTCATTTAGTAAGTTCCCGCAAATGCATGAGCTCAGTTCTTGTTTGGTTTTCAAACAGATGTTATCTTCTTGAAAAATGATCACATCCTGAACACAGAGATTTTAAGTGCGCGTTCACGGTGTAGTCCAACACTTCTTGGGTTTAAAACCACATTTTATCACAAACCAGAAGCCTGTAACTTTAAACAGAATGTGTACATATTCTTGGGAGCCGGCAGTGAACAGTAGATAACCTTTGTCGCAGTTGAGTTATGAGGGTCAAAAACAGTTTTCCTCTTCTCTCTTTCCTTTTTTCTTTATCGTATACATGATGCATATTTAATTTTCCCATGCAACAAACTCTCCTTCACAGGCCAGGTCACATATCCAGTCTTATCTTCCAGTCTGGTGAATTAGGGGTGCCTACTAGAAGGGGTGGTTGTTCTCTTTCACCTCCCATCCCACAGCACAGCCATCCCTTCCTTACAGCTGAGTTCTGCACAAGTCCAGCCAGGTCAGGTTTTTCAGAGCAGAGCTTCCAAAACAGACCTCAAAAGGGTTTCTGGATATTTTCAAAACTTTGGGACCAACTAAATGCCTGACTGTGTCTCAGGACTATTGAGACATACTCTTCTGGGCATGTCCAAAGCATGCATGGTCTTTGAGGCCACAGACCTTTCGGAAACTGGAAATATCATTCCAAAAGTTTCCTCATTCAGAAACAGGAAACTTAAGAAACATATTGCGTCTTTGGAGAAGTGGCATCTGGAAAGGTACATAAATGCTTTCTGTTCAAGCAGACTGGCCTGCTTGGGAGACTTGTGCATGGCATTGGAATTTGAACTGTGAACAGGGCTTGAAAGTGACCGCGGCTCCTTCCCTGAAGTGCCCTGTCCCAAGGTGGTGGCTGCATTGCCAGGAACAAGTCACTCCTGTTCCTGGAACAAGCACCAAGTTCCAAGGTGTGAGTCTCCACATGAGATAATTTGGCCCAGTTGTAAACGTGGAGAGAAACAGCTTCTCTTTCTTTTTCTTTTCCTCCACTTTATCACTTGTGACTGATAAATCTGGCAGACAGGGATAGAAATGGAATCTTTGTTATTATCATCCTCAAAGAACATAAACTTTCGCAATTCACTCGTGTTAATGCCGCGCAGCTGTTTGATGCTCTGACTGTAAAGACCAAGCAGTTATTTTGAAGTCTGGGCTTTGCCAGACAATGCACTGCTGATTGCTTTCCAGTCAGCTCAGAAGCAGCCTGGTTGCGCAGAGAGGCTGACTCTGCCTTTCAGATGGCTTTAAACACAGACACAATAAGCGGTGTACAATGGAAGTCAGTGTTCAGTGAAGAACCCAAGCACAAGAGAGGACTCAGAAGCACCCAGAGGTTTACCTTTATGTGGTAGCTTGCTACAAAGTGGATTATTTTAAGGGGCGATATCTTTTGGAGTGTGTAGCAGTCAAAAAAATGAAAAAAACCCTCTCAAACAAGATCAACATTAGAAATCCACCCTCTGATTTTCCCGTAGTACTAGCGCCGGTGAGGTCACACCTCGAGTACTGGAGTCAGTTTTAGAGACTTCAGTGCAAGAAGGATATTGAGGTGCTGGAGTGGGTGGTGAAGGGTCTGGAGAACAAGTTTTGTGAGGAGCAGCTGAGGGAGCTGGGACTGTTTAGGTTGAAGAAAATGAGGCTGAGTGCAGACCTTATTGCTGTCTACAACTACCTGAAAGGAGGTTGTAGAGAGGTGGGAGTCAGTCTATTCTCCCCAGTAACAAGCAATAGGACAAGAGGAAGTGACCTCAAGTTGCTCCAGGAGAGGTTTAGGTTACATGTTATAAAACATTTCTTCATCAAAAGGCTTCTCAGACATTGGAACAGGCTGCCTGGAAAAACGGTTGTATCATCAGCCCTGGAAATGTTTAGAAAGAAGTTAGATTAATTGTTGGCCTTGATTATTTCAAACAGCTTTTCCAAGCTAAAAAATTTGATGATTCTAAATGTTGTAAGGAATGAGGCACTTCTTGCAAAGTGTGAAACCATCTAAGTGCACTTAAAGTCCTTGTGTAGTGTTGGAAACATTGTAATTACTGCATAAAAGTAGTTGAATAATTCTTTTTTCAATAAAAGATGGTGAGACTGTGGAAAGAGTTGAATGGAGAGAGTAGTGGTCAATGGGACAGAGTCTAGTTGGAGGCTAGGTCATTAATGACTTGGATGAGGAATTAGAAGGTATTGTCAGAAGGTTTGGTGATGACACAAATCTGGGTGAATTTGTCAACACCCCAGCAGACTGTGCTGCCATTCAGCAAGACCTGGATAGGTTGAAGAGCTGGGCAGAGCGAAATTCCATGAAACTATAACACATAAGTGTAGAGTCTTGCATCTGGGCAAGAACAATCCAATGTACCAGTCTAGGTTGGGGACTGACGTGTTGGAGAGTAGTGTAGGAGAAAGGGACCCGGGGGTCCTGGTGGACAGCAGAATGACTATGAGCCAGCAGTGTGCTCTTGTGGCAAAGAGGGCCAACAGCATCCTGGGGTGGAACAGAAGAGGGGTGTTTAGCAGATCAAGAGATGTTCTTCTCCCCATCTACTCTGCACTAGTGAAACCACATCTGGAGTGTTGTATCCAATTCTGGGCCACTCAGTTTAAGAAGGACACAGAGTTGCTAAAGAGAGTCCAGCATAGAGCTACGAGGATGATGAAGGAAGTAGAACACCTCCCTAATGAGGAAAGGCTGAGGGAGCTGGGTCTCTTTAGCTTCCTCAGAAGAGGAGACTGAGGGGTGACCTCATTAATGTCTATAAATATCTGAAACGTGAATGTCAGCAGGATGGAGCTAGGCTCTTCTCAATGTCATCTAGTGATAGGAGGGCAATGGTTGCAAGCTGGAACATAGAAGATTCCATATAAATATCAGAAGGAAGTTCTTCCCAGTGAGGGTGACAGAGCACTGGAACAGGCCGCCCAGGGGTGCTGTCGAGTCTCCTTCTCTGGAGACGTTTAAGACTCGCCTGAATGTGTTCCTGTGTGACTTGGTCTAGGTGATCCTGCTGTGTCAGGGGGATTGGACTAGATGATCTTTCGAGGTCCCTTCCAATCCCCAATATTCTGTGATTCTGTGGTTCTGAGAAGGAGCCAGTCGACTACCAAAGGTCATGCCTAGCTGGCATTAAAAAAATGCATTTTGAATATTGTCCTCAGCCTTTAATATAAAGTTAGATGAGATTTAGAATATTATCCAGGATGAAATTACCTAGCCCCTGTCTCATCCTTCATGAACACACTGACAGGTTTTGATGCCTCATGTTACTTTGATGGCATTCATGGGTTTTCCCTGTCCTAAAACTGGGACCAGGTAGACAGTCCTCACCTGTTTCCCACCCAACTAATCTGAAGAGTGCAATCTCACTTCTTGTCAGTGAAAAATCTTCCTTTGAGAGCGTCCAGCTGTCTGCAGCATCCCCAGCAAAGAGCTATATTACTGATGCAGTCAGTCAGTGTTAAGAGCTTCTGGGATTGCTAGAGGAAGTGCTGATAACTGAATGGAGGATGCTGCTGTGGGTAGGGAGAGTGACACTTATTTGAAAAGAATATGATTTGTTTAAGTGGATTTACCCCTGGAGGTCATCTATCAGATTTTAAAAATACCATTCCTGAATTCTTCAAATGATATTTTGAAGCACAAATGCAATTGCTCTGAGTTTATTGCCACAGTGTAGGGAATTAAACAAACCCTTTGGTTTTCATTAGTTTGCCTGGTCTGAACGTTTTCTAAACCCTTTCCCTGACACAGTGCTGCAAAGGAAAATGCTGAAGTTCTGTTGTTAAGAAATAAACAAAAATCCCATTATATTTTATTTCTTTTGACAATGGGGACTGCTGCACATTCTGTCCCATGCTAACAGTGTCAGAAGAATTATGCCACTTTTCAGCAAAGCAGAATTATTTGGTTCCAAAGTGCCAGCTGTAATTAAACCTTTCCTTTAAAAAGGAATCCTTAGCGTGTGTAGGCAAGATTTGGCTGCTTGCTTCGTGTAAATTCTCAGACTGCAGAGCTACTTGCCTTTGAAGAGGCCTGCTTCTGCAGACCGAATTAATCCATTTCCATTGTAAACGTGGTACAGAACTTAATGACTTTGTAAAAGCTGGAAACTCAGAATGGCCATATTTTGAAGGCAGAAGCCGTGGGATTGGTGTTAATTTGTGCAAAGTTACGACTGCGTTGCTGTGATCTATCAAGCTAATAAATTGGAATGCTGCTAAGCATGCGTTAAAAAAATGGCTATGAGAATCTAATCCTGGATTACCACAGCGCTCAAGGCCCCAAATCAAATCAGTAAAAGGGGTCTAATCTTTCCTCTTCATTGTCAGATGTGACAAAGGTATTTAAAATGCTTTTATCTATTAGTTTTCAGTGGTGGAGGATAATGTGATGCGGATGAGGTAAAAGCTCTCTTGAATTAGCAAGAATGGCAAGTAAAGAACAGATTTAAAAATTGTAGAAATAGTTGTAGGGGGCTTTTGGAAGAGAAGAAAACGTCAGAGGGTGGTCTGAAGGGCTGGAGGCAGAGGGGAAAACATAGACACAACAGTGGGAAGAAAATGGAAGTAGCAGCCAGGGGTGGACTATAATTGGAGGCAAAGAATGAAAACCTCTACACGAGTTTTCTCAGCAGTCAGAAAATCCTTCAAATATGTGGAAGTAAGGGGGCAAAAAAGAAATATAAATCAAAGAGTGAAGATGACAAATCAAAGGAACGATAGCTGCATCCCACAGACAGCAAAAGAATGTTGTCAGTGGTAGGGACCTGAGTGTGCTGGCAGGAAAGCTGCAGAGGTGAGGTTCAGAGCAGAGCAAAGAGTGGCGGGAGCTGAAGATGGAGCCGAGCAACTGTGAGCGTGGGCTTGACAAGAGTGAACAATAGCAAATTCCCTTCTGCAACTCTGTGCATGGAAGAGGAGTGGAAGAGACCCTGTGTGGTGTCCACAATAAGGCTTTTCCCTTTGTAGGTCATTCTCACAACCAGGCTTTGAAAACCTGGAAATGGAAGTACAACAGGCTGAAGTGTAAAACAAGCTGGAAATACTTACTCTGTAGTGATAATCAAGGGGGATGCTTCAGAGCCTGTTTTTGTTAACTGTGGACCACAGAAAAAAAGAATGAACATTAAACATAGAGAGGACATGCAGCTGTGAGGAGCTACTGGGAGACTCTGTAGTCTGATCAGAGTTATGGAATGAAAAATGAGGGGGAAAAGACATGATAGGAGAAAAAGCCTAAGAGTCAGGACACACTTCAATGAGAATAAATCCTGGTGCACATTTTTTAGGTGGTGTAAAATCTCTGAATGGTTTTTGCTGGCAAAAATATTCAGTAACTCTCTTCAGGGAGAAAATGTAGAGATCAATCCAGTTTTCTTCTCTTGTTTCTGTAACAAAACAGACTCCCTTGTACTTTTGCTCCTGGATATTCACTGATATTTTTAAAATAGAATTGTTTCTTCATCTATAGATGAATTTCAGGGCATCTTGTCTTTTCCTTAGTAGAGCTAGAAGGTCTGAAAAGAGCTTTCAGCTATTTGCTCTTGCAAAATTAAATTCTGGAAAACAAGAAAATGAGTTGTTAGCAATCCAAGAAACAGCAAGGTCAAGCTGCATCCTGACCCATGTGCATTCATAGTTAAAGGGTTTTTCTAAGTCAGACTGACAGCTGGACTCACCAGCATATTTTTTCTCAAAGTCCAGTCACTTCTAGATGTAAATTCCTATATGAAAATGAGTAATTGCAACAGTCAGAAGGTACCTGACTCTGTTTTTCCTAGCAGAGATTTGCAGTGCTTTTCTAACAGCTTTTTGAGTCCTTCTGATCTCTGTTGGAAAAATAAATGTAACTGGTGCCATTTAAACTACTGTTCGATAATATGGGCTTTACTCTCCAAATACCACATTTCTTGTTGGATGATACTTTTCTGCAGAAAATCTCTGTTCCCATAAATCCTGGGAAGTAGAGTCCTTCCAAGCGGGCTCATTCCCCAGGATCTCACATCTTGCTGCCTCATCCTGTGCCCTTGAGAGCTAGCAAAGGCTGGCAATCGTGTTTAGTTCGCGTATTAGTTGCTGGTAGGTATCTGCATCAAAGAGCCACAAAACCAAGTCATTTTGAAGTACCACATGCTAAGTTCTCTTGTTGCATGCATCTTTAGTGCTATTGCCACAGTGCAGAAATCATTGTTCCTAAATGTATGGTCCTATCCATTAAACATAGACCTAAGTTAGTTTCCTGTGTGTCCAGAGAGGAGTTTGTCAGAGCATCTCTAAGGTCCATCAATTTCCTGCAGTTTTGTTTTTAACTTTGGTCTTTCAAGGTCCCTTTCAATCCATAATGTTCTGATTCTGTGATTCTACAGATTCTCTACAGTTTCCATTTTGTCTGGTGCTCCTAGGAATTCTCTGAACATTTTCGTAGGTGCTGAAGTAGAGAAGTAGGCTGGTCTTTCCCTGGCACTTGTTTATTCTGCAAAACAAACAAGTTTATTCAGCAAAAAAGCTGTCATTATCTGTCAGGGGTTTTTGTGCTGGCATTTGGGATTTGTCTCAGAAAGAAGGGGAAGTGTGTTTAATGAACCACCAGTCTTCCTTGATAGACCAGCTCCTATGTATCCTTAGTTTCTGCAAGAACCAGGGAACAAAGATTTTAGAGACAAGAAACAGGAGACAAATCACTGAATTATTTCCTCCCCACTGACAGTTCTGTAAATGCACTGATTTAAAAGATGTTCCTGGAGCTATAGATTGAGGGGTTTTTCCTTGCATGTTGGGAGATGGTTCTATTTAAGCTTTTCAAGAGATGCATGAAGGTTGATGTATGCACTCAGAAACAAGAACTTAGTTTGCAAAAATGCAAGTAAAAATAGTACAAATAATCCACTTGTCTTTTCACCACCTTCATACATTGTGTTTCCCTAATGACTGGCAAAGAGTAGTTGCTTTAAAAGCATCAATAGTAGGGGAAGGTGGATGAGCTTCCACATGTAGGTTGCACATTCCATATATGAAGGATTTGCAGTTCACAAAGAACAGTGCAAAAAGCACCACTGAGCACAGATATGTGTTATTAAATCCAAGTCCTGTGTTAACAAAATTACTGTTTGAAGCCCTTTCTTTCCACTGGGCTTTTACTGAACAAAAAATGGTTGACAACTGTGGACAAAAAGCCCTGAGCACTTTATGTTTGTCAAATTGCCTCTTTAGTGGCTGCATTAGGAAACCAGAAGAACAAGAACAATTCAAATTGCTTCAGGCTTTTGTGTCGAAACTTCTTCAACCGGAGGCCTTATCTGACCTTCACAACATACACATCTTTCATTAGCCTGATGATTTGAAGACATATTGTCAGGTTTGTTTTAGGACAAACAAACAATAAGAGGATGGAATTAAGATCATGTAACCCATTAAGACTCATCTCTTAGTAGACATCTTACCTCTGTAGGTAACTGCTTCTGCACTCACAAACTGATGTTCTCTGTGCAGCTAGCTCTGTTCTTCTGGTTTTTATTTCATCACAGTCTGTTATCTTAGTTAAAATAATTACTATATTATAATATTAAGGGGTAAATTAATAGAAACATTGGTCAAATTTCAGGTTGCAATTTAAAACTGTAACTGAAGTGGCTGTGACTGAAAAATGTAGTGAATAAGTTCCTTGTTGTTTATTCTTTGGGAATTCACTTGTCATTCATGAGAGTCGCAGATGGCTCTTGGACTAGAGGCATTAGTCTAAATAAAATGTGCTGGAAAGAAATTAATGGGCAAAGAAGAGCACTTCACTAAATCATGTAATCATGCATTTGGGATAGAACCCAGTGTTTTCAGCTTCTGCAGAAAAAAATATAAGCCTCTTCATTTGGGCACTGATCTCCAGGCTGTGGTGGGGGCAAGAAGCCAGAAATGTTAGCCCATTTTTTTCTTGTATGCATGAAAGCTGGAGCAGAGAACAGACGCTGTCCCCTATTCCTTCTTCCATCATCAGGATATTTTTTGGACCAAGTTTCTTTAATCTTACAGACCACAGGGCGGAAGGTTCACTGCCAGCTTGAGAAAAGACAAACCTATAAAACCATACTGGTATATTGTAGTGTTGTATAACACGTGTTGTGCATGGACTGACTATGCAAAGGTTAATATATAGAGTGTAATGCTGCACATCAAAGGAAAGATTCCCTTGTCTGAGCTAAAGAGTTTACACTGGTTTTCATCCCACAAGTGAATGAGTGGGTGGAAAACCAGAGGTGGGTGAGAGCAAAGGGATGTGTAGAAGACAGTGTTGGCCTGCTGTCTGGTCATGAAAATTAAGACTAGAAATGTTCACGGGGGTATTTGAGGAGGCAGGGCTAACCTCAGTAAATTTAGAATAAGGATCTGAGTTACTAATTTAGGTTCACTAATTAGTGGAGATAAGGTGACTTGTCCCAACTCCTTGTGTAGGCAATGTGGGAATCACAAGGAAGCCAGCTTGCTTAGCTCTGCAGTAGGGCAAGAGAACAGGACCATCAGCATCAGAGCTCTGCATGACTCCCATGGCAGTTTCAAACCCATCACTGATTGCAGCTAAGAAGAAAGCAGCCAGCATTCCTCACTATCAGTGTGTCTGCCATGCACACTGCCTTCAGATGGATGCAAGAGACTCTTCAAAAACTAGAGCAAATCCTTTAAGGCAAAAGGGATGGAGGTTTCAAAAGAGAATGGGCTCTGTGTCAGCACTTGCAGCATCATGCTTTCAGAACTTGCCTTTGTCAGCTGGAAGTGACTGCCTTGCAGCCCGGGCAAGAAGGCTGGCTGTGTAGAAACTAAGGCTGTAAGACAGTTCTATCAGATCTCTTCAGTGATATGCTGTCACTTTCTGTGATGGTTTAAGCAACAACACTTTGTCTCACATTTTGAAAAAACAAGGGCCATGTGCAATTGCCCTAATTCAGCTGAGAGTGGCTAACGTGACCACCTATGCTACCTGGTTCCTTGCAGCTGCATCATCCTTAGAAGCTGGTCCTAGCTTTACTTAGTTCTGGGCCAATGTAAGCTTGTGACAGCTTTGAAGAGAGAAAACAAGTGTCTTGGCAATGACATCTCTCTGTTCTAGCATTTCTCACATTGCATGGATTCATCTCACATCCCTCTCGCACTCTGACAACCATTTTCTTGGTTAAACTGAGCTGAGGTCTGACAGTGGTGTTGCACCAAAGATACTGTGAGCCCCAGGCAACTTATGTCAATGCTGAGGGTCATGCAAGTGTTAAGTCACGGAAGGAAAGAATGGTGTCAGATAGGGAGAAGCATTCTAGTCCCTGCCACGTGGCCAAGGCAGGCTCCATTGCTGCTAGGCAGTCCTTAGTGACAGGTCTGGGTGAGATGCTTCTGTGAGAAATGAGATCCTGGTGGAAGAGAACCTGAGGGTATTGATCAATAGCTGGCTAAATATGAGCCAGCAGAGTGTACAGGTGGCCAAGAAGGCCAACAGCATCCTGGCTTGTATCAGTAATAGTGTGACTAGCAGGAATAGGGAAGTGATTGTCCCCAAGTAGTTGGCACTGGTGACACTGCCCTTTGAGTGTTCAGTTTTGGGCACCTCACTGCAGAAAGGTTTAGAGGTGACCTGACAGTCCTGGATCTGATCTTAAAGATCTTTTGGATCAGATGATCTTAAAGATGCTTTCTAACCAAAAGGATTCTGTGATTCTGTCAATCACCCCAGTGCTAGCTTGATGGTGTAAATGAAAAGCAACGGAGCTAGTTCCTAAAGCTGCCTGGTGTGCCAGGCTGTGCTCCAACACACTTTGCACTGTACCTGAATGCAGGGCATTCTGCGTGCGTGCACACGCGCCCTGCCTTGTGTCTTGGGGCTGTCTCCTGTTACCTCCACTCCTCTTGTTCTTGGTGCAGCAGCCCTGATCCGCTCTTCTCCCAGCGGACCATCCAGCCGTTGACACTGCAGGGTTCCTCAGTGTGGTTGGGAGTGACCTTGGGAGCGGAGGGGATGGAGAGGGCTAATACAGCTTTGTAGATGCCTTTTTGCTTGTTAGGATTGCTGAACAGAAAAACAGGATAACACAGACCATCAAAGCCATAACCACAATGTGAATCCTTATCCTCTCCATCAGAATTCTAATAACTTAAAATGCCACCCAACTAGATTAAAATCAGAAACTCTGTGCTTTTAGGATGCTGTGAAATGTCCTGCTGCTACACCCTCGGAGCAATGTATTCACGGAGGGCGTACAGAGTCCTGTGTACTTGGCGATGCTGCTGATGGCTCTGTCCTCTGCAGCAAACCCCTCTGAATTCTGCTCTCATCTATAAGGGTTTCCCAGCATTACAGCTAACTTCTTCATTTGTTTCACACAGGCCTGAATCCTGGTAAAAGCTTCAAAATAGTCAAATCCCATTTATCAGGTGATTTGTAACGTGTGTGTTTTTTGCAAGTCTGTGGGACTGATATTTGCTTTTTTGGGAACAGAAGTGTTGCAGTAGGAAAACAATGGAAAGGACCAAAAAAGCCCAGGAAATTACGGGGTTTGGGACGCTGTTGTCAAAGTATTTTTATTTAAGAAACAAAAGTTAAAATTATTTCCATTGGGTGGCATTTGGCAGGTGCACTTCACAAGCCCACTTTCACAGAGCTGAATAACTGAACGTTTTATAACTTCCTGCGATAGAGCTGAGAGGCTGATTTCTTCATGCAAGGTGCTGCATGCACAGTCTCTGCCTGCAGAGGTTACATGGCAACGCTTCTCAGAGACAGCCCCTCTGTTTCTTCCACTCCCTCATCTCCTGCTGAGTAAATTCTCTACCAGTAACTCTGGCATCCTGCTCTAGTTGTGGTACAGCAGTGTCTGTAGTTTCATGGCCAAGTAAGAATAAAAAGGTACACAGGCACTACTAGCAGTGAGTGTAAAAGAATTTTTCCAATTGGTCTGTTCGCCTCCGTGCAGACACTAATTCAGCAAAAGACTCATCAGACAATCTTGGCTACAAGAAGACAGGTAAAAACCCATTGCAAATAATTTACCAACAGTGCAATGCCTCTAAGGAAGCAGCACGGCAGCAGTTAAACCACCAGTATTGGTGCTGTGTTGACACACCACCCAGAGCTTTTGAAAGTCTGAAAGAGTTGCTGAGCAGGGTTTCAAGGTCAGCTGGACGCCAAAGGGGTTTTTAACCTCTTCCTTTTTCTGACATGGGATAATCTTCAGTGCAACCCAGAGGTGCTGGGAGATGAGGTCACTTCCCAGGGTGTGAGCCACCAGGTGTCAAGGTGTGGCAAGAGAGTGCCACTCAAATCTGAAGTGGTGGCCAGTGCCCAGAGGATTGTGATAGGGAACCAGAGAAAGTGTTTGCTAACGGTTGTGGCTGTGTTTTGGATGTCTAGAAGCCCTACTTTAACAGAAAGCAGACGTACCAGCATCAGTCCCCAAAAGTGACAAACATATGTTGATGTGTGGATTCCCACAGCACTCAGAGGAAACCTCTTCCTGTGCTGCACCAGAGGAGAATTCCTTGCTGTCTGTGGCGACAAGTTCCTGGAGACTGAGCTGTTGAGATGAACAATTAAATGAAATTACCCTTCAAAATGAAGTTCATACAGCAACCAATAAGCATAACACTGTCTCCAGCGAAGAATTTGCAATGTAATGGCATTTATTATGAAATCAAATATCCCATCCAGACTGTAAGCTGATTCACACTGTTACAAAAGGCTGTATTACAGGCATGTTCATCTTTGCAGAATATGTGAGAACAGCTGTTTGATTTAGTCCTGGCAAAACGTTTTAATGGATCAGAGAGCTATTCAGACCCTCTGTAAAAAAGCTTTCTAGGCCTGGATATTTAGGTAATTTTTTACTCTAAAAGCGTGTCCTTTTCAAGCCTCTCAAAACAAAAGGGCAGCCTGTGTAAACGAAGGAGACATTTCTGACTTCGGTGGGGTTAAGACCATTTACCAAGGGTTAGACCTTGGTCTCCTGGCTGGAGTCGCACTTGCAAAGGTTGCATTAGAGATAGTTTTGTGGTTGTGTTTTTAGACTAAGGTTAGACATAACTCCCATGGTCATGACCTTTATACTGATCTTCTAAGAAGCATCCAATTTGCCCTTTTTCAGGACAAACATCTTTGTGTTGTTATCAGAACAGCAGACGAAACCCACTTCCTCTTTTATCTTGTTGTAAACAATCATAGAATCATCAGGGAGCNACACTAGACCCTCTCCAGCAGCTCCACATCCCTCTTGAACTGAGGAGCCCAGAACTGGACACAGTACTCCAGATGTGGTCTCTCTAGTGCAGAGTAGATGGGAAGAAGAACCTTTCTCAATCTACTAACCACCCCCGTTCTGATCGACCCACAGGAACCAGACATCACCTTGTAACAAACTTGTATTGGATCGTGAGGTTTTTCATTTCAAAATCCTAAAGGAAAATACGTCCTTAAATCTACAGTAATTTTTGCATTGCCAACAAGCAAAAGTAAAATGCAAGAAAACAACAAGCTGTAGGGTATCTGGTTTGCATCGTCCTCTCTCCCATTTAAATCCTTTTCTGAATGAGAAGCAGCCAAATGGAAATCAAATGTAAAAGAATATATATAAATGCAGCATGGGAAAGAAGTCTTTCAAAATATTTAGAATGGTGTTTATTTTACAGCTTTAATACTTGGTAAAAATAGCCCCCAAAACTGAGTGCATGTGGAAAAAATGCAAACTGTTCTGTCTTCAAAATGCAAATGTGTTAACGCCACGTACAAACACAGAGCAGCTCGCTGCAAAAATGGATTTCCGTGTATGATGAGAGGGCACAGCGCACGGCTATTCCTTGAGTCTTTCCTGCAGAGTAAAAGTTGTCGTGTCAGGTCCTGCTTTCACATTCTCCTGACACCACAGCGTGTTCAGCAGTTGTCTATGTTTGCCCAGTATCATGTTCACAATTACAAACTATCACTTCTGCAATTACCAGAGTACCAGGAGACAATGTTTTGTGAGAAGCTGTCTCAGATTCTCTTTGTCAAGACTTCCATATTAACACATGCATCTACTTAGCTCTTTTCACTCAGCCGTATCTCTAAAAATACTGACAAGCTGAACGTTTCCTTGGAAGAGCCTGTGATTTTGAGAGGTTTTGGAGCTGTGAGGGGGATGTGCCACAAGCACAGGCTCTGGGTGTAACTACAGTAGTAATCATCTGTCACTCGTAAGTGGGCAGTAACCATCTTTTTCTCTTTGGTTAACATAATTCTGAACACATGAAGAAAGCCTTAGGAAATGAAAATAAATGATCTTCCACATAACTTTCAGAACAAATACGTGAGTGTGTGATGGGGAGGGAGGAGATGCCCTCAGCACAGTGAGCTCTCCCCAGCCTGCCCATGGTAAGGCCTCTAAACAGTGTCCCCTGAGGAACATTTCCAGAGGAAGGAGAATCATGCCACCATTTACTGAAATACGGGTTATGTGCTGTTTAATCCTTTCTCCATTCTTTTTTTGGCTTTTCTTTATTCCTTTTGCTGCCTTTCCATGGAAACAAAACACTGGCTATTGTTTTGTTTAATTTTTATCATTTGCTTTCCTACTATTGACCTCCTCTAATAAGTGTCTGATTCTTTTTTTAATTCTTTTTTTCAGACAAGCTAATGACTCAGGAAGAGGAAAGACATTTTCAGGACAGCTCAAATATAAATGATAAACTGGAAGTCACATTTGTTTGCACATGGACAGTATTTGTGGTTTCACACTGTTCCAAAGCGGGGCCTCTGTGTCCAAGAACTGGCCGGGTAGTTTGCCTTTTATTTATCACACTGTCCCAAACAGATGAGTTCTGGATGGATGGTTAACAGAGCTGTCATTGCACTCTTACATGCAGGATGAACTGATATTGCTGCTTTTGAGATACTTAGCAGTTGTTTGAAAGTTAAAAACCACAGATTCACAGAACATTAGGGGTTGGGAGGGACCATCATCTAGATCATCTAGTCCAATCTCCCTGCCACAGCAGGATCACCTAGACCAAGTCACACAGCAACATGTCCAGATGAGTTTAAACGTTTCCAGAGACGGCGATTCCACAACCTCCTTGGGCAACATCAAAGAAAAAAGCCCAGAAATACTCCTCTAACTTGCTGTTAAATGTCTTCTAGATGCTAGGACAATTATTTATTTGTTAAAGCCAAGATGAGCTTTCCTGGCCTTCCCATTCCCCATGGCTTGCAAGCAGATGCTATCCCAACCTTTCTTTAAATCACAGTGAGGACATTACACTGTTTATTGACATCTCAAAGTGGGTGAGGCCCTTGGAAGACAATTCCTACTTCCAAAGAGCAGAGTGCAGTTTGCCTGCAGCGTCCCAATGGGATTGAGAAGCCCAAATGCCGTCATATTTCAGGTAGTTTCTCCTTCTTCAGTTTAGAAACTTGATTGGCATTCCCAAGGTAGGGATGATGCTATCAAGTACTATCAAGAGAATCTGCCGGTCCTCCTTTTCAGTTTATGGATGTGAGAGCTAATTTAGGACTGTCCTTGGGAATACGAGTTCATCCTTAGAAGCACAGAGTTCTGCGCTTCCTTGCTGCACAGCCTTAACAAATCCCTGTCACAGGCATTGCTCTGTAGGACACTGGGGGAGTTATCAGTGGTCTATTTAGGAACATTCATGACTAAAGGATAGGAAATTATTATTTTTGCTTCAATTGGTTAAACCGCTCACGTTGCACTGTGGTAGCGAAGCCTGTGACCTGAGAAGGTTTGCCAAGTTCCATGACACATCTCTCAGTCCAAGCAAATCATATATAAACCCATATTGGGTTACTTCATGTTCCTTTCCTGGGCTGTGGGAAGCTAAAAGGGAAACCATGAGTGTTACTATATCATTACATTCACTTGTTTCATATCACTGAGCCTGAGCATTAGCCCTGTGGAAATAGAAAATAGTAAAAAATATACTTTAAATCTTTAGCCATGGATTATAAACTGCATTTGTATCTTCATTTCCTTTTATTAAAGTAATTAATCTATATAGATACTTTAGAGAGCATATACAGAGAAGTATATTCAAATATAGTTAAGTTTCTAAAGAGGAACTGGAAACACGATGGATTATTCAAAAGCAACTAAGCTGCTTTTCTATCACATTCTTCATGACTCTTTATTGTTTTTAAGTAATGTGGCTGCTGGCCCAAAGGAAAATGGTGAAGAAAAGAAGGTTTAAGGGGTGAACTGGCCAAGGTCAGCTCTCTGCCCCTGCGTTAATAGGCTTCTGCCAAGATGAAATTGCCATGTTTAAACTCTTTTCTAATCTTTGAATACCTCATATCACTCTTCAAACCAAAACAGAGGAAAAAGAGGCTTGTTTTGCTCATTGATCACAATCCTTTTGACTGCTGATTAAATTTGGAATCTATTCCTTTTAAGAAAGTGTATAATCTAGTTTCTGCTGTACAGAAAAATAAATGCAGTAATTATCCTCTTCTTTATCCAGAGAGAGCAGTAGCCTTAAAAATGCAGGGAATGATACTTCATCTGTGATGCAGGGCTATTTTGATTGCATTTTCGTAAGAACAAGACTCCTAATCTGACCTGCAGCATTTTCCCCCTTTTTTTGCTCAGGTTTCCAGATACTATCTTCTACCCTGGCACTATGGCTCTTTCCTGTCATAGAAGAGCAGCAAGAAGATCAAAACAAATACAAAATTTCCTATTGAACGATTCATTCCACCTGGAATAACATCTGCAATGATGACAGCAGTCTTCCATCAGCAAAGTCTTGTTAACACTACTAAAACTGAAATGTGTACTGGGAAGTTGCAGTCCTGTCTTGCTTCTCTTGTCTGAAGGATACTGCATGCAAAAAACCCAGTCCCACTCAAAACATCATGGGAATTTATGACACTCATGTCCATTACAAGAAAGGATCAATTTATAGGTTATGAGGAGAGGCTGAGGGAGCTGGGTCTCTTGAGCTTGGCAAAGAGGAGACTGAGGGGTGACCTCATTAATGTCTGTAAATATTTGAAGGGTGGGTGTCAGGAGGATGGAGCCAGGCTCTTCTCAATGTCATCTGGTGATAGGACGAGGGCCAATGGTCGTAAGCTGGAACATAGGAGGTTTCACATCAATATCAGAAGGAACTTCTTCACAGTGAGGGTGACGGAGCACTGGGACAGGCCGCCTGGGGAGGTTGTGGAGTCTCCTTCACTGGAGACGTTTAAGACCCTCCTGGATGTGTTCCTGTGCAACTTGTTGTAGGTGATCCTGCTGTGTCGGGGGATTGGACTAGATAATCTTTCGAGGTCCCTTCCAATCCCTAATGATTCTATGATTAATCAGAACATTTTGCAACAGTTTTAGTGCCCACTGTTGCTGCACTATGCAATGCCCTGTTTCCTGGAGCCTTGTTGCTCATCTCTGTATGGTGACAAATGTTTGTTTTTCAAAGTTATATTAAATCCTGTGGTTTTCATTTGATTTCCAAAAGCAGTTAACTTGCCTTATTAAGACTGGTGTCCTGAGTCAGGCCTTACTGAATATTCAATCCCGTCCCAGATCCCTGATTCATGTCCCAAATGTCACTGGTGACAAACACATTCGGTCAGAAGTTGTCGAGTCAGTTGCAACGCTTTGACAGCTGTCTGTAAAATAGAGATATGGTGAGTGTTCTTTTTTAACGTCCATGTACATGTTCTCAAATAGCCATTTTCACACATGCAGTGCAGCCAACAGTCCCACTGCAACCAGTGGATTATATGCATGATGGGAAACTAATCAAAAGATCTTGATTCTGTGACTCTTCAGCTTGTTGTTAATTGTAATTAGCTGTGTTGTTCCCTGATTAGTGATTGCTGGCTTTCTTCTGCTCTGCTTGATAATGATATTAAGGAACTGAATTCACATGTAATCTGCTATGATCTCAGGGATTCCAGCTCTGCTCAGAAGCTGCTTGTTTACGCTTTTGGCAAACATCTTCGGTTAAGTTAGAACAGCTCAAAGAATGGGACACAACAAACAGTTCATGTCTGCTATGTCTTACTGATATGGTGTGGTGTACTTCTAGAGATTCCAATTTTGTTTGTGAATGCTGGGGAGTTTTCCACCACTTAGATCTGTGGCTGTGGATTTGACAGCTTTTCATCTGGGCATCGTGTGATCTTTTAGTCCCTTGCTTCAGTGATAGTGTCTCTACAGAAGGAGTCTAGGTGCTATGCATGTGTCTGTACATTACAGAGTGACCCATCAGGAAAACACTTAACTCCTCAGTCCTTTTGGTTCCCAAGAGTATCCTTAATTTTTGCCCTCACACATAAGTGTCTTTGCCACAGAAGAGACAAATGGGTGTTTAGGTTTTTCCTTGCTGGAAGCGAAAGTCCGCAGGAGCCAGAGACACTCTGGGTCCTTAGCAGAGCCTTCTAATTCCCTTTGCTTCTCACTGCACTGGCCCAGGTGCTCTGTTACGATGAATCAATGTGCTCCATCTTCTCCAAGGCCTCATACGTAGAGTGTGATGCTTCTTGATAAAGTATGATATGGCCTGACAAAATTTAATTCGATTGCTCTGTGCCGCAGTCGTGTTTCCAGGAAGTCTCCAGGGTGATTGGACTGGATGATATTTTGAGGTCACTTCCAATCCCTAATGCTTCTATGATGCTATGATTTCTTTTCCATCCTCCCTGCATCTCATACCTTCCATCGCTGTCTTTAGGGCAACAGCCTAGAAAGGAAAATTGTGCAATGTGCTGCTATTTCTTAACTATTCATTTGGATTAAGTTAAATAATCCTGCGAAGGGTGAGCTGGATGGTGTTACAGATATGTCAGGAATAAAACTGACTAGGGCAAACTGTTGACCAGATAGAACTCTTCTGGAATGTAGACACCATAAGCAATGAGGACAGATTTTCCAGTAGGAAAGAGTAACTTGAGATAGGCACCAGAGAATCAAGGTGGCACTATGAATCCGGATTCCCTAATTTCCGCGTAAGAATTAACAACCTGAATGTAAGTTTACAGCAAAGACTGTTGCCAATGCTAAGGAATATTCCACCACTGATATATGAGTTTCCTGGCACGAGAATTATTGATTGTTTTTTTCTTTGTTTTGATTTTTCACGCACAGCAGCAGTATTTCACGACACTGTCACTGCAATGTGATTAAATCTTTTTGCTCCAGTTGCACTTCAGCAAACTGGTGTTTTTGTGCTATCGGAAGAGCAAAGCAAAACTATAGATATGCCTCAGCTTGGGTAAAACTCAACTTGTGTTCATTCTTAGCTGCTAAAAATAAAGTACAGCTGGCTGTGATCCTACTTGGCCAGGGACTTGTGAGGTTTTCCAGGTCTGAAATTCTACTTCAGGTGTTGTCACCTGCTACCCTTTTGGCAACAAAACATACATGGAACTTGAATTTTAGACTAAAACCAGTGCTGAATGCAATTGGAAAACCGGTAAATATATTTGTCCGTGCAGCGCCATTGAAACTTCAGAAAATAATTTAAAAGGCTCCTGTCACTTCAGGGGTTACATTTCCAGCATATTTTAATTCCAACTAAGTTCGTGTGCCTCTTAAAATAGAAATACTTGTTTTTCTTCTTTAGTTCAGCAGTGAACTCTCTAGCTGGATTACTGCTGGTAACGTGGACACAGATAAGAGCGTTTTCAAGCAATGTTAAGACTCAGAGTTTCAGATTTTCTCCTTAAATGGGCTAACTGGGATTTAAAACTTTGAAGGTTTTTGAAAATGGTAATGAAAACAATAATATTGTTTGAAATGAGACCTGATTCTGCCATGCTGGATACACAGACCTCTGAGCATCACACAAGTGCATGAGAACTACAGACTGACATCAGTTTGTGTTCTAAGGTGATGACACAATTTGCTTAGAAAACCAAAAGGCATTTATTTTTAGACTCACAACTGCTTACAATGTAAAGGAAACCAATTTCAAAAAGTTTTCCTAATTAGAAAGGAACAGATCATTTTTCTGCATTACAACAGCACTTTCCTCTGACATCTTTATGCTTGTTATTGCATTACACCAATTTACTTGTCTGTCTAAGGAAAATGTTTGAACACCTTTGTGTCCAGATCTGTGGGTGTGGAATCCTAACACACAGTAATTTTTTTCCCATATCTTGCAGTTTATTTACACCAGCTTGCTATTAAGGCTGGGCTGGGTGAGCCTCTGGCCAGCCTGATCTAGGGTGGGGTGTCCCTGCCCATGGTGGGGGAGTTGGAACTGGATGATCCTGTGGTCCCTTCTAACCTTAACTGACTGTATGACTTGGTCTCAATGATCTGGCTGTGGCAGGGGGATTGGACTAGATGATCTTTCGAAGTCCCTTCCAATCCCTAATGATTCTATGATTCTATGATTACCAATACTTGATGTTACTACAGAATCACAGAATCATTCCAGTTGGAAAAGACCCCCAGGATCATCAAGTCCAACCATCAACTCCACTCTACAAGGTCACCCCTGAATCAGATCCCCCATCACCACATCTAAGTGACTTTTAAACTCACTCAGGGACTGGGACTCAGCCACCACCCTGGGCAGCCCCAGGAGCACAATTACATGCACAATTACAACACGATGCACATTCCAATCGTGTGCCAGGATAAAAGACTGTTATAAATTGCACATTGTGACTTGTGCTATAAATAACATTCCTTGTTTCACTCTCCTGTGCTCAGTAGTCACTGTTAGTCTGCACCAGAGTTCTGTGACAGTTGCTGCAGTGGCCACATTCAGCAGTCCTCACATTTTCCACTGGTTTTGAATTAGTGTTGAATTAGCAAAGTTGGGAGCAGAGCTGATGGAACAGGAACATGCACCACACATAGATAACCCAAATGATACAAACCAGTTTGTTCACCAACTCTTGCTGCTCGTTTCCCTTCAACCGAAATGAAATCTGTGAAATTAGTTGACCACAGAGTGACCTTTGTCTGTTGCTAAGTGCACCCACCAGAAGTTAAAGTCTGTAAAGAGTGCTGCAGGGTAATATCGTCAGAGAAAGGGTAGTTTCAATGGTGTCGTGCAAGGCATGGCTGGGACCCTGCTGAAACCTTTCATGCAAGTTTAATGACCTACATTATAGTCTTCATGAAAAAAAAATGCATTCTCTAACTGGGAGAAGAGAATCTAAAAGATTCATCTTCTTCAGAAGCTAGAGCTGAGTGGGAACACCATGTTTTTGGAAATATATCAGAGCTGAGCTAAAACAAAGTGCTGTTAGTAGTGCTTAATCTAACTGACAAGGCAGCTAATGGGTCCAGACTGTCTAGGAATACAGGTAGGCTGGAAGTCAAAGCTGTGTGGTGTGGAACAGCTTTCCAGCACAACACATCTTCCAAAAGCCACATATAGTTTAAATCTTGATTGTTTTTTTAAAAAAATATATTCTGAGGTCCCCAGAATGGATCTTGAAAATGTGACCTGAGAATGCTACCTAAATGTCATCTTAGACAAGGTTTACTAAAGGTTTTTGAGTTGGAAGAGACATCACTGCTTTAACTCAGGCTTGAAAAGCTTGTTCTTGACAATGATGAGGAGAAAAATAAATCTTACCACAAGCTAGATTATTTAAGGACGTTAAGTATGTGCCAGAATGAAGGTTTGGCACAATCCTATGGCTACACATGGTTGTAACATCACAGGATTTGTGTTAATTGGTTCAGTCACTAAGACAGTTACTCCATTTATAACATTTATAGCTGGATTTATAATGCGACAACCTTTGCCAAACAAATACTTCTGGAATGATCTGTGTTCCTAGAAGTCTCTAAGACTTCTTTTCCTGGAATATTTTTTTTAAGTGCAATCCATAAATCCTTTCTTCTGTTTTTACTCTCAGGATCCAAATGTCCATCACTGTTGATTATCATTTTAAAATGTAATTTGTGTGCCACGGTGTATTTGACATGTGTGGAATGGACAAAACCAGGGTCTGTCTCTGATCAAGCGTGCTTGTTGCCATGGTCCCCTTAAACCACACTGAGACATCAGCAAAACGACTTATCAGTTGCATAAGTGGGAGTTTTGGGGGGATTCAGAGGCTTCTGAACAGTGTCCCATCAATGATTTCAAGTGCAAGGATTAAGGCTCTGCACTATTGAACATATCTCTTTCATGTAAAACAGTGCTGCAAATACAGGACCAAAAAGTCTCTATCAATTGCATTTTGTTGTCCTGAGCATTAACTATCCATGTGTTCTACAGCCAGGTTCCAAAATACTTGTGCACACACACTGCGATGGTCTGGAGCAGCAAGCAGCATTGCAACCACACACAATTTTAAAGGAGTCATGAAGAACGGTGCAGTCACCTGCAGCTGTCTGTTCTGACCTGCAGTTTGAATTGTAGATCTGTAAATGTAGGATGCTCTGCCACAGAGTGATTGCAAACCGCAGTTGTGGTCCCAAAGCACCTTCACAGACTTTGCTCTTAGGATGCTATCTTTTCAACATACAGAACATGAATTTCTCAGGTATGCTTTGCAGCCAGTTAAGCCTTTGACGTGGTGCTGTGAACCCTTCCTGGACCTACTGCCTTAGAACAGGATACTTTGGTTACTTAGTAAGTTTTTCTAAGCTTATTTTCCCTGCTTTATAATTGCATCATAGCCTCAAACCATCTTTAAATCTGCTGTTGCTTCTTTAAATTACAATAACTAAATTTTATTTACATCCCTTAATTCCTTAATTTATTTCATCTCAGGGCATAGATTCATGTGTAAATTATCTAGAAGAAACGCATTATTGAGCGTTAGGATAATAACACAACAAAACTCTGATTAAGGTGGTAGTTTTAAATCACAAATATGAATTTTGTCTTCAGGCTGAGGTTCCATAGGTTAATTTTTGCGAGAAGGTGGCTTATTAAAGCTTGATTGGCTCCTTAACAAAACATTGTTATTCTTGTATTAGCATACAAAATGTAAAGTAAACCCTCTATGTTATGAAACGGGTATCGACACAGTGCTGCATCCAAGAAAGATTATAATGTTAAATATATTAAGATTTTATGTTCACTAATGCATGTGATTAGACACAAATATCTGCCTGTAATAGAATCCTACTGGGGAGATGGGAAAGTGTTTTTGTCTGGATGCACAGTAGTTTAAATAATTCAAGGACGGAGGAAAATGTAGTTACCTGAATAACAAATAAATCATCAAGACTGTGAAGAAGAGATCTAAAATAAAACTAGTTATCTCAAAAACCCTGTTCAGTGACAGGAGAGAGTTCTGATGACTCAGACATTATCTATCTTCGAAAATTAAGTGAAATAGCTGCCTCAGAAAATAGTGGCTATTTGAGGATTCACAATGAAACAGTTTCTCTGGCTATTTCACCACATTTTCAAATGTAATCACATCTTGATTGACAAAGTATTTATGAGGTTTAGCTGCTGATCCTTATTTAAATTGATGTTTGCAAATATTTGATGACTTAAGTGATTAATGACAATCAGAGGCTGGGTAACTGCAGCCATCCCAAATGTCCCTGTGTAGTCCATTTACCTACTTAGCACTGTGCCTTCAATAGCTGAGGTGTCAGCATGTCAGACTAGATAGAAAACACGCTCCTGTTGTAAAGAAGGTAAAAGAGAATGATTACCTTTTATTATCATGGATACTACTATCAGCAGTCAAATTGAACCATGCATGCTAACACATCTGAAAAAGTGGCTACTGTGTATTGAGCAACTGATAATGGAGAAGGATTTTGTGTGCTGTGCAGTGTGTGGCTGGATAGCAGCCTAGGGGTCTACACTGCTGGACTACCTATTATGCTGCTACTGGAAATACTGAGAAACATAGTCTGGATGGGAGAAAATAGGGCATGAAGGATTTTTGGATTCTCCAGTCAACAAAACTAAGGCCCAGTTACTGCTGGAATGAGACGTAAAATCAGGCTTAACTGCAAAAAACTTCCACAGACAGGTGAAAAAAGCTCAAGGAAGACTTACGAAAGCATCCACACACGCTTCATAGCAAACAGTGTGGCATACCTATTAGTTCCTTTCTACTTTAGTGGAACAGTCCTGTCTCCTCACTCTTCTGCACTTATCTTGGATCACAGAATCATATTCTTGATAAAATTGTGGAGATGTGTACATATCCAAACTTTAACCAGGTAATCCAATACTGATCCTTGTGGGACATCACCAGCCAACTCCTCTTTCCTTAATGAATGATATATAGTTTTCTACTGTCAGTAGCTCACAAGACAGCTTTTTAACTGTGTTGTCGTCTAAGCCAGACAGATTTCATTTTTCCCTAGACTCTCATATGCCTCCTTATCAAATGCCTGTACAAAATCCAAGCATATCCATGGCACTGTCTCACTTTTGGTTTTGTGCCTAAAAACTATCAAGTTTGCCTGGCCAACTTTACTTTTAGTATTTCCATGTAGTTTTGTTTCTGTGACAACCACTCTGACTTTGGACTAGATAGTGACAGCCCATCATCTGTCATACCGGGGGCTCTCTGACACCTCAGAGCTTTTCTGAGCCTCACCTAGATGTGCAGTCAGGCCATGAGAGTGGGATCATGCACTGCTCCTCCTGAAGTCCTCCGAAAGAGAAGGGCCGAGAACAAACGAAAGCAGAGTTGGCTATGGCCCATGCTCCAGCTGCAAAGCCTAATGGTTCACTGAGGCAGGCACAAAAAGATGTTCTAACCAAGCATGTGAAAAGCAGTCAAAGAATTAGAGTTTGGAATATTGGGGGCATAATGTACCCACCTGGCACAGACCACCTGGCACTTTCCTGCTGACAGAATTTCCCTAGAGATAGGACACAACCTATAACGAGGCAGGTTGTGTTAGGACTCTTGCAGCCCAGTGTGGTCTCAGCATGTGGTGTTTGCTTCAACATGATCTGAAACTTCACCCGAAACCCAGGCTGGGTGATTTTACCTTCGTCTTTCAGGAATTCGGGTTTGGTTTGAGGTAAAGCAAAGGTTCCTTCACGAGATGTTACACACTTGGGAAAAACGGATGTGTTTGTGGTACAAGTGCTGTCACGATTGCTGGAACACTAGGTCTATAACAATGGGAAGAACTGGTTCTCAGATCAGCATAAATTTCAACTTCTATTCTAGTTTGTTTCTGACTTTCAAATATGATTCAGTCTTTCTGACCAAATCTCTTCACAAGGAACCAGACATTGCACGAACGACTTTCAAAGTGGTCATGTATATGGAAGCAAGTTACAAGTGTCTTTCTGCGTTAACTGGTTAGATGCTACGAACTATCTGTCCCGTAATGACTTCTTGTTTTCTTCCTTGAAGCAGCTTCAAATTTCCCCTTTACCTGGCCCAACCACCATTTTCCAGAAGTGTCAAACACATACTGAAATGAAACTTGATTTAAGGATAACAAATACACACAAAATATGCTTTTAAAAAAGCTGGAAGGTCTGCTGTATCATCAAAGGATCATCTCCACTCCATCCCCTTGATGTCTTAGAAGGCGGTAATGTTTAGACCAGAAGAGATGTCCTGGGTGTGTCCAAGCAGTACAACTGCATGTTGTTACATGACTACCAGGACGTTTCTTTGGCCGGGCTCTTAGTTTCTGCTGCCCTGCAGTCAATGTGAGTTTATGCTCTCTTTGACTTTGTTCGAGCTGTTATATCTGAATAGTAGAGGCAAGGTGAATTGCATTACTTTTCTCATCTTCCACAAAGACATCTGAGATACATCAGAATTTTATGCAAATGAAATATTTGATGAACAGAATAATTTTGCAAGATTTAATGTAATTATTTCCACTGAAGAGTAATCACAGAACATTAGGGATTGGAAGGCACCTTGAAAGATCATCTAGTCCAAATCCCCCTGCCACAGCAGGATCACCTAGACCAAGTTGCACAGGAACACATCCAGGAGGGTTTTAAATGTATCCGGAGAAGGAGACTCCACAACCCCTTGGGCAGCCCATTCCAGTGCTCCTTCACCCACACCGTGAAGAAGTTCCTTCTCATATCTGTGTGGAAACTCCTGTATTCCAGGTTACATCCATTGCCCCATGTCCTATCATTAGATGCCAGCAAGCAGAGCCTGGCTCCACCCTCCTGACACCACTTTTCATAGGATCATAGGATCATAGGATGTTAGGGGTTGGAAGGGACCCAAGAGATCATCGAGTCCAACCCCCCTGCCGGAGCAGGACAAAACTATCTAACACAGATCACAGAGGAACGCATCCAGGCGGGCCTTGAAAGTCCCCAGAGAAGGAGACTCCACGACCTCCCTGGGGAGTCTGTTCCAGTGCTCCGTGACCAGACTCCCCAGGAAGGTCGACAATCAGGTATGTTCCCATCATCCTTGTCCAACCCAGCTTCTATTTGACAAATTTGTTGCCTCCAAGTTTTGTCTCTCTTTGTACTATCAGCTATTAGCACTGCTATGACTTCTATCTTTTTATTATGTTTGAAAGCTTTTTGTTTCAGACTATTAGTTAGAGTCCACAGGTCAGACACATCTATACACAAAACCACCAAGTGTGGGATGGAGAATGGCAATGAAATTACCATGAAAATCATTTAGCCTGAAACAGTGAAATTACATCTATTGTGCTCTGGAGGAGTCAACGCACAGAGTGCTAAGGGAAGGGTTATAATCAGATGCTTTGATTAGGCTTATCAAGAGAGCCTTGAAAAGCTGCTGTTATGAGTGTCCATTCCCACAGTCATTGGCAAGTTTCATATTTAAGTTTTCAAGCAAACACACAAACCAAAAAACCAAAATAGAAAACCCCCTTGATTCCTCCTCTAAATTATGAGAACAAGTGTAGCAGTTAGGGTGAACAATGTTCGTTTCCAATCTCTGTAGAGAGTTAGGTGTCAAAATCTTTGGCTGTTACCTTTGTCTTAGGCGAAACATCCAAAATCTCTTTAGCTTTAATGAATTTCTTCAATCTTTAAAGCAGATGTGGAAAGAAAATGAAGGCATTCATGCTTTGATTTTTTTCCAAGCCTAGTCAAATCTTTGGCTCTCCATACCTTTTATTTTTTCATTTTGATGTGAATGATCTTCTTAGTCCCCACCTGCCCCAAAGTGCCTCTAAGTTATTTCAAAACCAGACTCTGTTTTTTCCTGGAGCTATTTTCTCCCAAAAATATAAAGCTGTGTTATCTCTTGGGTCCATTAATTCTCTTTCTAGATGAAATCTTAGTCAAGACAGACTTTCATGTCCTCTACAGTTTCTCAGTATGTCCAGAAAACATGTGCAGCTTGATGTCCAAGTGAAAGCAGAAGTCCTTGTTTCTGGGCACAGCAGGCTCTCTTCTGGTCATTGCGCAACACGGGAAATCATAGAATCATTAGGGATTGGAAGGGACCTCGAAAGATCATCTAGTCCAATCCCCCTGACACAGCAGGGGTCCTCAAACTTTTTAAACAGGGGGCTGGTTCCCTGTCCCTCAGACAGTGTCGGGGGCCGGGCTGTAGTTTGTGCTGCCTGGCTTGTCCTGCCTGGAAGTGGGAGGGAGAGACGGGGAGCCACCCGCCTAAACCCGGCCATGCAGTTGGCAGGAAGAAGTCAACTGCGGGTGCTCGGCAGCGAGGAGGGGAGGGGGTAGTAAATACTGGTGGACCGGCGGGCCGGATTGGACACCCTGGGGAGCCGTATCCGGCCCACGGGCCGGGGTTTGAGAACCCCTGACCTAGACCATGTCACACAGGAACCCATCCAGGTGGGTCTTAAACATCTTCAGTGAAGGAGACTCCACAACCCCCCTGGGCAGCCTGTTCCAGTGCTCTGTCACCCTCATTGGGAAGAAGTTCTTTCAGATTGATGTGGAACCTCCTCCTATGTTCCAGCTTACAACCATTGCCCCTCATCTAGAAAACCAAATACCCTTGAAGCTGAAAAGTTGGAACTGAGCAGCCAGGACCACATGGAGAGCTGCGTGCTGAATTCTGTGCTTCTCAGACATACAGGAGTGGTGTAGTACAAATGCATCCCCTTCTAAATTCCACTTTGGTGTCTGGTTACTAAGCCTTAGGCTCCTCCTTGGTTTGGAGAAGTCAAGTCTACCAGGTAAACTGTCCTGAAGATAAAATGAGAAAGCACAGACTCTCTGGTAACTTCTGATATTATATTTTATGCTGCTTGGTAGAAGGTGGAGTCGCCACCTCTGGGGCTGTTCAAGGCAGGATTGGACGTGGCACTTGGTGCCATAGTCTAGCCTTGAGCTCTGTGGTGACAGGTTGGACTTGATGATCTATGAGGTCTCTTCCAACCTTGATAATACTGTGATACTGTGATACTGTGAACTCTGACAAAGTGAACTTTTCTGCTGTTGTGCTCTGTCAAATGAAACCACTTTGCAGTTTGTTGGAAGCGTGGCCCTACCCTTTTTAGGATTCAAAGGTTATTTTATGGCTTCCATGTGTAACACCCAGCTGACTTCAGTAATTCCAGTACAACATAGTCTCCCCTGTTCTGCCTTTTAGAAGAAAGAACCTATCCGATCCAGAGTAAGATATAATTACATTTATAAGTTAGTTATGAAGAGACTTGTCAGTCTGCTGCTCTCTGTTACCGCTTGGAGCCTACAAACAGATTCATTTCACGTGTTCAATATGTTCAGTAAGCAACAGATGACATTTCAGCAACCACGGGCTGCTTCGTCTTTCCATTCTACAAGTGGAAAAGTCGTGTTAACTATATGTAGATCACATTCTGCCTGCTTGATTCAAATGTTTGATGCAATAAAATAATTCAGCTTAGTACAGAACTAACCAAGGTTCCACCCGGCTGTGACCAAAGACTGTCAGGAGACCAGCTCCGCTGTCAGGAGACAGTTCTGCCTTCTCTCTTGCAACACTGTGCACGTTATGGTGTGGCATATAACTGCACTGGGCACGTTTTTGGAAGCCATGGGAAACCCTTACTTTTCTGCACAAATAATCTGGTTTGGAAAAGCAGTCCAAAGTCAAAATTACATTAATAGACCTGCTGCAGTAACCTCCAGTGGCAGTACCCTCGCAGTGTGTGAAGCAGGAGTTTCAAATGACTACATCTACATTCTTGTGCTGCTCCAGGTCCATTTTGACCACAAAGTGTTTCTCTTGACTAAAACAGCAACTTATCCTTGAGTTTTGCTGAGTCTTCAGAAAACTTTCATCTGAACCAAGACAGCCTTCTCATGTCACACATCTGGTTGCCTGTCAATTCTTCTGCAAATGCAGTTCATCATGGAACTGGTTTCCACCAGACGGGAAACCAAAGTGTTTTTAAGCTCTGAAGTTGTCGATTTCAGCTGCGAGGAGATCAAAAGAACAGAAATATTTGCTGCTTTGAGAGTTTTACTCCTTTTGAGGCTTCTTTAAAGAATAAACTGCTGCAAAACCCCCTTGCTGTCAGAAGAAAATATTCGGCTCGTGCATGGATTGGTTTCACCCAGTGCAACGGTGCTGCGACGTTCCGGAGCCACCTGCGGTTGTGTCTGCCATAAGCCCTCATCTGTAGGAGCAACGTAGCCCTCGCAATGAAGAAATATTTGAAAGCATGGCAATAGTTTTGTTTTTCTTCCTGACAGTGGAACTATTTCTTGCCTCAAAGCTTTAATTTGCTATGCAGGAGGGAATTTCTCCAGGGAAAATCACACACATTATTTAGAGGGAAGGAAAAACTTGTGCTCATAAATTTTAATGTGTAATTTATTTGCTTGTTTCTGTGGATTAGTCTGGAAAAAAAAATGAAGGGCAAGAGCCTGCCTGATTTGATTAATGGTCCAAAAGGCCTTTCAGGGATTAGGAATCGGGATGAATTATTTAAAAGCACCTAGAGTCTTAAGAAGGACCTTCTAAATGATTTAACTTAAAACAATACCTTTGCACAATAATAATTCTTACCATATGGTGAGCAGGGCTCATTCCAAAGGCCCCTTTCCAGTTTCACTTGCACTTGTTTTACATCCTGCTGCATACACAACAGTAAATTCTTGTAATGTAGAGCAGCAGATGAAATACAAATTGGTCACTAGAGATAAGAGAAACAGAAGTATGTGCTACTGACCCACAGTTCATGCCAAAACAGACTGCAGAAACAGAGAGTTATAAAATATCTGAAAGTACCGCGGTTACGGCAACGGCACCTCTGCTGTCTGCCTCTGTTTTGAACGAGCTAAGTTCCTAAAGAGGTCTCTAGCTAGAAAAAAGGTAAGATCTAGCTCTAAACAGAAATAGTACATTTTAGTTAAGGTGCCGGCAGCACTGATGAAGTAGATATTAATGTTTATTAACATTTATTTTCCAGGCTTAATTGCAAGTCATTAGAGTGAGAATATGCAGTGAGGCTCTACTGCAAACCAAGCTGGCACACCTAAGCAGACCTAAGCCTCTTCCTAGCACACAGCATTGTGATGAAGGGACTTCCTAACTGCACAACTGAAAACGTTTTTCCAGTTGTATTTCAAAAAGACACTGCAGATGTGCTGTTACGTGCACAGTTAGAGATTTCTGAGAGAATTATTAATTTAAAGAAATATTTACTTACTGACTGCATCTCATTCCATTCCTGCAACGGTATCTCAATCTAACTGAGGAGCTTTTTTTAGGTTAGGAAAAACCCAAACAAACAAATAAAAAGAAAGACAAAATGAAATCCAAACTAAAGAAAATATCTAGGCAAGGAACACTTCCTGCTTTCACACAACCTTCCACTCAGCCTTGTTTAGATAAGTGTACAGCAAATGGAGCAAGTGCAGAGGAGGGCCACGAGGATGATCAGAGGGCTGCAGCACCTCTCCTGTGAGGCCAGACTGAGACAGTTGGGGCTGTTCAGTCTGGAGAAGAGGAGGCTCCGGGGTGACCTTATTGTGGCCTTGCAGTGTCTGAAGGGGGCCTGCAAAGAGGCTGGGGAGGGGCTTTTTAGGATGACAGGTAGCGACAGGACTAGGGGGAATGGAGCAAAGCTGGAGATGGGTAGATTTAGACTGGATGTGAGGAGGAAGTTCTTCCCTGTGAGAGTGGTGAGAGCCTGGAACGGGTTGCCCAGGGAGATGGTGGAGGCCTCGTCCTTGGAGGTGTTTAAGGCCAGGCTGGATGAGGCTCTGGCCAGCCTGATTTAGGGTGGGGTGTCCCTGCCCATGGTAGGGGAGTTGGAACTGGATGATCTTGTAGTCCCTTCTAACCCTGACTGACTGTATGACTTGGTCTGGGTGATCCTGCTATGGCAGGGGGATTGGACTAGATGATCTTTCGAGGTCCCTTCCAATCCCAAATGATTCTATGATTCTATGAAATAAGTTAATCAGGAACTTCAGGCCTCACGGCTGGGAAAACAATTTGGAATGAACATACAACACACAGTGAGTTTCCAAACTGGATTGATGCGTAGATGTCTGAAGTGTTCCTGGCACGGGAGCTCATGAACTGTATTTCCTTATGAAGAAATCCATGTGATGATCTGGAACTGCCACAGCGGAACTCGCAGGTGCTACACATGCCTTGCAGAAATACACGCATGCACAGACCTTCTGAAACTGCTTTGGAAAAGCTCGCGCTGCAGCGCTTTCAAACGGAAGATTTCAAAGTCAGCAAGGCTTCACTCATGACAGCATCATAAATTCTAGGGAAAAAATCTGTTTCCAGAGCAGCAGTGTTTCAGCATGGGTCAGCAAAAAAATGCGGGGTTCTGTCAGCAAAAGGAAATCGGCCAAACTAAACTTTTCCAAAAAGCAGTGTCAAAAATCCTAGTGAGCCTACAGCTCATCCCCGAGAAGCAAAACGACTAAACATCACATCAGTAAAAGCAATGCAGAGAAATCCAAGATGATTTACATTGAAATTAATAGAAATGTTGAAGTAGGTGGTTGTAAATCCAAGACCTACTACAGGAATGTGAATTATTCCTAAGTAATACGGGCTAAATTAATTATGCAAGTCAACCTGAGACAAGCTCAACAATGGAATTAATAGACCAAATATTGTACAAAAACATCCCACAGAGAGTAATGACAAAGCTTAGCAAGAGCAGGGAACAAGGGGGTCTTCAGTCACATAGGAGGTTCCACATCAAGATGAGAAGGAGCTTCTTCACGGTGAGGGTGACAGAGCACTGGAACAGGCTGCCCAGGGAGGTTGTGGCGTCTCCTTCTCTGGAGATGTTTAAAACCTGCCTGGATGTGTTCCTGTGTGACTTGGTCCAGGTGATCCTGCTGTGGCAGGGGGATTGGACTAGATCATCTTTCAAGGTCACTTCCAATCCCTAGTGGTTCTATGATTCTATGATTTTCAGCCACAGAAAACCAAATCAAAGATGCAGCAAATAACAATAAATATTTAAAATATGCACTGCAGATTTTAATGAAGTATTTGATAACTTTCTCCTTGGAATGAAACATAAGCAAAAAGCAAATAAATAGATAGGATAGGTTTATATCAGGGTACACAGGCAAGCAGAACAGAACACTGCTAAAAGAGATGGGTCAATAAGCAGCCATGAAATCAATAGGGAGCAACAAGTATTTTCTAATTTTGACACTGGGCAATAAGTGCTAAGACAATTTGCTTTCGTGTATGTCTGAGAAAACATCAGATGGGAACTCTATGAGTGAATTGGGAAGTCATCTGCATCATTCATTGGATCAAATGAGTCTGGGTCACTGAAAGTTTAGGAACTCAAGACCAAAGCAGTCTTTGTTTCAGATATAATTTACAATTTTATATATAATATAATTTATAATTTATTTATAATATAATTTATAATTTACAATTTTGCATCTGTGCGTCTCCATAATTTTAAAAGTAGTTGCTTCAGGAAAGTAGTAAACATGGAATAGAGATTAGTTTATAACCATTTGTAGGTTTATCCTAAAATTCAGTGATTCCTGTATGGAAAATGGCCAAGGCAGGTAGTGAAGCCATGCAGCAAGGTCTGGGGAAACTCAAAGAGCACACATGGGTGAAGAAATGGGAATAGAAACACCCACCCCCTTCTTTTTTCTCCTACCTACCTCTGGGTTGGCTGTGTGGGAAAATCCAGATTCAGACAAAAATCAAACCATTGGGTGTCTTGGCATTCAGATCTCTGCAGTTACTGTCACCTTTCATGCCTCCTACCTTGAAGTAAACTGTTACCTCTTGCAAGATCACTTGTTACAGCTCCAAAGATATTGCTGATTTTCATGAATGCAGTTTCCTTTCACTTCTATACCTGAGACAGAGTGACCCTGGGTATGTGGAACCTGTGTTTGTAGAACTCTTGATGCTGACAGAATGAATCACACATATTTGTATTTCCATTTCATTCATATGTCTTTTAAACTGGGTCTTTTTTAAACCTCATACCCTGAATTTAGACCTTGGAAAATGGAATTGCTGGTTGAATTACAGTGCTAAGTGGCCCTTTGAAAAGCCTCTTGCAAGGTTTTCGGGCTTTCTATTTGCCATATACAGCAATAATTTTTGAAAGTCATTAGGGTTATCTTATCCTTCTGAAGAAAACTGTCTTTGGGAAGTAAGAACTTACCCACTAAGAACTTACCTACCTCCCCTCTCTTCCCATGTGCAGCCCAGAAGAGGTGGGATTTTTGCTGATGAAGTGCATAGATGCTGAGTACATGAGAGCCTGAGTCACACAGTGACATTCAGGTGGTGGATGGGACCAGGCAGGGGGGAACACAGACCAGTTTACTGCAGAACTGGCCTTGCAGGTAATCTGCTGGGCCAGGTAATTTCTAGGCACAGGTGAAGCAAGCAGCTCTCTGAAGCCACTGCAGGACCACAACTTACTTTTGCTGCCTTTGAGCCCTGAGTAGGTACAGTCATTGCTGCACTGAGAGGAAGAGAAACTGCTTCTTCTTCCACCAGAAGCAGAGCCAGTGCTCTCACCTTTTGCTGGAGGAAATTCTTTGTGGTTGTTCTCTATCTCATCCCTGACCACTGTTTGGATTTTGTCATACTTCCTTCTTCTTCTTTTTCCTCCCAGCAGGAAAGGACAGGCTTGGGTCTGTTTTTTCAGACTTGGAGCAGGACAATGAAAACAGAATAGTGTCTACATTGTTGAGAGGTCCTGGGCTGGCACTGTGGACTGAAAGGATGTCCATGCACGTAATGCAGACAAGCCCAGTCCTGGCTTCAGTCAGTATGGGCCAGTCATGGTGAAGATCTCATGGAGTAAATGCTTCCAGCCTGCAGACAGTTTACGTCCAGCCGGGTCAGGACAACACCAGGGGAACTTCAAGAAGTCCCATCTATCTGTACAGCACACTGACGATGCAGTAATTGTATTGCTTTTCTTACACAGCCAAGTAAATGAGCACAAGCCTGCTTTTAATTACCTTGGCATCAATCCAGGGTGGTACTACAGCCTCTTCTGAAGCTGCTCGAGCATTAATCCAGTATAAGCCCTGTGCCTGGAGCTAGGGCTGAATGACTGGCTGAGTAGAAAGTTAGAGATCTTGTTTCCACTTGCTCTGGGGCTTTGTGTCTCTGTATGACTGCTGCCAACCCTAAGTGCATGTTTTTGCTTTGTTAATAAAAAAATAGTCTAGTGTTTCACTTACTGCTGGAAGAGTCTACAGAACATCTATAAATACATACACCCTGCTCCAGGGCTAAGTCCTTCTGAATGTGATTAACCTTGAAAACTGTAGAGATTCCCAATGCTTTTATACTATAAATCAGTCAGGATGTATCCTTTTCCTTATTTTGTGCTGCATGGATTGAATAGGAAAGCATTACTTTTTCACTCTGCCTTTCATCAGTCTACAAAGGCAGGACAGGTATTTATTCATTTATCTACGTGAGTGAAAATGTATTTTCTCATTCTTTATATTGCTGCCTGTTTTATGATTGAAGTGATCATAAAGGGCACCTTTGAAATGTTTTTCTTTCTTCCTGATAGCTTTTTGGGGTTTTTTCAACGTGAAACTGCTACTTTTTAGCTGAGTGAATTCTATTGTTTCTGTTGTCTTTTCTGTTAAGCGTTTTTAAAGTGAAGAAGAAGGGATTGGAAGGAAGAAATGGCAGATCAGACAGCTAAGAAAGATTCAGAGCTACCAAGGCTGTGTCTACCGAATTTCTATTGCAGTTTGTTGATAACTTCTTGATCAACCTGTGCAGTTGTCTGAAGATAGTGGCTTTAACAGCTGCAACTTGTTCATTCTGTTGCTTTGAAATATCTGGCCATGTAGCCTTGAGCCTTATCTTGTGGGTCTCTTTAGCTTGGAGAAGAGGAGACTGAGGGGTGACCTCATTAATGTTTATAAATATTTGAAGGGTGGGTGTCAGGAGGATGGACCCAGGCTCTTCTCAGTGGCATCTAGTGATAGGACAAGGGGCAATGGTTGTAAGTTGGAACATAGGAGGTTCCACATCAATCTGAGAAAGAACTTCTTCACAGTGAGGCTGACAGAGCCCTGGAACAGGCTGCCCAGGGAGGTTGTAGAGCCTCCTTCACTGGAGATGTTTAAGACCCGCCTGGATGTGTTCCTGTGATCCTGCTGTGTCAGGGGGATAGGACTAGATGATCTTTCGAGGTCCCTTCCAATCCCTAATGATTCTATGATGCTATGTACAGTATATGGAGTTTTCTCTTTTAGGAAACAATTTACAAAAGGATTTTGTCAGAAAAAATACCATCCTGGTCTTTCTGAATGCAAAATACAATATATTATGTCTATGTATATACGTACATATATATATACACACACATATTGAGATCAGTTGCAAGCAGAAGAAGCTGTGTGTATAATGGATGCTTTGTACAATATTTTTATGTATAGAGTTTAGTACTTAGAACAAAGGCATCTTGAAGACATTATGAGCCATTTACTTATGCTCAAACCACAATTGCCATGGGATCTTCTTGTGCAGTGCTCTGAAGAAACTCAACTTTAATAACTGTTTGATGAAGTTCACGGGAGTTCTCATATCCTTAAAAAAATCAGCACACCAGTTATCTGCTTCCTAAATTGCTGGCTACATACATTTTATGCATATTCTCACATCAATCATATGTTTTGATGGGCAGACTAGTCCATCTCCTCTATAATATGATTTTCAAAATAATAGATAAGAATAAACAAAGAAGGTTATGAAGAGTGTTAAGAGGAAGAAACATATTCATACGTCCTGTATTGCCTACGATGCTGTTGACAACATGGACAGTTAGCAGAAGTCAAGATCTTTGGAAGATTTGTCTGTCTGCAGACCCATAATCACAGAATCATAGGATCATTAACTCTGCCTTTCTGCATTTGCATCAATATCGTAAAATCTGTGATCTTCTTATAAACCTTCTTCAAACAGAGTTTTGGTTATACGTCTCAAGATACCGCACCAAGGTGATGCTTACCCCCTCACTGTGAGCACAAGCAAACGACACGTGTTCTCTTTGGTTTACGTCATTGCAATTCAGAGCAAAATTAATTCAGCTCTTGTTTCAGATACATTTTTGCTTATTTATTTTGCTTTTTGGCAAGGTGCATCATAGTCTTCTTCGTTAATGAAGTCTTGATAACAGCAGATCTTGCTTTTTCCATTTGGCGTTGAACATTGGTGGCGTTTAGGCATTTGGACGTAGCATGAAGCATTGATGGATTTGTGAAACAGCAAAACCACTACTCCCTTCCCTGCCCCTCCAGGAGTTGTAACTACCTCTTGAAAAGTAGTGACAATCCACTGTAGTCAGCCTTCCTTAATAGCGACGATCTGAGTTATGCTACTGCTTCCCTGGTCAGAGGTTTTATGAGTCCCAGGGTGCACAGCCCCGTGTACTGGAAAATGCAGCCCAAGGGGAATGTAGCAGCGCAAGATGTCCACAGTCTTTGTGCTCACAAAAGAGAGGCATGAATTTAAGAGGTTTTTTTAAGTGTTTGGACTTTGCTTCAGGCACTGAATTTCCCACATAATCAGAATGTCCAGGAGTATCCAGCCTGCTTCTCCTTTCCTGGATCAAAGCAATCCCAAGCATGAATACAAATTGGGAGGACAAAGGATTGAGGATAGCCCTGAGGAGAAGGACTTGGGTGGCTCAGAAGTTTAACAGGAGCCCTCAGTGTGTACTTGCAGCCCAGAAAGCCAACCATGTCTTGGGCTGCATCGAAAGAAGCATTGACAGTCGATCAAGGGAGGTGATTCTCTCCCTCTACTCTGCACTTGTTGGACCCCACCTGGAGTCCTGTGTCCAGTTCTGGAGTCCTCAGCTTAAGACATCAAGATCCTGGAATATGTGCAGAGGAGAACAAATCAAATGATCAGAGGACTGGAGCACCTCCCCTGTGAGGACAGACTGAGCAAGATGGGGTTGTTCAGAAGAGGAGGCTGTGAGATGACCTTCTACCAGCTTTCCAATATCTGAAAGGAGCTCCAAGAAAGCTGGGGGAGGGTGCATAGTGAGAGGACAAGGGGAAAGGGTTACAGACTTGGAGAGACTGAGGTTGGACATGAGGAACATATTCTTTGCTGTGAAGGTGCCGAGATGCTGGAACAGGTTGCCCAAGGAAGTAGTGGCTGCCCCATCCCCAGGCCAGGATGCATGGGGCCCTGAGTAACCTGACCTAGTGAAGGTGTCCCTGCCTCTGCGGGGAGGTTGGAACTAGATGATGTTTAAAGGTCCTTTCCAACCCTGGCCGTTGTATGACTCCTTACAAGTGTAAGTAGCAGTGTAGCTGTTGTTTGGTGACGGGGCAGCAGAGTAGTTCCAGTTAGTGCTCTGTTGTAGGCAGCGATTGGAATCCTTTTGCTTCTTTGTCTTTGCAGTAGAGAGGCAGGAAATGAGAAAATGAAAGCATTCTCCCTCCTGCAATAAACACTGAGGTCCCAGAACGTCAGTGTTTGTTGTACAATTTGAGTTCTCAGATCAAAGACTGCTAAAAAAGTAGATTAGACCTTTGCAATCAGAATATAAATGTAGTTTTGATATTGATCAGACTACTAGCATGTGTGGAGCACTTTTATAAATTAACAGCCTAGAATTGATTTTGCTTAGAATTAATCTCATTTAAAAGGCAGGCATGGCATCTAAGCACCCTCCTCCTCAGGATGGAACAGAAGCACCTTCTGAAGAGAAGCCAGCATCCCACACTCTTGGGATAAATAGTTCCTTCAGGTTTCACTCAAATATTGCTTTTAGTAGAAGCAAATCCCATCTAAACTTAATAAATTCAGCAAAATATTGGAGGGGGGAAATACCCCAAACCAGATGTTTTGTGATGCATTTCTATGCCTTCCCACAAGTAAAACTACGCTTTGGATAATACATGTGCCTATAAATATCAGGTAGCTATGGGAATTTTTGAAGATTGTATGTTGCTGGAAGGATAAACAGAGTGACTGCCAATGCTAGCAGGGTGGTAATCTTTTTCTCAAGAAAAAACTTCTGAGTTGCTGTTCACATGTGAATCATTTAGAGGACAACATTTAAGAATCATATATATAAGAGAAACTCGATTGAATTGATATGGTTAACACACTGGGTAGGTTTCAGTGGTGAATAAAAAAGTGGAGACAACCAGACTCTGAGAGCTGGGCAGGGAGAAATCTAATGAAATATAACAAGGATAAGTGTAGAGTCTTGCATCTGGGCAACAACAAGCCCAGCTACCAGTATAGGCTGGGGACTGACCTGTTGGAGAGCAGTGTAGGAGAAAGGGACCTGGGGGTCCTGGTGGACAGCAGGATGACTATGAGCCAGCAGCGTGCTTTTGTGGCCAAGAAGGCTAAAGGAGTGGTTAGTGAATCGAGAGAGGTTCTTCTCCCTCTCTACTCTGCCCTGATGAGACCACATCTGGAGTACTGTGTCCAGTTCTGGGCTTCTCAGTTTAAGAAGGACACGGAGCTGCTGGAGAAAGTCCAGTACAGAGCCACAAAGAAGGGAGTAGAATGTTTCTCTGATGAGGAAAGGCTGAGGGAGCTGGGTCTCCTGAGCTTGGAAAAAGGGAGACTGAAAAGTGACCTCATTGGTGTCTATAAACATGGAAAGGATGGGTGTCAGGAGGGTGGAGCCAGGCTCTTCACAGTGTCTTCTAATGATTGGACAAGGGGCAACGGGTGTAATCTGGAACAGAGGAGGTTAGATATAAATATGAGAAGAAACTTCTTCACAATGAGGGTGACAGAGCACTGGAAGGGGCTGCCCAGGGGGGTTGTGGAATCTCCTTCTCTTGGAGACATTTAAAACCTGCCTGGACGTATTCCTGTGCAGTTTGATTTAGGTGATCCTGCTGTTGCGGGGTGAGGTCTTTCAAGGTCCCTTCTGATCCCTAGCCTTCTGTGATTCTGTAAATTCATGACCAATCTGTAATGAAGTTTATTTTCACCACATAGCAAATTATTACAACCCTAAGATACAGTTTAATTTTTACCTCTGTCTCACCTTCTTTCCCACAACTAGCCTTGTTTCTTCACACCTTCTGAGACAAGTAAATATTCAGAATCTACCACCTACAGATTTAGGAACTTAATAGATTCTTTAATGTTGAACATCTAAAGCCACATCCCTGAACGTAGACTACTGCACTCATCTTCAAACTGCATCTCGGGCAGAAGAGATATGTTTAGTTCTCTCTCTTTAGTTTTCTCTCTCTTTTTTTTTTTAATTTGAACACCTAAACTATTAGTCACTATTATGGAGCTCTGGAAGACTTTGCAGCCAATTAAATCAATCTTTAATCAATACATTGTTACTAGAACAGTGAGAAAATACTAGATGTTGATGGATTTGCCCAGCAATTGTTTGTTGATATTGCTATCGCTTTCACTGTCCTAAATTTGCCCAAGTGACTTAAAAGGACTTGTGCCAGATGATGTTTTGTCTTTCCTTACCAGAAAACCTTTAAATTTTTTAATTTTTTTTAAATCTTCCCTCCTTTTCCTTTTTGAGCATGAAAGTTACCAAGAGATCAGAGGAAATATTGGAAAGACTATTGTCCCACTGTTTGCTGTGTGTTATTGACAATTAAATAAGGGGAACAGGAATAACATACTGTCATCAAGGTTTGACTTTGAGTGGGTTTCTTGCCTGAGGCACTGGAAGATTGGAGATATCATCTTATCCTAGTTATGTAAGAACATGTGACTAATCTCTGGGTGTCTTTGTGTGGGGTTTTTATGGTTTGTGGATTAAATGTGTCCTGTTTTTTTTTCCCCCAAATCAAGCTAGTTTTGTTTTTTGCCAGCAACTTTCTTAAGTGGTTTTTGAATCCTTCTTGTTTTGTTTTTTTTTGACCATTACCCTATTAGCTAAATTAATTGTTAATCTTGTCTCAAACCTGGTCAACTGATGAACCAATCCACCTATACACTCAGAAAAAAGCACTGCTTTGACACTCAGCTCTCTCAAGACATACATATTCAAGAGGATTGCTTCTCTCCCAGGATTACTATTTTCCATTCATACTTCCTTATTCCTAAAAGTTGCTCATGTTAACACTGTCATGAGACATCTCAGCCCCTGCAGGCGAACTGTTTCAGTGAGATGCTTTCTTTTTCCCCTTACTCTGATCTAGGACACAAAAATGCAATACCAGGTATATGGCTCTAAATTTGCGGTTACACAAACTCAATCTCCATACTCAGAGCCAAGAATAATCACACTGGCAGCACAAATGCAAGTGATTTTTAGTATCCAATATTTAACAGCTTTGCAAAGTATTAGTGTAGACTTCACTGACATTTTAATAGAAAAAATACAACAAATGTTGTTTTGAGAAAACTACCATTTTTTGCAGAGTGGATTGTCATATCAAATTCAACTTCAATGTCTACCAAAATGTGTCCTCTTCAGGAGCAAAGAATGGACAGAAGCAAAAAAGCCTGGGAGAACAAGTCCTTGATGTTATCTTAAATATAATGAATACTAATCAGTGCCTGCTATAAGCTTCCAATGTAGTATTGTCCATCACACCGATGACTTGGGCAAACAGTGGTTGTTTGATGGGTAATTTATGGTCTGCTTTCTTGAGTGAGTCGAACAGAGTTGATTCTCCATTGATATTCACTTGGTTTCTGCCCCTCTTTTTATCAACATATTCCACAGAATCAGGAATGTCTGAATACTAACAGCTATAAAGACTTTAACATAAAAAAGACTAGTTGTATTTCTAGGTAGCTACCACCTGTGCTTCAAATAGATGTTATTGGTGATCTTTGTTTCAGCTTACAGACAAGAACTTCAGAGAGGATATTCTTGAATGTCAGAACAAATTAGTGTCTGCACTACTATTGTAGTCTTCAGCAAACACTGCTTGTTTGTGGATCATGAGATTAGGAAATTGTTCTAAAGATGAGTCTACTCTGTGAGTTTTCCCCTTGATTGTCTGTGTCACAGATTGCTTCCCAGCCTGCCATTTCCATCTGCTACTGTAGTAAAACATGAAGCTAAGCCTGGAAAAAAAGATGCTATGAAGGTATTAAACTGATTTTTTAAAGAAAGGAATCAGAAACCTCATGCCAGTGCATTCTTCATAATGCAAAAACTTCAACTGATCATTTGTGTAAACCTTTTGCAAAACTGCTCTGACAAAGGTGTGCTTTAGGAAGAAATTTAACTGCTGGTGCTGAGACTAAACCATAGATGCTGGTTTTTATATTCAAGCCTACTGGTGGGTTAAGTAATATCTGTTCTGCAGATGAGACTCTGAAAAGGCTTTCTTCAAAATATATCTCTCCTTCCTCCAATCAGGAAAATCCAGCAAAGCACTACTTTTCATTGTTGCAGCTTCTCTTGGACGTGTCTTTTGGCCTGACCACAGGGATAGCTTCATCTTGCAGATGACAGCTCTGAGAGCTGCCAAAACAAGGACAGAAAATCCAACAACTAGAAGCGTTATTTGTTTGACTGACTTTGAAGGGCTCAGTGATCCATGAGCAGAAAGAAACAAAAGACTCCTTTGCAAGGTACAGCCTTGGGTATGTGGGGCTTTTCTCTGCTCCTAGTTTCAGGCTGAGCGAGCCCAGCATATACAGCTGAGAAACTACAGCCTGGTTTCCACCTTCTAAATAGGGAAACACTTGGGACCTAATCCAAATCTCTGCAGTCAACAAGCATCGTTCCACAGACTCCAATGGACTTTGAACTGGGTTCTTTGTTCCAAACGCTGTTCGTAGACAAAGCTGTGAGAAACTAGTATGAGTGGAGGCTCTGCTGAGACTCTTCAGGAAAAGCACTGGCCTGAGAGATGCAGCTAGGCACATGGGAGCACGAGTGTGCGCGTACGTATTGCATACAAACAGGAAAAAAAGAGATGTAAGCAAACTGGTTTCCTTGCACAGCTCCCTCCTGTCCCAGCTATTTTTGAACTGAAAGTACTATAAACAGAACAGAACACATATTTGTATCAGTTGAACAAGGATTTCTCTTGGGTCAGCACAGGAGCAAGTATGATTAAATCTCCTCTCGAGCGAGGCATGGATGTGTCTTTGTTCCCTCCTATGTGCATGTCATCTAAGCTCTTCATGACCCCTTTGTTGCCATCTCTTAAAAACTAACTGACATCACTCAGAGTGGCCTTATATACCCTCTCCACCTCCAGATGGCCACTGGCTCCTTGCCATTCTTCTCTTCTCCACCACGGCACCCAAGTCCCACCCCTCCTTGGAAACTCCTGCCTGTATCCTAAATAAACTGGCTGTTTCTCTAGGGTGATTCTAATGGCTTAGAATGACAAAAAAAAACACCCAAGCAAAAAAGCCCCACAGGAAAAGGCAGTGAGAATTCGCCACTGATTCTTGGTGAATTCCCATTGAATCTGCCCTTCTCTCCCCTCTAGGTTCCAACTCACTCTTTTTGCTGTATCTGCAATGGAAGATCTTTACAAATCTAGACTAAACCTTGTTCTGCCAGAGTTTTTTCACAAGTAGCTTGAAAAGCAAGTATTTGAAAAGGCAGTATTGAGACTTTCCATGGTAGATCTATCTAGTTTTGGGACAAGATTCCTGTTACATTGAGGCTGAAGAGAATATTCAACACTCTAAACCTTAGGTGCAGTGTGTCAGCTCTGATGGCTCTAGATACCCACCTCTCTTCATCAGCTGCAAAACTTGCTGTATCCAAAACACATCACAGGCACTATTTCTGTGACTCCCAGAATGTTAGGGGTTGCAAGGGATCTTGAGAGGTAATCTAAGTCCACTCCCACCTGCCAGAGCAGAGTAAAGGTAAAATTTACTTCCATACAGGCAACCCAAGCAACAAACAAAAATTGATCTTCTAGCAGGGATACCAAATTTGGAATCTGATCAGAAAATCACAAACTGTTGAAAAAGTCCAGGACTAAGAACAATCCAAAAATCTAATTCTTGAAGCTATTAAATTGCTTTTTATCTGCTAAATAGGGTTGGACAGTCTTGTGAGAACTGGTTTTTTACAAGTCTTCTTAGTTCTTTCTGCTTCTGGATAAGCTGTAAATAGCCTGAGAAAAGGCTTTCTCATAGCTTTTTGGTATTCCCATTCCAGTCCCAAAAGACCCATGGCAGTGTGAAAACAGATGGAAAATAATGTTTAAGATCAGGGAAAAGCTTGAAGCTGGAAGAAAAGTGTATGGTAAGAGAACTGAACAGAGAATATTAAGGAGAGTAGATGATAAGGCCAGTTGATCTGAGACAACCCCCCTAATATAAGAAGTTAGGATAACAATTGACAAGACAATAAAAAGGTAAGAACAGGTCTACTCATACCAAAGGGTTGTCTAGGCTGGCACAATGACCAGAAGCAGAAGCAGTTATATTCACATGTTCATACCTCTTTGGAACTGCTCCTGGTGGCTTGTGTCTTACGACAGTGTTGAGTCTTGAGAACTGCTTATTCAGGCTGTGCAGCCCCTTCCCATGGGATGCAGGGACACTGCAGTTCCTGCACATCTTCTTAGTACCTGTGAATTCACAGGCCATCACAACATCTGCTCTTCTTCCCTCTATAGCAGACAGTTCACAGGGTGTGAGCTTCTTATAGCAAAGACTATCAGGAGAACATTTGCCTTTTTTATACTGGTCTAGAGAACAATTTTGTGGGAAGTGTAGAAAGGGTAGACGGAGAAATGGGAGATGAACCTCCCTCTCATTGACTGTTACTGTCAGCAACAGCTGACTGCTCCCTGTTTTCAGGTCATGGGTTGTGCACCTAAGAGCAGAAGAGGAGAGCTGTCTCCCAGAAGACAGGCATCGTCACAGAGAGAGGTAGCTGTGGTAATCAAAAGGAAGAACGACCCATGAGCAAACTACTTAGTCAGGCACACACACGTGTGTGTTTCCTACTAACACGCTGGCCTCACAGCATACACAGAATCACAGAATCACAGAATCATTAGGGATTGGAAGGGACCTTGAAAGATCATCTAGTCCAATCCCCCTGCCACAGCAGGATCACCTAGACCAAGTCACACAGGAACATCCACAGCTCATGCCAGCTCTACAGCCAACTCCAGCTGCTCCCTGGGAGCATCAGGCTGAGGATGCCCGGGCTGAGGGCCAAGCAGAAGGTGGAAAATTGGGTGGAACATTTTGCTAACAGCAAACCCCAATTCCTAAGAAGAAACCAGTCTTTTAAAGGAGGATTAATATTCATAAGGCTGAGAAGAAGGAAGGACTCCAGCTGATCTTAATCTGATTGTGATTGTGTTCACCCAGAAATCAAGAGAAGTCCTGTCAGTAAAAAGGAGGGGGTGTGTAACTGACTTGTGCTGCAAGGGAACTCTGCACCCTGACAGATCAAGCAGCCCCCTTGTAGAGAACAGGGTGGGAAAGGACTTCCCTAGTCGCTGTAAGTGTTAAAGGGGAGCAAAAAGAATATGTAGTCACAAGAGCTACAACCTCTCTCCTTGTGCGGGTGACCCAAGAAGGTAAGGCCAGCAGAAGTAGCAGCTGAATAAATCCTGTGGCATTTCTCAAATCGTGCTCAGCCACACCACGGGAAGCAGGAATAACCTCCTTACAGAAAAATTGTCCTCCTCTAATGGCCAGGCAGCTGGCCAGCGGGGATTACTGACCTCATTAATACCTCCTGTTGAGTTCCAGTGTACAAAGAGAGGCATGATTATGCGTGTAGATGGGCTCTGCGACTTAGTGTTCTTATCGCTGTTTCCCTCCTGTCCTGTTCTCCAGGATCTCTGTTTATTCCATTTGTGTCTGAACCTGGACGGCTAGCAGAGCTCTGCAGATCAGAGACTTTGCTTTGCACAGAGAAGATGGTCTGGTTCTGAAGGGAGCTCTTCTAGCACAAATATAACACAAGTTGTGCTCATTTGTTAATGCTGCTAATCTGTTTGACAAAGCCCTGTTGCGGTTGTATTACTAACGAGGAATAAGCACTCGGGGGAGCAGTGTCTGGATCACAGCCCTGGAAACACCGGCTCACTCTCACTTTTTCCTCCTACCTTCCTCAGATGATTTGTGCTGCAGTCTCAGCTCTCCTTGTGATCTTGGACTAAAGGCAATTGCTTATTTCTGTAGTCAGGTCTCTCTTTGATCACTTCCCCTGCACTCCTGTGTTGGGGAAGTCACCACTGATATAAATCCTTACTGTGCTCACAGTTCTTTTTTAGCAGATCTGCTAAAACTGAATGAATGAGTGAAAACTGAGGGGTGGGTGTGATGCTAGCTTCTGCTGGACTGCACGTGAGTTATTGTACTTGGTTCGAGCCTTAACGTTTGGCTTCTGTGCTCTTATTGAAAGGTTCCTATATTCCCTATGACATCCCAGCCCTGCTCTGTATGAAGTATGGAATATAAATACCATCACTGAGATGAAAACTGATTTTACAGGATGGCAGTTGGCCCTTCCTGTGTGCAGTTGTGCTTCAGTGACTTAATTCCTGTTTTTAGCTTTTTATAGCAGTGGGAGACTATCAACAGGGGAATGAGATGCTTGGAAACTTGGAGCAGTGAATGGGGGTTTTTTAAAGAGAAAGGGGAATTTGATGTATGTTCTCCGTTCCTTGGGTAAAAGCCTCGTGGTCATATCAAAGGGTACAACTTCTTCAAATACTGTGTGAATCTAATGGTTAGCAGATCAAGAGAGGTTCTTCTCCCCCTCTACTCAGCCGTGGTGAGACCACATCTGGAGTATTGTGTCCAGTTCTGGATGCCTCAGTTCAAGAGGGATGTGGAGCTACTGGAGAGAGTCCAGCATAGGGCGACAAGGATGGTGAAGGAAGTGGAGCACCTCCCTTATGAGGAAAGGCTAAGGAAGCTGTGTCTATTTAGCTTAGAAAAGAGGAGACTGAGGTAATCTCATTAATGTCTATAAAGGGTGGGTGTCAGGAGGATGGAAATGGGCTCTTCTCAGTGTCATCTAGTGATAGGACAAGGGGCAATGGGTGTAAGCTGGAACATAGGAGGTTTCACATCAATCTGAGAAGGCACTTCTTCATGGTGAGGATGACAAAGCACTGGAACAGGCTGCCCAGGGTGGTTGTGGAGTCTCCTTGTCTGCAGATGTTTGAGACCTGCCTGGATGTGTTCCTCTATGACTTGGTCTAGGTGATCCTGCTCTGTCAGGGGGATTGGACTGGATGGTCTTTCGAGGTCCCTTCCGATCCCTAAAGATTCTGTGATTCTGTGATTCTATGATTCTCCCATCCTAGAGGAATGACAACAGCCAACACTACGAGTTGGATGTTGGTCTGGAGAGAGGTCAAGAAGAAAACCAAAGAGCTAAAAAACACAATCAGAGATCAAAGCAAAAACCTGATTCTCCTGGGACTGCTGTCTTCTGCTCCCACAAGCGCTTCCTACAGAGTGTGCAGTGCATTCAGCACCAAATCAGAGACACCTGCACTCTCATAGTTCACACAAAAGAGAGCCTCTGTCACTTCAAGTCAGATGTTTTTGGACAAGCGAAATGTTTTAAAGGGGGCCTTTTTCATATGATTTAAGGAGTCGGGGTACCACAGAGCAAATTGCTGAGAAGGTCATGTCACAGTGCTCATTCTGGCCCAGCTTTATTCCAAGTAGCTGTGCGCACTTCAGGTGGAAAGGCATGAAAACCATCCGGCGGCTCATATTTGGTCCCACGACTGAGCATTGACACAAACCTCTTCAAACAGAATGCCTGGATTGCTTCATTTCATCTGCAGTGAGGAATTGGAAACACAATCCTGCACTAGAACTTGGGGATATATCTAATTTTCTTTGACCTAGTGTCAAATTATAAGTTCTGAAATCTGGGGGATAAATTCTCTGTCTTCTGTTTGTGGATGGGACTGGTTTATAGATGTTTGTCTGATTCATTTACAATTCAGTAGGAAGAATTTAGAAATTAGATTTACTTCTCAGATAAAGTTATTATAGTGGAATGGAGCACTTTGGAGCAGAAATAATAAACAAGGATATGTATTCATCTTAGCAATAGTGACCCTGCAGGAAATCAATTTGTATTTCTGTTTCTAGGTTATTGCAGAGAAAACTTTGCTAAATAACGCACTGCTTGTGACTGAAACGCATTTCATAAGTATAAATATTTGGAGTAAAGTAAACAGTTTGAGCATTTGTATTGGGACTAAATCCAGCCTTGTGGTGTCTTCACCTAGCAACACCTTTTTAGGATGGGATCCTAAAATCCTAGCCAAAGACTAGAATTACATTGACACATACTTTTGGAGATCACAGCCTTCCAGGAACACGGTCAGGAGCTGGCACGTCGTCTCACTGGTGCTGTTTGCAAGTACCAGGACTGAGCCCAGAAGTTTCTGAAATACATTTTTCTTTTGTCCACCAGGATTAGATGTTGGGACTTACAGGACTCTTTCCTTTTATTCATTCTTCAGCCAATATTTTTTAAACTTAGCTTCTGCCAGATATTTCTTGATTTAAAGACAAAGAGAGCAGTAACGTAGAGGGGGATCTGGGTAGTCTGTAGAAAATGCAGTAATGCAGAGTTAGCAAATCCATCTCTGTGCCCACACAGGCCTAAACAGATGCGAGGAACTCAGTAGCCCTTTCTCTGTGCACAGACAATTTTCCAAGGCACCCCAGACCTACCTTGCTGCTTTAGCCATACTGGTTCAAGCTCATGAAGAAATGAAGCCCGTGACAAGTGTCCTGCATGCCCAAACCAAAGTAGAACCAACTGGTTCTTTCTATAAAGTTACTTACCCACCACCATAGAAAACTAGGTGTTTCCAAATAGCAAATGGGTGTTGCTCACGTTGGTTTTGTCTCGTTTATTGTGGGCAGCAGCAAGAAGCTTACCAAGCTCACAGACTATCCCAAATCATTGCTAACAGTCACATGAAGACAGCTCCCTTTCAGGAGACAGTACGTACCTTTACCCACTCCAGCTCTTGAGCCAGAGGCTTTTCAGTCCTAACAGTGTCTGCAAAAACATTCCTCTTTTTGTGCTCTGCACTTGAGCTGGGAGGAACCCTGATGCTCCTGAGTGTGTTTTCTGTGTTGTGCAGCACTTCAAAGCGTTGTTATTTTCTTCCTCAGGTCCCTCTGCAAAACAGTGCACTGGTTTTATTTTCAGATGGGTGTACTATCTTTTTTCTTGACATTCTGCCTACGTTTTGTTCCATCACTTTGCAAAGTTCAGCCTGTGTGAGGGGTTGTTTCAAGTGGACATTCCTCACATTTGGAGCTCCTGTCATAAATAGTGTTTTAAACTTCAAGGATGAGAGGACTCCTAGACTTTATAACGTGTGTTGTATCTAATTAATTTATGGAACAAGTGGTGTAAGAATCAATTTATTTTCCTGTGAAGGGTTTTATCCTAAGACAGAATTAACCAATTCACTTAGCTAATGTGTTAATGGGCTGAAACAAAAGCAAAACAAGGTGGGTTCACAAATTCATTCATAAATTGCAGGCAAATCAAAACTAACTTGATTTGGGGTTAAAAATCAATAGGAAATATTTAAGTCACCCCTTGTAAATAAAAGCCACACATAAACAATTCACCCCACATAAAAAAGCCCCACAAGGACATGTAGAGTTAATTATATGTTCTTACATGACTGAGCCAAACTGCTATCTCAGGCCCTACAAAGAGACTTCCAGCTGATATTTTTCCTGGCTGGAATGTGGAGTCCATTCAGTCCGTGCACACATCCCTCAGCATCAGTTCTCCATTTCCAAAATGCCAGTTCCTCCAGCCACAAGTGAGGGGAGAAGTCTCCATTTCAGGAAACCATGAAAGTCAGAGGAAATCTTCCTTCTGCTGATTCCCGAGGCAGCGCTCTCACTCTCTCCTCACCACGTTCCCAGGGCAAGACGGCTCCTGTGCCTAGTTCAGCGCCAAGCATCCTCTTCGAAAGGTAGATGAAAGGAAAGTCAAAGGAGGAGCAGTAAACTGGAATCCAGGAGCTCCAAACCCCTTCTGTTGTCGCAGATTTGCAAAAGCTCAGCTTGGAATTGCAAGTCAAAAACATCCCAAGTTGCTGCAGCAAACTTACAGCATCTCAGGCAAGGAATCTACTTTCAAACGATGTCATTGGCAAAGAAATTCTGAGTATAAATGAACCTTTTTGTGCTCTCTAGTTTTTGAACACACATGGGCATTTTTTGGCACATGATGGTCTTGGCTTTTACATATTGCTAGTTGCTATTTCTGCCTTTTCTTGAAGGCTGTGGAGATTGATGTGATTTTGGTTTTCCGTTTCCTTACAACTCAGGGGGCACCAAGATGTGCCCAAGCAAACAAACTAGCAAAGACCTCCTCGTAACAAAACATTCATAATCTGGCCTGTCAGCAAGAGATAAACCTGCACCTTAAACTGCAAAATCTGTGTGCAAATGCACAAAGTGTGTGAAAATCCAAAAAGCAAATGAAAAGAACAAATTAAGATGAAACCAATTGTAGTTAAGAGGCAGGGTTTTGACACTGCCTGGTCTTTTCCTGTGTCTTTGTCTTTCAGTTTCATCTTACACATTTCAGGTAGAGCTGTAAGGGAGTTAAATAAACACAGACTATTTGCCTCATTTGTTCATTTCCCAGGGAATTTCTTTTCATCTCAGATCCTGACCAGCTGCAGGTTACTCAGGTTGACTGTGGAGAAGGAATTTTTCCATCTTCCTGTTAACTGTCTGCAGAAGAAACAGCTACATTTGATTCTTGAAACCACTGGAACACAAGATCTAACACCATCAGGACTTCCATACACGTTCAATACCCTATCTTGGGCAGCAGCAAGCAGCAAGTATGTAAAGGAAAGTGTAATAGAGCAGGCTGCCCAGGGGGTTGTGGAGTCTCCTGCTCTGGAGATGTTTAAAACCTGCCTGGACATGTTCCTGTGCAACTTGGTCTAGGAGATCCTGCTGTGGCAGGGGGATTGGACTAGATGATCTTTCAAGGTCCCTTCCAATCCCTAGTGTTCTGTGATAATAGGACACAGGCAGTTGGTCTTTCATAAACTTTCTCCCAAAATCCAGTGATTTATATTTAAACTGCTTCCTAATCTGGCAGGAATGAGCCCTCTCTGCTTCTTAATTCCTTTAATTTATTCAATGTCTAACCTGTACAAACTTTACTTTGCTGACAGTAGTCACAGTTTGAGCTGGGTGGGCATCTGGTAAATGGACATGGGAGCTACAATCATGCCTGTGAGTTTTGGGAAACTAGAAAAAAGCCCTTTTCACAACTCCATGTAGAACTCACCTGTGGCTCAGTCAGTCAGTGCCTCTGTGGAGGGGAGAAAACAGCCCTGATGCAGACACATCTCTAAAGAAGCAGAAGACATCACTTTGGAACATGGTGAAAGGTGATGTTGAACAAGGTGGTCTGGAGTGGAGAGAGAGCTGACAAAGAACAGAGCCAGCTCAACCAGGGCGGAAAGGTGTTGAGCTCTTAGAAGGAAGCCATGACTTCGAAAAGACTCCTTGGAAGTCGTGTGGTGACCTTGGTGAGCCTAGCTTGTGGGAGTACCCCCTGGTCATGGATAGAGACAAGACTGAGGGAATGGCTTTGGTGAGTAAGGAGTGGTAATGTGTCACTAGGTGCAGTCTGGGATCTGTTCCCCTGAGGGCATGCTCACAGAGCTGGAACTCTTGGAAAAGACTCCTTATCTCTCTCTGTGGTTTTCTATAGCTGTCACTTGTTTGTGGATTGGGAAATGTATTGGGAAATGGGGGCCATTCAAAGAAAATTGTTTCCTTGGGTCAAGTTCCTTCTTTTTGCCTGTTAAACCTGTAAGTGGGAAGCTAAGCCCTCCCTGTCTTTGTTTTAAATTATTATCAGTTTGATAATTAGTCTGATAAGAATTGACCCTGACCTGACCAGCATGTCAACTGGTGACACCGGTCTCCAGGAACATTGTCAGACCTGGCCGTTACCATGCTTTCAGTTTGTTTGTTCCATCATTCCTACCAAAATCTGTTGTCCTGAAATGCCACTCACAAGCAAGGTTGTGACCAGATGAGCTCTCCCTAACCCCACTGCAGTCACCAGTGCACATTTCCCTTTCATTCTGTGCCTTGTCTTTACTAAACAGGTGATGCACCTTGATCCTCTGCTGGCTGTATAGACACGCTGCTTCTGATGTATTTGAGACAGACTTTACTATTGGTACCAAAGCCATTGGGAAGGTCATCTCCTGTCCTGTGCTGCTTTTCCACGACTACTATGTCGAGTTTTATCACTTTGGGGTTTGTTTTCTTCATTTGAGCATATTTTCAGATTTTGAAAGGTTGTTTATTTCTTCTAAAGATCTTCCTACCTTTCTGTTCAGCCACACTGGATTTTCTTCTGTCTTTCTAAAATGCAGTGTCCTTTCCTTGGATTCCTGTATGGCATCTTTGGTTAGCCTCTTTGCTCTACCTATCCCTGCACTACATGCCATTGGAAGTGACAGACTGTTGAGCATCATCCCATAGACCTTTCCATACTCCATCATTACAAGAACATCTACTGCATTTCATCATTCCATGAGCAACCATCTCTTTCTTCAGCTTTGGGCTACCTCCTTGAACTTGCTTCTGCACTTATGCAGCTTTTCTGCAGCATCATGTCTGCAACTTTCTTCCCATCAGCATTAACCTACTTGAAGCACTCAGGCCTTGGCAGAACTGCAAGCCCTTTGTGTTTCAGAGGAGCTAGAAGAAAACACCAAAACATGCTATTCATTTTTCAGAAATATATACCACTTTTCAGAGAGAACAGAAAAGCTCCTACTTTCAAAACCAGTTAGGTAAGTGACCTTTATGAGCAATGTATTCAAAATGAAATAGTAATGAAGTTGCTGTGGCTACTGCAGTCAAATCCTAGCCAATGGGTGCTTTGAAATCCAGGTATCAACCAAACATTGCGCTGCCCAAGCACACCAGCATGATGGATTGACAAGTGGCAGTTGGCAAATGACCACTGTCATTAAGTGGAGCTTAATGTCATTAAGGAGCTGTTGAGTCATAAAAGAGTGAAGTTACTACTATATGTAATCTAGTGTCCAGCCAGTACAAGGTGAGTAGATATCAGCACAGAAAGACCAGATGAAAAAGAATAAACAGTGACACGGAGCTGCTGGAGGGAGTCCATCATAGAGCAATGAAGATTATGAAGGAAGTGGAGCATCTCCCTTATGAGGAGAGGCTGAGGGAGCTGGGTCTCTTTATTTTGGAGGAGACGGAGGGGTGACCTCATTAAAGTTTATAAATACGTGAAGGCTGGGTGTCAGGAGGATGGACGCAGGCTCTTCTCAATGTCATCTAGTGATAGGACAAGGGGCAATAGATGTCAGCTGGAAGATAGGAGGTGCCATATAAATATCAGACTATCCCAGTGAGGGTGACGGAGCACTGGAACAGGCTGCCCAGGAGGGTTGTGGAGTCTCCTTCTCTGGAGACATTTAAAACCCGCCTGGATGTGTTCCTATGCGACTTCGTGTAGGTGATCCTGCTGAGTCAGGGGGATTGGACTAGATGATCTATCGAGGTCCCTTCCAACTCCTAATGTTCTGTGATTCTGTGAGAACACAGGCAGATTGCACTTTGAATCTGAGCTCTGTAATTCATCGTCATAGTGCCACCAAAACAGAAAACAGGCAGAAGAGGGAGATGACTAGCAGTCAAGGAGGGGAGCTTCAGAAAAGGCTTACACGGCATGGCAGCTGGGGGCTGCTTCAGCAACAGACAAGTAAATGAGTAACATCACATACAAGCTCAGTGTTGCATGAAAGCTGCCGTGAGCACCTGAGCACACAATCTTTCATCTCATCCTGTGCCACGATGGACTGAGAAACTTCTACTGAGCAAATGCAGTTCGTTCAAGCATAATGCAAGTTGGAGCCCGTTTACCTTAGCAAGCTGTTTTTCAAATAAAAATCATCAGCATTAAAAGTTTGTTACCAAGGGGCATATGCAAAAGCATTAAGAAAAGGTGGGGAGGCAGGAATGGAACGACTAGGCAGGGGAAGTGCGTGCTGGGTGCACTCTTGCTGTGCTCTGTTTGGACAGAACTTAAACCTTTCAGTCCAGGCTAAAGAAAACTAAACCCTAAAACCCCTACAGACAATTGCTCATTAACATCTTCTAGGACATTCTGAGCTTGTTCCTTTGTTCTGGGTTCTGTTCTTGTTTTATCGACATTGTGCCCCGTGTCGGCTAACAAATGCAGAAGGAGTATGTAAAACACCATCAAATTTGGAAGAAATAGAACATTAGATCCACTCCAGTCGTTCCACTCCAATGTAAATCACTAAATAAGGTGCAAGGCAATCAAGACTGAGCACCACTCATAGCCTGACCTTAATATTAAATCCTGTGACTCGTGAGTCACTTTCTGTCTGGTATTTTGACATTTGCCTCTCACTAGTCATTCTGCACAATTCCATTAAAAACAGTACATACTGAAGCAGGGAAATTACATCTCTTAAGATTAATTTCCAAGTTTCCCACCCAAAAGAGCAGTGCAAGGGAGAAGTTGAACTGGCATTTCATTTCAGCAGACTTGATTAGCCAGTTGCCGGTATGTTCAGCCAGTGCCTGTCATGTCCCGCACTGTAGCTGCTATAAGAAATGTTAAAAAGGAGGATCCTCTGCCATCCTTTCTCTGATAACCCCCAGCCACTTATGAGCTAACCTCAAAAGAGCAGTGTGATTTACAGGAGATTTTAGGTTTGAGCAGTATTTGAGTGGTTTCACGGCCAAGTCCTTGGTTGTGTTCCCAGCTGAAGCCAATGGGAGTGTTGTCCTCAATTTGAAGGTGAACAGGGATGGGCCACAAAAGCAGGATTAAGACTAATGAAGTAATATTCTATTTCTCTGCAGGGTTCAATGATTCTGGTCTGAGTTTCCTCAATATCCACTACAGCCATGCAAAACCAAGGATACTCAGCATTTCTCAGAGCACAGACTTGAGAGTTAAATTCTTAAGGCTAAGTTAATGCTTGTTAAAGATTGATTATATGGGCAAGATCCAGCGCACAGACACGTATTTTTCCAGCAAAACATTAGCATCTATGACCTAGAAACACTGTGTTGTGTCTACTCAAAGCCATAGTTGTTACCTCCTGTCTTCTGTGCAGTATCACAGGATAAATGCACCTTCCCAGGAAGTGGGAAATGTGCATTTCCAGGGCTACTGAAACCCTGAGAGGGTTTGAACAAACAACTCCTACTGGTCCAACTGACCAGAATCTCCACTCAAAGATGTTAAAAGTCATGTAGATATGGAACATGGGATCATGATTTAGTGATGATCTAGGTACAGTTAGGTTAATGGTTGGACTAAGTGATCTGAAAAGTCATTTCCAACCTAAATGATTGTATGACTCTACGTGTCTGATATGTTCCCTTGCATGTAGCCAACATGCAGCCATGAACCTGGCTGTCATTTTCTATCTCAACAAAAGAGAAACTGTTGAAGGTGTAGCCCCTAGAGAAGGAAGGACCACATATCTGCTCCTAATATTTCATTCTGCAGACAAAGGTCTGTCTTTCTTTACCCACTAATGCTGGCAGCCTGTGTCATAATTCCTGATTTTCAGATGTTTTCTGTTTAACTTGGGCTTTGATTCTGTCTATGGAACATTCATGTGGATTACAGGGGCTTGTTTTGTCAACATGCATTTCTTTTAGCCTCCTGTTATGCAGGGAAATTCTTGACACAGACTCCAGTAATCCACTCCTGATTAGTGGCATTCAGATCACATTACGCTGGATGATTAGGCTTCGCTTACTACCTTATGTTGTTGAGTTTTTCTCTTCGTGGAAATAGCAGTTTTGGAGTATTTAAATGTTTGATTACACTAATGATGAAGATTCTGCTTTCATACCCCCTGGGTAAACTTGAGCTAGGCAATACAATTCACGCTCCATAGTGGTAACTGCACTGAAATCTCAGCTCTCTTCTATCTAAAGCTCTTACTTGATGTATATCCTGTTATTCAGAGTCTTTGACAGAAAGGGGTTCTGCATTTCTAAAGCATGCTGAGCTCAAGTCTTCTTCCTGAAGGGTCAGAAAAACACCCCAAACCCATGGGGTAAACAATATTCTATCCTAAAGTTACAAAAATACGACAATCAAAACAACTTCAAGCTGTAACATACTCTGAGTAGAACTTGACCATATGTTTGCTTGTCTTTATTCCAAGATTTCAAATAGTGCCAAATTAGCACTCAGTCTTTTGTCCATGTTGATGTCATTTCTCCCCCTGTCCTTTAAACAAGACTAGGAGTGGTCTGGATTTGTCGTCTGTCTTTTAGACAACCTTTAGTACAAATCTCAATGGTTCATTTTCCCATTTCTGGAGAAGAGCCCAGCGCAGGGCTTCTGATGCAAATACTCCCAGACTACCAAAAAATCAAGAAGCAGATCCATCTTTTGTAAATTGGCCTAAAATCTACTCTGTACCAAGAAAAGGTTCCACTGAACAAAAAGTCTTGAGAAAGTAAAGCCTGGTAGAAACTTTTTTTTCCTCTAGCAAAATTTATGGTTGTTTTGAAAAGCTCCAAATGGGAAAATTTATCCAGAAGCTAAATATTTGTGTTTCTGCCAAAGATAGCAATATTTTTATGGAGAAGAGCAATTTTCCACAAAGGTGTGCACTTTGTATAGAAAAATACTTTCTCTGTGTAAAAAGACTCGTTTTTTGTAGAACTGTGGTTTTAACTGAAAACTTTGGAGAGACAATGTTTGCTGTAAGATAAGGGCTTGGAGAAGGCCTCTAGGAAAGCCTGGTGTGCCATTTGTGCACAAAGCCATGGGACAAAATCCTTTTAGGTCTCTGATCAAGTTCTGTGTTGAAAATCCATTTCTTTTCCTTACCCTCAGTGTTGAAATGTTTGTCCAGAACAGCTACCTGGGTGTCAGTCTCTGCATTAGCACTCACCTAGGCTAATCCACCTGCTTTTCTGCCAAATTCCCTTTGGTCTTCAGAATCCTTTCCTGGTAACGTGCATCATCTCAGGCTGTACTTTAGCAGCCTCTTGAAGGGAGTGTTCTCTAAAATCCTTATGTCTTCACTTATTTATTATGCACCTGCTGACTTCACGTTTCTTGACTGTGGATTGCTGGGTTTGCATGCAACACCCCAGGTAAGATCTGGCCAGTCCTTTGTGTGTCAGCTAGCCTCACCACTCTTCTAACCCTACAGCAAGTACCACTCACATGTCCTAAGATCACGTGTATTTTTCACAACCCTGTCCCATTAATACTCATATTTGCCACACACTGACTTGTACAAACAGGGCTTCCTGATGGTGCTCTTGGCGGAAACACTCGTTTGTGGAAACATATGGTCACTCTTCTTTAGGACATGACCCTCCAGATCGTTCATTTGGCTCCATCATTTCAGCTTTAACTAGCAATTTCCATGGCCTTGTACCAAATACTTTACTGACAGCTAAACAGAATCAATCAAATGCCTTTGTGTAGAAAGACGTTTTCTGAGAAAAGTATTGGATTAAGGTCATTGATCAAATCTGGAGCTTTGTAACAAATCATAGCTTAAATAACATTAGCCAAGTATTTTTCAAATAATTCAAGTATTAATGAGAGGAGCTGCCTATAATGGAAATAGCAAAAATAGAATGTCCTGGCCAAAAAATCTGAAATTATACTAAAGGGACCTCTCTTGCTCTTTTGAAATTACAACAGACCTGAGAGCCTTGTACATTTGAAAGAGAGAAGATAAAATTGCGTCCTTTACCCCAAGTATTTTGGACTACACCCCACACCTTTGATGAAAAATGTCCCATATCTGACTGATGTGGGATATCAGCCCCACATCTTCCAGAATGAAGACTTCACAGTTACAGATGTCTCCTTCAACAACCTGTTTAAAAGTCCTGAGCTTAACACACAAAAAAGAAGAGTCTCTTTTGCACTAAATGGAATTGCATTCCTGGTCTGCAGAAACATATTTTTGAGTGGCCAAGCTGTTCAAAACACCACTCTTGAGAGCTCTTCATCTCACTGTGCTGTTGGTTAGGAGTCCTACCTGTTGCTCAAATGCCATTTTTGCAGGCCCCTGCAAAAATCAGTTTGTAGAGCAGAGACAGCATCCTCGCTAGAAGATACGCTCTCAGCTACAGCATGAAGCTACTCTTCATGCCTAGAGACAGTGGGGCTCTGCTGGGAATGCTGAAATGGAAGAGGATGGAAAAATGGAGATATTGCTTCTTTGTCTGCTTCTCTTCTTTGTCCAAGAGCTTAAGGAGACCTAAGATAATCACTAATGAAAGCAAAAGTTGGAAAAAACTTTTTGAAGACCTACTGCAGATAAAATATATTCATGAGTGTCATTTGTTTATTCAAAGAATCTGTAGTTCACCTTCTTCTCTTACTGCAGCTCCTACATTTGCTGCAGAACAGTCACCTGTTGGACAGTACCAGCACTGTGCTGCTTCTCAAACTCTGGCGCTGTAGTCTATGTCCCCTGGAGCCTATTCAAGGTCCGAATTCCAACTGTCATGAGCAGGACACAGGTTGTTCATCACACTTCAGCCTCATAGTTTCTGTGTTGTGCTTCCACTTGCTCATTGAAAGAGCCCAAGTAAGATCAGCTGTGGTAATAATTACCAACATATAATTTTGAGGAACAGCAACCTTCTCCAGCATAAAAGGTCTGAACAGCACACACAATAAGGTCACTATTTCTTTTTCTTGGAAATCCTCTCTAGTGTCTATTTCCAAGACTGATTAAAATTTCCCTTGACTATTTGGGCTGCATGAAAAAGGAAGAGGATGCAGGATGACAGCAGAGGGTGCCTTCGGGAGATTTAGGATTGTCTGATGAAGACAGTGTCTTCTCTAAAAGTGAAGACTTAGAGAAAGGATCCCTTTTGCAGTGAGATTTAGTACAGCTTTCTGAGCAAAGTGACAGCAGAAACACTTTCTGCAGTCTCAAAAGCAGGATTCAAAACTTGTGGAGTGGCTGGAGAGCTCAGGTAACAGCCATCCTTGAAAAAGGCTTGCACACATGTTCTGAGGTCGTTCCTTCTAAGTTTTGCATGCAGTTGCAGCACCTTGGCACTGCTTTTCTCCATGTCCAACACCTGCTGCTGAAGCCACCACTTCCAAATTTACTGGCCTCTCCGTAACTCCCAGGCTCTGATGATTCAAAAGAATATCTACCAAACTGCATTATTTTCCTACTGCCTCTACTGTGACAAGGGGATTTATTTCCCTCTGTGGACACCATCCTTCCTTCCACATCAGCATAGTCCTTCTGTGCCTCCTGGGTGCTACAAAAGCTGTCTTCTTTCTTTCCTTTGAATTCATCAGGCCCTTTTTGGAAATGGCACCAAATCTGTACTAACTGTCTGAATTTCTGACTCTGGTTCCTTAATAAACCACACCAAGTCACACAGGAACACATCCAGGAGGGTTTAAATGTCTCCAGAGAATGAGACTCCACAACTCGCCTGGGCAGCCTCTTCCAGTGCTCTGTTATCCTCACTGGGAAGAAGTTCCTCCTCATATTTATATGAGAAATAACTGATTATTTTTCTTTTCACCTAAAAATGCTGATTCCTTGGAAACAAAACATCACAAAAATCTGACCGAAAAATCTGCTGATAGAACAGATGCAAATTTCAAAACTCCTTTGCCAGCCCTGGGGTATGTGAACTGCCCACTACCCCAGAGACTAGTTTCTGTCATTCCACAGAAGGAATAATGATGACAGCTCCCAAGACTGTTCCTACACAGAATGTTAACACTAATTTGTTAATTGGTTTCCCAGGCTACTCAGCTTCAACAGCCTAATGAATCATTTGCTCGAAGAATCCAACAGTGGGTTTTTGGGTTGTCTGGCAGGTCTTGTGTCCTCAGCTGCTGGGGCAGCCCAGCTGGTGGACAGTCTGCCTGTGACAGCTCCTCTATGCAAGGACTGCTGAAGTGCCCCAAGAGCCTTGACTGGTATAAATTGTGCTCATGAGAAGGACAGCTTTCCCAGCAGGGTGCCAGTCATGACAGAGTGTGAGAAAGAACTTCTGGAGAGAGAAGAGAGAAAGAATTTTCCAAAACCTTGTGATAATGATAAGACATTAGATTCTTGTGAAATATAAAACAAGATAGATGGATTGCAGATGGTTATTTTGGAAAGACCTATGGCTTTTAAGAGATGGTGAGGACGACACCCAGACTGTATGCGGCAATAACCTGAAGGAGACTGAAGAGGACCTTCAGACACTGGTCTCTGGGATCAGAGGGTGGTACTGTGCAGTTGTCCAAGAATCAAGACGTCCAAGAATCTCTGAGCTATCAGCAGAACCATGTTTTCCTTCTACCCAGCTCTTTCAGGAGTAGGTGCAAATTGGCATTTGAATGCACCTGTTGCATACTGATCACAGTCAAAGCAAAGGGATACTCTGCTCTGTTATAATGAGAATGTTTTCATTACTTGATCATCTTACAGCCCTGTTTTTCTCTCTTTCTATGTCCACGTATCCCTCTGCTCTCAGCATGCAGGTTATGTGCAGCTCACTGTGCTTTGTGGTATTTATTTTTAATGATATCACACAGGGTATAATCAGGTCTTTTGCCTCAATTCTTTTATTATAATAAGAATTTTTGCAAATGCATTAACAATAGAGACATTCTCTTCAGCTTTATCCTAAAAGTATCATTGGTTTGGCTCTAGCTGGTTGTTTTGGGTGGCATAAGGCTGTTTAACTATAGTATATAGTACTTAGATTACAGCACGGTGTAAAGACAGTGGGGAAACGGATTTATTCTCATTCTCAGCTAAAAGGTGCTGCAAGGCACTGGCTAACACGACAGTCACATAATTAAAGGCACATAAGTTTCTGCTGTGCGCAGTGATGAAACTGACCTTGCCAGGCATCGCTTCAGTCACGCTTCGTACCGGGCAAGGAGCAGGGGGTGTGGTGTGTGTGTCCGCCTTGGGGGGACCGTGCCCCTTCATCACGATTTAAAGGGGCAAAAAGCCCCATGTGGGCTTCTCGGGCACCTGGAGGCGGGCGGAGCGGGGTCAGCGCGGCCCGCACCGGGCAGCAGCTGGATGGGCGGGGGATCCCGGCGCGGGGGAACGACGCACACTTCTTGTGGGAGCAGAGCGGGAGGAGGAGAAAGCAGAGAGGGGCCGAGGAGAGGCGGGCAGGCAGGCAGGAGTGGGGTCTGGAGGAGGAGCTGAGCGCACGGAGGCGGTGGCGGGTAGGGGCTCGGCCGGGTCGGGAGCTGACAGCGGCTGGCAGGGCAGGGCAGGGCGGGAGNACGGGGGGCTCGGCTGGGCGCCGGCAGCGGCTGCCCGCGGTCCCTATGGTGCCGCGGCGGGACTCTGCCCCGGCTCGCCGCCTTCGGCACCGGCCGGCATGAGGAACCTGCCGATCGTCCTCCTCTGCCTCTGCGGGAGTCTAGCGCGGGTAAGTCAGCCCGCGATCCCCTGCGCCCCCGCGAACCGCGGGTGGGATGGTCCGTACGGCCGGTGCCCGCGGGTCGCTTTTCCCCGGCGGCAGCCGGAGTTTGTGGGGAGTTTTCCCTGAGCGTTGCCCCGGCGCGGGCTGGGGTTCGTTGGCAGCCTGATACGGGGAACACCCCGAACAAATGATTCATGTGTCTTCGGTACCTTCAGCCGGGTAACAACGTGCACGGCGCCCAGGATGGTAAAGTAAAGCCTTCAGATTCAGGGCGTCTGCTGTTAGCGGCTTTATGTGTGTGTTTGTTGAGTTGTTTGTAGAAGTCTGCACCTTTGCTGGAAACGTTATTTACGAAAGCTAATTTTTAAAAAGGTCTGGCTTCTAAATCCTTCCAAGTTTTGTTACTGTAAACTTGGAATAGCAGCCGATTTCCACCAAAAGCCGGCAGTCAGTGCTGAAGGTGACTGTAAACTGCTCGCTGACAAGAGGTGCTTTTCCAGCCCAACTGCTGCCGGGGATGCCTTAGAAATTCTTAAGCCACTGAAAACACCGAGAGGCTCCTCTGCTGGGTTTCCAGCTAACCAGGTGCCTTTACAACGCACCGCGCAGCGCACATGGTTCTGCCTTGGGTGCCTACAGAGGATGAGCTGCTCTTAGGAAAGCAGTGGGAAAGGGATGAGCACCAGCCCTGAAATGTGGTGGCAAGTGCCCTCGAAATCTGTTTCAGGGTTCTTGGTGTGTTTTAGCACATGGTCAGTGCCACATAGTGTTGAACCCTAAATCTCTTTAGTTTGGTGAAGCGCATCTGAATGAACAGGTGTGCATTACAATCAGACATGCATCCCAGGTTTGAAAAGTAGTGCTAAGTTCCTTTGGGTACTAACAAATTGATGTTCTTGAAGTAACCTCTGCTGCTGTACCACTGGTACCGGGAAACTTGCAGTTCTTTGGGAAGTACAAGAGAGAAGTAGCTTATTGGGCAGGTCTCTTAATTGCAGTAGCTGCTTTGATTTAGCCTCATTTGGTTAACATTCCTATTTACTGATCTATATCACCCACCACCCAGTAATAGTAATACTGTTTGATGAGTAGATCTATTCTCAGTTACTGAATATTCACAGTTGGAAAAACAATATTTCAAAGTCAGTTATGAAATGGAAATGCAGTTAGAAACATTATGCACACATGGGACTTCATTTTTCAGGGGAGCTACCTGGAAAGTAGGTGATGCATAACAAAACACAGACGTTTTCAGTATATTGCTGAACTTTCTAAGTGCTAGAAATCATAATTTTTGTTGATGATCTGTTGATCACTTTGAAATGAAAAAAAATCCCTGATAATATTTCAGCAGTCAGTACAGAGAAAAGATGGGGGAAAGGAAGTAAAGCTTTGATATTGTAGGTGATCTGATGAGACATTTGGAGAGGAGACGGATTTTCATGAGTTTTCATAGTAGCTCCTGGTACTGCACTTACAGCTACTGATGCTGTGTTTTTAAAAGCTGCCTTGGCCACAGGGAGACTGCAGAATAACCAGGTTCTCAGTCCTAACTCTGGGTCTTAGATTCTGGGTCTGTGATCACAGCTTAACTGAGTAAGTGTTGCTGTTTAAAAAAATACTGCCTCATATATCACAGATTATTACCAGACACCACCAAATATCTCCCAAAACAGTGGAAGAGAGAATGAGAGAAACTTGGAGAGAGACCAGCTTTTCTTGGTAATTACAAGTGTGTGGATGACTGAAGTACTTCACATTTTATTTCATTCTGATGGTGTTTCATTTAAGCTAATCTCACTGTCCCATCAGCTGTGTTGACATTTCCTGCTTTCCATTCCTCACCTACTACAGCTGGTTTCTCCCAGGGGCTCCTGAATGTGTCTCTGTTAAGCTCTGCCTGCCTCTGTGCATCCAACAGACACCACAAAAACTTCCCAGAGTCTCGTTTCTCTCTCCAATACTGCTACATCCCTGTCTGTTCCTGTGGACATAAATAACCCTTTCTGAAAGCCAAGGAACTGAGGGCAGGGTTACAAATGAGTAAGGATATTGGTGCTTTCATTTTTTTAAGGAGTGGGATTTTCTCCCTGTGTAGTACTTGCTGAAATCAAATAATCATGAGCTGAGGCCTTCAAGACATAAAAAATACATGGTGGAAAAGGGAAGAAAGGCAGCATTTACCATGTCAAAGCAAATGCAGTTGGATTGCTTTTCAGATCCTGTGAATAATAGCAAACTTCAGCTTCCTAACTTACTATGAAAGCACAAGAAGTCACTGTGTTTACTTTCCTGTTTCAGATTAACTCAGAGTTTTTCTGGAGGCTCATGGAACTATATTGGTAAATGCACTAGAAGGTTAAATACGTAACAGTAAATATTTAATAAATGACAGTTGGCCTTGAAATGCTACAGGAAGAAGCCTGGAAATGCCCTGCTAGTTTATACTAACAGTTTGAGAAGTCGGTGCATGAGAAGCTAAAATGGGCAGTGGCTGTGTCTGTAAAATGCCTAGCAGATACTCTAGCAACACCAGTGTCAGTAAAAGTTGTGGCTTTCATTGCTGGTAGCTGCATCCTTCATAAAGTGCTTATGTTCACATTTCAAGCCCCTGGCCTGTCTGTTCATTTGACTCAGGTAAATGGTGTCCACCCAGAATGCAGATTTCAGCTGGAGATTCACAAGGAGGAAACACGGTGCATGGAACTTCTGAAGAATGCAAAGCCAGTGGACTACAAAGGTAAGAGAAGCTGCAATGTAGAGACAGCTGGAGCATTTGAGGTTTTCTCCCTTTACCTTCTTTGCTGTTGTGGTTGCAGTTGCTGGATTTGTCTGTACTGCACTTTTAATTTTGGGTGGTTTAGAATTTCTGTCGATTTTTCTGCAGCAGGCATGTTGTGAGAGGGGTGACAGGCACCAGGCACACACTGGGTAGGACATTAGATGAGAGCAAACGTGTGCTCTTGTTTTAAGCTGATACTGCTGGTATTTACTGACCAGTGGAGAAGCTGGAGGCTGGTGGTGACAGGGTTGGCAGAAAAAACAAGTCTGAGGAAAAGACGAGAGCCTTGGCTTTCAGTGAGACTTCGGTAAAGGCACAATACATTTTAGACCTGGAGTGAACACTTCTCAGTTTAAAATAGTCTTTTTTTTTTTACTACCTAATGTCACATCTAAAACTAATCATTAAATTTATAGTGTTAACACTTTTGGTCACTTAGAGACAATTTAAATTTCAAATTACTTCTACAAACCCCTCAGCCTCACTGGTGTACTGCCTGTTGGGATGGTAGTCCAGGTAGGTATCACCTCGGCAAACCTGGGCTCCTTGAAACTCCACAGATCTAGCAGTGCAGTTTTTTCCTTTGGGTGAACTAGGTGATGCACGCTCTGCAGGTGCATACACTAGGTGATGTACTCACTTGTTTTGAGTGTGCTCTACAGATTACTGTGATACCTCAGGGATCTGCCATCTGTGGTGCTCCTTGAGCATAAATGAGTCTCAGCTCATGATGCTTTCTCTACCTCTCTTCTTGATTTAAATGTGTGACTCCCTCAGTACATTCTCTGGTATAAATTTTACATGATAAAGCCATTAAAAGGATCATCAACAGTTTGTATTTTGCTCCAATTTCTCCTTTTTATTAATCCATATTAGTAATTAGAAAACTTATACTAACCATGAATAATTTACAAAATGTTTATAAGCAAAGTCTTACTGGAATAATTAATCTGCTTTTAGATATTTTTATTAATCTGAGTGGTGAAGAGAGACTGCTGTTATGTAAATAACAGTGTGAAGCCAAATGGAGAAATCGTTTCTAGCCTAGCTTAATTAATTAAATTTTGGTTTAATAAACTCACTACTAGCTAGTACATATCTTTAGAATCATAGAATCATAAGGGATTGGAAGGGACCTCAAAAGATTATCTAGTCCAATCCCCCTGCCAGAGCAGGCTCACCTGACTGGAGAAGCCATGGAATCAGAGTCACTCAAGGTAGGAAGGAACCATTTTTGAAGCTGTCTTCAAGGCCCACTTTTGCGATCCAGATGCTGGGATGGTCCAAGGGTATCCTTGTGATGCACACCAGTTTTATTTGGTTTCCTTAGGGGCCAAAAGAACTTCTCTATCAGCATTTACTTCACAGCTTCTTTTCACTGGAAAAAGTTTCTCTTGAAGGCAAACTTCTGTGGAAGAACTTCATGTCTTGGAAGGAGACAGTATGTCGTCTGATCTTGATTCAGCCTTGCAAGTAGTGATAAAACAGCAGTGGAAAGATTTATACATTTAACCAATGACTGAAACTAAGGGAATATTCTGTATTGTGAGAACCTGGAATGAGGCCTCTGTGTTAATGAACCCTTAAAAACTGTCTGTTTAATGTTACAGGATAATCTGTCCTATAGGTACATTTACCAGTAACTTTTCAGAGGAGCCTAGACTGAACATATGCATTTCCATTTCCAAAAAATGCCCATTCAGCCTGTGTAATTTCCCTAATGAACCCTCTGCATTCATGCAAAGATGCAAGGAGTGTTTTGAACAGAGAGCTGCAGATTGTCACCATGATACTCTGACTGCTGATAAAATCCACTAATGAAAACTGGCAAGCTGGAATCAGTCCAAGTCCTAGCTTCCCACCTAAAAGTTGCAGCACATTGAAAACACAATTCATTTCAACAGATTCACAAATCTTATTTCACCTTTCCCTGAATGGGAAAGAGGGTTATACAAACCTTGTTCTGCTTTTCTTTTCTAACTTTAGCATGTTCTTACAAAATTTATAAGGAACCCTCTAAAATCGATGCAGAACCATCTCTAATGGTGCTGTGCAGAGTGTGGAAATAGAGGTTTACTAAGATTTTCCACTCAAAGCTTGGGCCTCCATTATTAAAATCAGTGGGATTTTACAATTCTGTGTCATCTGCTCTGGAATTTGCCTGGCACCAATAGTTGCTGAATTTTTGACCATCCAGATCTCATGGGACTGATGGTTTTTCTCTTGACCTAGATGGCAATTTTTTACTGTATGCCTTATCTAACACTTCCCAGCTCCCAGTTAGGGACAAGTAATTGAAATATTTGAAGGTGATTTTATGTGTTGGGGGTTTTTACATCATAAAATGATGTTATAGTTGTCTTACTTGACCCACCTCCTAAAGCAGGCTGAAGAATTTCTCTGAGTAATTTCTGTAGGGCACCTAAAGTCAGTGACTGTGAAGCCTACAAAGGGTTTGTTTGCTTCATGGCTTACTAAAGCAATAGCGTGTTTTGCAAGAAAACACAGTATAAGTGCTGTGTGGATAAATGCCCTTTGAACGATGCGAAGGGTGCATGTAACCCACAGGTGCCAGTTTCTCTAAACTCTGACCATTTGCCAGTGTCAAATTCTTAAGTACCCAGATCTCACACTTTGCACCCTTTGGGGGATGCTCAGGCACTAGCACTAGCAGGTACTAGTCTGTTAGTGAACAGCAGTAGGTACCATGTAGGGAAGTAAGTAATCCTCCTAAGGCTTGTGGCACTGCCTTCCTGTTTGTGCCGCTCTGTGGCAAATCTAATTGTTTACCAAGACTGGATTAGCTTCTATCTGCACTCACTTTTTTCTTTCCTCCTATAAACTGCCACCTGAGGCATGGATGCACCTTGTCTAGAAGCCTTTTTGCACACTGTTTTTTAGAAGGCAGATGAATAAAGATCTAAAACAGCTCATAATAGCTGTGGATTTTGAGGTCCATGCAGAAAGAGACTTAGCTTTTTCTTTCCTAACCTACTATCCATGGCTTGTCCTCCTAACAAAATTTGAAAGCTCCAATAAAAGTAATTGAAAAAAAATACTGAGAATTGGCCCACTACAAATCTCTGTCCTTATTCTGTATTAAGAATTTTTCTTTGGAAGGTAATTGCCACATTTCTATTTACCTTTAAATGAAAAATGAAATCTTGCCATCAAAAATGTTACAACTCGGTCAGTAGATTTTATAGCTGGGTTCTACGTAGATTTCATGGTGTAAAACTGAAGTCTAGGGGTTGTACATCCATTTTGGACTGTGTGGCTGCAGCTGAAATTAGAATCACAGAACCCCTCTGGTTGGAAAAGACCCCTGTGATCATAGAGTCCGACCATCTACCCTACCCTACAAGTTCACCCCTAACCCAGATCCCTCAACATCTCATCCAAACGATCTTTAAACACATCCAGGGATGGCGACTCAACCACCTCCCTGAGAAGCCCATTCCAGTGCCTGACCACCCTTTCTGTGAAAAAAATTCTTCTAATATCCAGTCTAAACCTACCCTGTTTTAACTTGAACCCATTCCCTCTTCTTCTATCACTAATAGCTTGTGAGAAGAGACCAACACCCTCTCCACAACGTCCTTTCGGGTAGTTGTAGATTCTTTAAGACTCTGGCTTTCCACATGTTTTTGTGAGACCCATGTGCCAGAAAACATATTTAGTTTTAGATATGGCATCTTAACTTTGAGGAAGGAGTGGAGGTGAAAAGAGAAATGGCTTTGGAAAGAATGTCATGAATCTCTCAAAGAGGTGCTTCATAATGCAGCTGGTAATGGGACGAGATGATCTTTCGAGGTCCCTTCCAATCCCTAGTGTTCTGTGAGTCTGTGAGAGGAACCTGAATTACGCTGCCAGCAGAATTCTATTTAGTGACTGCACACACACGCATCTCTGATGCAAAAGGACTGAGTGTGTAACTAAACCAACCTGACCATCGCTCTCATCAGTAAACAGGACATTTACAAGAAGCCAGATGAGGCCTTTCTTTTGCTACGTGAATCGTAATCTCAAGGTTCCCCTTTCTCACTCCTCCCAATCCCATCAAGGTCTTCCATCAATTTTGGTTTGGTTTGGAGCTGTTTTCTGTGTAAAATGAGTTACTAGTTCAGCCTGCAGTGCTGCTCAGAGTTATCTGAGGCAGCATTAGAGGTAGAATTAAATGAGACAGTGGGATCATGGAGCTTCCTTTCATGCAGCACCAGTAGCTCTTGGCAAGACAACTTTGGCTTTTGTGCATCTTTGTGCTGCTGCTCTTCTAGCCGTATTACAGACACATGGCTACTTTTGGTTTGCACATTACTTTTTATGAGGGGAGTTGAAAGTGCTGCTTTGAATGGTACCATTAACTAAAGTATCCTCATTAAAGGCATCACACAAAACTGATCTTCCTCATGGTGTTGACAGAGTTGGAGGGTTGTGAGAGTTGTTCTTCATTATTTGAGGGCAGAAGCAGAGCCAGCCCCTCTTTTGAGGAGGCAAGGTGATGGGAGAGAAAGAAACTTAAATGGAAGGAGTTTTCTATGATAGCCAACAGGAACTAAATGGTGAAGAACAAGCAAATGTGCACAGCCACAAGTGAATTTATTGTGTTTTTCAGAAGATTCTGAAAGAAACACTGCCCCACCTAGCTTTGCACTTGAGACCTGATAAAGACAGCTGTGGTATGGTAGTCTACTCTCTGCAACATCTGAAGTCCAAACACCACAAGGAAGCAATACCAAAGCCCTAAAAATACAGCAAATAGCTCATGGGCTGGACATGTTCCAAACTAATTCATACATGGTTCCATACAGCTGGTGGGGGCCAGGACCCACCCTGGTGCAGGGGGCTGGGGTTTCACACAGTTCAGGAATGGCCAGGCAGGGTCATAATGGTGGGTTGGGGTCCAGGCACTGGTGTGTCGAAGCTGAAATGAGGTGCGCTCACAGCATCACTCAAAGACGTGAGTTTCGATGGGACCTAGGCAGGGGTGTGGGTCTGAGCAGGACCTTTAAGGTCTGTTGGTACCCTCAGGGTCCTGACAAACATCGCCAGCAATTAACTTTAACAAAGTTACCTGAAGCGAAAGTCTTAGTTAGTCTTGCTCCTATTAGGGCTTTGAGCAGCACTGCTGTTTGTTTTGCTGCCGCTTTGCTATTTCCTAGTGACTCCTTTCCTCTCTTACTTTCTTTCTACTTGTGTGAAAGTGCAGAAGGAATTTCAGCCCGTACTTGTTCATAAGTTCTCACGCTGCCGACATAACACGCTGCGGCCCTGGGACCTGCGGTCAAGGGCGCGTTGCCCATAAGAGGGGAGGTCGTTTCTGCTCTGTCAAGTTCAGTACAAAAATCAAACCGTTTCCACTTGAAAAACAACCCCCAGAGTAGCTGACAACTTTCTGGCTCGCTTTCAAAGCACCCTTCCTTTGTCCCGTGTGCCACGCACGCCTAAAATAGTTCGGAACCTTCCTTTGAAGTGGCCATTAAAAAAAGCCCTGCCGCGAAGTGCCATCTAGTGGCTACCACTCGCCTGAACTGGAAACACAAACAAAACCTCCCTGCTGCAGCCCGGGGCTAGCCGTGTGCACGGGTGAAAAGGCACGGGTAGGTAGCCAAGGACTGTGTTGCTCAGAGACTGGATCTCAGGCAGCTGGATGGAGAGTGTGGTGGCAATACCTAACATGAACTGGAAAAGAAATGAGAATCAAAGTGCATAGGCTATAAACTAATCGTCTCCTGCGTTTCCTGTCCTTATAAAACATCAGCAAATGCATCACAAGCTTAAAAAACCCAAACACTCCAATAAAGTAGGGGATCTCGCTGAAACTAGAAAGGAACAGCATGTGCGGTATCACCTGGAGGACTGGGAGGGAAGAGCAGGAGATGAGCGACACCACGGCCACACTTCTGAGCAAGACAGTGAGTGAGGCTTTTCTGGAAAGATTGTGTTGTTGGATTTGCCACGAATGACACCACAGGAAGATAAATTATGCAAGGAAAGGTATTGGGGCGGGCTTGTTATATGCAGTGTGGGAGCATTCGTCTAAACACCAGAGAAATAGGGATGAAGAATCTTTGTTGCCTTTGCTACCTTTCTTAATAGTTAAAGAAGAAGGTAAAGAATATTATAGTAGAGATCATAGAATCATTACGGATCGGAAGGGACCTCGAAAGATCATCTAGTCCAATCCGCCTGCAACAGCAGGATCACCTAAAAAAAAAGATGTGCAGAAAAATTTGAGGAGCTGAGAGATCAAGAGCTGGTTTGTTTTATATGTGTACATGTCAGAGTGAAAGGACAAAAATATTCAAGCCTTGAGAATTTATTGAAGCAGGATGCAAACATAGGGATTAAATCCACTAATGAGAACATAAAAGGGTAAAAATGTGTATTAAAATACTTTTGGGTACTTAGAATACTTCTAAAATATGATTAAGAAAATTGCAGGTATTACATTAAATAAACATTGGAGGCATTAAGTTTTATTTTAAACATGAGGTACTTTCTATAGATTTATTGTTACTAGAATTAGAAACTTATTTACAGCTAAACATAAAAATGTTTAGCATCCTACTTGACTACTATCCTTTGGAGACAACCAGAAACAGACTTATATAAGTGGGAGATGAGTAAAACTTCCAGAGACTAGGCATGTGCATAATGACTTCATGAAATACAGCAGTGATGGATAACAATCCAGAAATCCTAACACTGAATGAATTAATGGCTGAGCAGGAAGTAGTAGAGAGGAAGGGAGTAGGGAGGAGAGTATTAAGCTTGGTGCTTGGTCAAGTTAGGTGTTCGATGGGCAGAACAAAACGCATTTAACATCTTTCGAGGCACACCTTAGTTTTCCAAGACTGTAGGTTTTTATAGTACTGTGGGCTGCTCTCTAGTGACTGGGGCAAACTGGCAACTGTTGGGAGCGATGACCTCTTTTCATGTGGTTTAGGCTGAAGTGAATTATTCTTTGACAACAGTGCATATGTCATTGCTGTAAAGTGATGCTTATGGCAAGTAAAGAGCAGTGTCTACTTGAAGACCCATGAAAGTGTTCAAGGCCTCCAGTAAGTATCACATCTTGAATTTCCAAGATTGGGGGAGATTCGTTGCTAGTTTCAGTTGTGCATAGTGAAGCTCATGCTGTACAATAGTGATAGGTTGTTGGGATAGAAGACAAATTCATGCAACTGTAGTAAGAATGGATTTGTTAACTGTATCCCACCTCTGCACAAGGGTGTGTTTTGCTAAGAGAAGAAGATACACAACTGCAATATTGTCAAGAATGTGCAGTAACAGGAGCAAGGGGAAATGAGGAAAGGTGTGATCTGAAAGCCCACAGAAGTGCATATTGTTTGAAAATTGCTTCCAGCAGACTCCAGCAGTATGCCAGTAACATCATCATTTCAACATTCATCCCCAGACCAGTTTTCAGGACACTGTAGTCATTCAGTGACTACAAATGTCTCCAGAATATTTCATCAGTTTTCTCAGGTTTCCTGTACTATAATAAATAAGCCTGTAAATATACAGAAATTGAGGCTTAATGTCCCCCTTGGAATTCTGATGACAGCACTCAGGTTTCACTCTCGTGATCTTTGATGGACTTGGATATAGTCTAGATGTAGGAAATACATCCTTTGTGTTATTTAACTGGTTTGATTTAAGGAGTGAGAAAGAGTATCGTTCTCTCTGGTGCCATACATGCCTGTAAAGTCCTAAAATACCAAGGGAAAACTGTGGTAAAAACTGCTTTCCCCAGAAAACACTAGCGACTTGCAATGTTTTGCGTGTCAAAAACGTGTGCACTGAACTTGCTTTCTGCAAGCTAGCTCCAAGATCCAGTACAAATTGTGCTCATTTTGGTGGGAATAGGATATGGACTTCAGTTTTTCTGTGTAATGCTTCATTGAATTGAAGCTTAAATAAGAGTTTTGCAGTGGCTGGGACTGTGGAAAACGTAGTAACGTAGCTCTTAAATCCATGTTGTTCAACAGCCTTTTTAGCAAAACCAGAGCCCAGTTCACACAGCAGTGCAGCAAACACTTACAAAGGCCTGTGGACTGTTGGCAGGTTACTCCAGCAAATCTACCATCTTACAGGGAGCACATTGAACAAAAGGGAAAATTTGTGAAAGTCATTAGCTTTTATGGGTGAGCATGAAGACTTAAATGACTCATATCAGCTCTCTCTTGTTAGTGGAAATGGGGATGAACTAAAAAGGTCTGAAGTCGCAAGATGCTAATTATTCTTGTGTACTCCAGGGCTTGTTTGTGCTGGCTCAGACAGTGCATCCATCAAAGCCAGAAGAGTTTCATTTTGTCACTATAGTTCTGAGTGCTGGCAGATGAAGAAATAGTTTCTTTGTCTTCCTGATTACTTGTGTGTCTCATTGTTGATGTTGTTTCTGGCTTAAAATCAATGGGAATGAAGCATGACCTGAATTGGCTGGGAGAAACGTTCTTTTATTTTGCATAAGCCTTGGTGTTGCATCACAGAGGGTTGGCCTTTGTTTTGATCCAGCACTGCAACTCGGGAAGCACCTGAGCATGTTCAAGTTCCGTTGGCTTGAAAGGGTATGAAGATGACTGGCTCAGATGTAAACCACTTCAGTTATATGCAGGTGGCCACATCAACAACATAATCTCAGAGACATGACTACTAACACTAAAAGAGGAGTCACAAGGGAGTACAAGGTCAGCAGGTAAAATGGAGCATAGATAAAACTCATGAGTTAATTCTTAAAGAAAGCAATGGACCAGCTGTAGAATGTACAGATACACCAGAAAGAACAGACTCAGCATGATCCTCAAGGAAAACAGGAGTGTTTGTGAAGTTCAGCATATTCCGTGTCAGTTGCCAAAAACACTTGTTCAAGAGGTGAGGACCAGAAGCCTGAAAAGAGTGATTTGTCAGTGAGAATAGGAATTTGTCAACCAGATGTAGAACACACATAAAAAGAATGTCATCCTCACAGTTCCTAGTCCCTAGAGAGTCTCCTTTATCCTATAGGAAGTCTAAAAGAAGTGAGATACAGTGGTCTAGGAACAAGAGTACGAAAGGAACCAAAACTACTAGTCCTTTTCAGGGAACTGGGGAACTTGATAGGCTGTTAGTCACGTAGTATTAAGCAAGTAACGATGGGACTCACTGGAGTAAATGCAGATACCTAGAGACTAGGTTCTGCAGTGAGACTAACAACTTTGGGCTCTGCTGGGAAGAAACAAGCGTTCTGCAGAATCCAATATTGTAAGGGGTCACCTTGAAACAAATGGCACAATGATCTGTATTAATACTCAAGTTATTTTTTTAATATTTCTTTTCTCTTCTTACCCTGACCCCATCACAATGACAGTTTTAATGAGACATTTTGGAAACAATATATTAACCAAGCTGGGTTAATCAATATATTCCTTCAATTCCCTTAACATTTTCATAGAAGATACCATCTTTGGAACTTTCTTTGAGAGCCTAATCTTTCTTGAACTACTCACCCAAAGCTTCCGTCAAGGCTTTGTAAGGTAAATACATTTGGGGGATTTGGGCCAGACTGAGCTTTCAAGTCTGTTACTGCTTCTTTTGTTTCAGGATGTGTTGGAGTTTGGGATAACATTACCTGTTGGCGTCCTGCGAAAATTGGAGAGACTGTCACTGTCCCCTGTCCGAAAGTATTTAGCCTTTTTTCTGGCAAACCAGGTATTTCAGTGTGAGGTGCATTTTTGCTGGTTTCTCTTTGGTATTTTATAGTATCGTCTGCTAAAAACGGTGTCTTTGGTGTCTTAAGACTTTTATTTTATTTTTAAAGAGTTAAAAGAATGGATTCTTAACAGAGCTGTTATTGATACTTCATGAAAAGACCTAATAATCGTCTTTGTGATCCGACTGCCCGCCTGGATGTGTTCCTGTGCGACTTGGTCTAGATGATCCTGCTGTGCCAGGGGAATTGGACTAGATGACCTTTCCAGGTCCCTTCCAACTCTAATGATTCTATGACTGTTATTCTTGGAGTCAGGTACTAAATGTGTATTTTGATGCAGTGCCACTCATCAAAGATGAAGACATTGCGTGCTCCTTTTGGCCTATTTGGGCTAATTATTGAGGTAGCGAAGCCTGAACGATGTCTTGAACAGCTGCCAGCAGATCACATGCACGTTGTTTCTCCCGTGCTTAGGAGGGGAGCTTTCTCTTGCCTTCGTGAGAATAGGGAGCCAACATTTAACACACTCTTCATAAAAACTATCACCACTGCAATTTAAGGTAGTTGTTAGGAAACTCTTTATTATTCTTTTTAATGGAGCTTGAAAAGAGCTCACTGGTATCTCAGACTATTGAAATATTTAGCTGGTTCAAGTCTATAACATTCTGCCCCATCTCGCCAACGCGTCGTGCTGTGGTTTAGTTTTGCATTTTGGTTTGCTAGTGAGATTTTAAAAATAGATGAAGCACACAAAGCATTTCATATGTGTGTCTCAAAATGCAGCAGGAAAAATCTTATTCCCATTGCTCAGGTGAGGAAACTTTGTCATGAAAAGCTGGTGAAATGCCAAACCTCTTCACAGTGATTGACTTCTTCTGCTTTTGAGGTTTCTGTGGAGGCTTTTTAGCAGTATTTTAACATAGTGGCTAAATTTGGATACGACTAAAGTCCCTTTACTCTCAGAACTGTTGATGAATTCTTGTTCCAGCAAAAAAAATAGATAACTAAAACAATCCACAGATGAGCCTACAAAGGTCTTCATTCCTGCAGCTGGTGAATCTTGATTAATTTATCATGGGTAGTCTAAACAGTTTATAAAAGGGAATGTATGTGTAATCCACACTACGTCTTGTGAGATCTATAAAAGGCCTCACGTTACTCAAACAAAGATATTAAGGTGTTGTCATGAGACAAGTCAAACTAATAAATATCAAAAATTCAAATTCTGAAGTAAATCACACTGCTTCTGTCTATTTTGCCAAGAGCTGGAGTACGCACTTTCTCTTTGGAGTCTGGGTGTTTTATGTTTAACAACTGTCAGGTTTTATGTTACAATAACAGCTTCATTTTACTATAAAACCACTGCAATAAATATTAAAGTCTGAAACCTTCACAGTGCATTGCAACTCTTGCCCCCTTGATCATGGCATCATCAAGATAAAATCCTTTTTACAATTAGCTATAATTTTCCTGTATACAGCTTTTTCCATAGCTAACCATTTGCTTTTTGCTTGTGGAACCACCACAGCATTTTTTAGAGGTACCTGTTAAATGAAGAAGGTTTTTAAAAGTCTTTCTTTAGTTTCCGAGAAAAAAGACAGCAAACATCTTGCATGGTTGATCTAATTAAGTATCTTAGCACCTTCATAATTCTATTATGCTGTGAAACACATAATTTATTTAATGAATACACAGCACATTTCAAATTCACTTGGTTCTTACGGCAGGAAGTTATCAAACTCTCTCAGAAAAATCTATGCTTTGGTTAGTTTTTTTTTCCCAGGGTTTAAGAGGATTAAAATTCCACTACAAAATTATCTGGACTATCTTACTTATTGTGGAATTATTGTAAATCACAAATAGGCTTTTAAACAGCATCAGTTCTTTGGAGGATTCTTATTTTAAAAATGAATTGAGTAAATAGTTGTCTTCTGATCTTTAACACTTTTAGATTATTTCTATTTAATTTCTTTTGCAATGGTTAAGTTGTAGTTTTAGGTTAAATCATTAATTCTTTTGTTGATACTTTATATTACCTTACTGTAAAGGCAGTTGTCTTGGAATGCTTCTTGTGTGTTGTACTTGCTGATGCGAGTTTGAGTATCAGAAAGATATTCTGTGAAGTTTTTATTCAGACTTAATTGTCAAGTTCTGGGATTCAAATGAGGTTTTTCCATCTGAAATGCTTAATTGTATGGAATGATGGTGCAAAAATAAACCATATGTTCCATATAATATTGTCTACATGTCTAAGAAAGAAAGTCTTACAGCACCTACAATGGAAAATATTTCTGCATCTTGAGTACATGAAGTCTCTTTCTTGCAAAACTGGCTTGGATGTCATTTGTGGTTCCATTAACACGTTCCTCTGTTCTGCCTAGTCAAAGAATCTTGATGTACTTTTAAAATGGAGACTTCAGAGTGTCCAAACTGCTCATGTTGTCTTTAAAAATGCCATTTCTATGCCAAATGGTCCTGTTATTTGAGGAAACAACGTGGTTTGCACTGAGGCCTTGTTATAAGCTACAAAGACTTGGTTGGTCAACCACTTGTAGGATATTTACAGCCTCCTGCTGAAGACTTTACACAAAAAAGAGATTCCAGTAACCAGTCAGCAAGATAAAAATCAGAAAAGCTTTAGCTTGGAGTATATATAAATTTATTTGGTTATTCTCTGGCTCAAAGTTTATCTGTGACACGAATTTGTTCCTGTGTGGTGAAACCCAGACACCTTTAAGTCAGTTACAGACCCATGGTGAGCACCAAACCAAAGCAGTGTGCTATTGATTTCAAGCATCGTGGATGTAAAAATTGCTGTAAGAAATGTGTGGAGAAGTTGCTAATTATTTAACATTGTAGATTCTAATGACTATTCTTTGTTCTGATATCAAACTTCTAGTGTAATTGTTCCATGTGATAGGAATATTAGTTCATTTTAATTAGATTAAGGCGTAGAATAATGGTTTGGCCCCATATCATCTGTTTGGCTTCATTTGGGAAGAGCCAACACATCTCTCATTTCCAAGGAAAAAATCCATGCAGAAATGAACAGATATTCAAAATTCCTTTCCAACCACGTTTGCACGTTGCCTGTACGTTCCTTGGACTACATGGCTTCAGTGATGGGTTCAACGAGAGAAATCCAAGATGCGGGTTTATTTCCTTACTCTTCAACCTATCGCAGAATTTGGCCTTTAAAGTATATTTCCAGCTCTACCAACGTTTGCTGTAGCCATAATTCATCATCGTAATATCCAAGAGCTTTTATATAAAACTCCTCAGCAGATGATTTGATATTGTCTTCTTAGAAAAGTTTGGAGAGGAGGTTAGAAGAAGCCCACTGAAATAACTTTTCTGTCTTTACCTACAAATTATCACCTTTATAGAGTGAGCTGAAAGCCTGCCTCCAGAATACTTTAGATAGGACAGGCTTTTGCAGATGTAACAGAAATAGCTGTCATGCCAAAGCAAAAGCTTGCCATCACAGCTTGGAATTACTCTTGTTTTCCTCTAGCTGCAAAGGCACCGCAAAGTGAAAGCCAAAGTAGTGCAATGAAGAGCCCATGAAAGGAAGTGGTGGGGTTGCTTTAACAGGAGGGATGGGAAATGCAGGGGGTTGGCAGAGAGTGATAAATTATGCTTGTCTAAGATTCATTGATGAAGAGACTGCTGAATGTTTCTGATTTAAACCTAAATTTTGCTTTACAGGAAATATTAGCAAAAATTGTACCAGTAGTGGGTGGTCAGATATTTTTCCGGACATCCTAAGTACCTGTGGATATAATGACTATGAAGAGGATTACAAGGTAAGACCAGCATGATTTCTGTTCATTTTGCTGCTGCTGTCAGACTGCTCTGCTTGAATGTAATTCCCACTTTCCTCTGCCAGAGTCAATGCAAATCTGTGCTGCCGTAGGCTTGGATGGCAAATGTTGTACAAGATAAAATCAGAAATGTAGAATTCAGTCACTTTGAAACTCAGGTTGCTAATTGCAGTGATTCCCCTGTATTTTTAATAGTGCAGTGCTACTTGGCTTGTATACGCCGTTGTGTTCTTTCTGGAAGTTTCTATTATAGCAAATCCTAATACAATGCTGGTATTAGCACAAGCATCACTTGATACCTGGTATGTGGTTAAGTTGTGTGTAAAATGGAGTGAATTTAAATCATCACAGTTATTGACAATGTCTGTTGGATTTTCAATAGCATTAGGATACAGAAGTGGTTCACAAACCTGTCCAGATGTCTTAACTACACCATACATTTGTTCAGCTTGGCACCTGGTTGGCTCAGTTAGTAGAGCATGGGACCCTGAATTCCTGGGGTCATGGGTTCAAGCCCCATGTAGGACATCTTGAGACAGTACTGTAGGCTTACCCTGCTCCAGCAGTGGGGGTTGGACTGAGATGATCTTTGGAGGTCCCTTCCAACCTCTAACATTCTGTGATTCTATTTCTTGTTCTTTTTGTTGAGGGAAGTACTTTTTCCATCATGTTTTACATATTTTCTATCTGTTGTCCTGCTGAGGCTAGCAGGGCAAAATTCTGTTGACAAACATGAGCTCATGGTATTAGTAAAACTCTTGTTATTGTGAACAGATGAAGACCTCTCATGAATACACTTGGATGGTTGGCTTTTTCTGGATTTTAGTAAGTGTAGAACAGCTCTGGCAGACCTGCTTAGTCTGGTTTGTAGAGTTGTGCTGACATCCCAGCTAAGATGTGGTTCTTGCAATCTCTTCCTGTATTCAAAAGCCCAGCCATTACTGAAGTTGAAAGCAAATAATAAAGAAAATGGATAGAATATGTAGGTTCCCCAACTTTTCTGAAGACACATTCCAAAACATTCGTGTCACCTGACAGCTTGGGAACCCATACACGTTGCTGCTATGTCAGCCATTTTAAAACACTGTCATTCCACCAAGACATTGTCATGTGGAGTGGAAATGGGTCAAGACTTGAAAATTCAACCTTTCAAGAAGTGAGAAACACTTAAGCAGCAGATGAACTGGTGTAATAGAAAAGCAGTTCTTGTTTGATGTATTAATTAATAACTCAGAAGAGAGGAATGTGGTGCAAGTTGGCTCTGCTCACAGGACTGAACCCAGGGAAAGTAGAAACAGGAGGTAGCTGCAGGTAGCAACAATTTTCAAAGCTTGGAAAAGAGCAAATAATAATAAACCAGTGAGGATAAAAATCAGGAGATACTGAAAGCAGGTGCTGAAAACATTGGCGGAAGTATAATCAATATAATATCATAGATATAAATAGCACATGGAATAAGTGAACAGACATATATATCCCTCCAGATATGGGTCTGGTTTTGACAGTTTTGAATATACTATAGAAGAATATTCAGTATTCTATAGAAATGACAGAGTGCTGAGCAAATACTGACTAAGCAGTTTAATATGGATCAATTTTTTGTGCTGAAAATGCATTGAAACGAGAAGGCTTATTTAGAAATACTGTAAGCATGTCATCTGTCATTTCTCTGGTGAAAGGACTTGTCTGCTTCCACAAGTCACACTGATTTTACTCAGTTAAGATTTTTTCTTAAAAAATCTTAAAAAAGTTCAATTTTTATTTCATGTCAAATGGTAAATTGGCAAATTCTGTAAAAAGAAATTATTTGCTTAACATTTTGTAAGTAACTGTAACTTTCTGATGCAGCACCCTTAGGTTTTCTGTTGTGTTAGGTATCAGGTCAGGATTCTTTACTGTTCCTGTCTGTATTTGTAGGGGACAGGTTTGACAAGCACGACAGTGTCTGAGTGAACTACCTGTATGTTATTATCACATCAAATTTTAGATCCTAATCCTTATTATAAACTTCCAGTCTCTTTTCTATAAGTAAACTTTTTCCTGCTAAACCTGAAGATCAAATTTAACTCATTCAAATTAATTTTTTTTTTCTGTTTTTCCTTTTATATTTCTTCTGAGCTCATGGCACTGCAAAGGCAAAACGAATAGCTAGATTTGAGCATGCCACAAACACGTGTCAGGGTGTGGTAACCCAACCCAAGGCTCACTACAACCTTCCCTTGATGTGTTTTGACATCGTCTAGCTAGACTAAACAAGCCAGAGATGTGCCCTAGCCATCTTCAGAGGGTATTAAACTCTCTGTCAACATTATTAATGTAGGGCAAGTTGCCTGGTGAATGTGAAGGACTGAAATGTGTCCACTTTATTTAAAATAATGACTGGGTCAGTTAATAAAACTTTGTATAATGTCAGTGTGCTTGGCCATTTACCAGACCACACAAATCATCCAGCATATACAAGCGATACGCGTGTGTACGGCCATACACAGATAAGTTAGTGGAGATAAGGATGCTCGGGCTCATTGATGTGGTGAGACTGTAGCAGCTTTTATATAAGTAGAGGCATCACCTATGGAAAAACTGTTCCCCTCTTTGGCCAGATTCCTGAAGCATTCCTTCTTAGGCTGCTGTCAGAGATAAGATCCTACGCAGTACAGATGCCCACTTCAGAGTACAGACACACTACCCAAGACAAGTGGGGTCAAGGTCAGGTCTGGCACAAACAGTCTACAATATCTGTTGCTACCTTTAGAAAACAGATGCCTTGCTACTGCCGTGAAGTGGATCACTGCACAGGACTAATGAATTGTTTGTGCTGAGTCTAAATTGAGTCCTCCCCTTTGAACAGAATGTGATGCAGGACAGCCATCTACCAGGGCCTTTTCTGCGTGCGTGCCCGTAAGTCACACTACATCTATTTACGTGGCAGGCTCCATTTTTAACTGCTTTTTCCTTAAGATGTGATTGAGAGACCAGTCTTCTTTAAAATAAATATAAAATCACCTTTCATTGACTTCAAGTGAGAAGGGCTGGGCCTAAATAGAACATTCTCTTTTGTAGAGCACAGTGGGAATTTATTTTATTAATTGCAGACCACAAACATGCAGCGAGAGCGTTCCTGTTCGCAGACACACGTGAGCCAGTGCACACTTATGCGGCAAAATATCGAAGCCTGTGCATTTATAAAGTTGTCTTCTCTCCCACTGTGGTCAGGGAGCATTGAATAAGAACATTTTCCTACTGACCTAATTAAAATTAATCCCTCTGCTACTATTAAAAGATACTTGATGCCATGTTGATCTCATTTTTTTGAGTGAAGTATATTCTTAAGGTAAATGGAAAGAGAAACACTGGAAAAAGGAGTGTTAGTAGTCACTTGTATATTGTTGAACACCATGAGGGATAGATCTGATGACATCTGTTTTTAGTAAATTCTGTTTTTAACAGCATCATTTAAAGAAATATACAGAATTGCCTGATACTTTTATATCCATTAATGTTTATTCTCTTATAAGTAATGCCAGACTTTAGATTTAGTGTTAAGTATTTGGATGCTGTGGAAGGTGTTCTGATGAAACAACGTGGAAGGTACTCTAAAATGAATGTTTGGATGCTGTGAAGGGTGTCATGAAATGTAGGACCACAGATTTTGACACAGTTCTAAGTAATCCTATCTGTGAACACTAGACTCCCCACAGTATGACAGGAATATACTAGCCCACAGAATAAACAAGATGAAAAGTTTCTTGGGATGCTAATCCTGGAATGACAGTGTGTTGGGGGCTGGGAGTCCTTTAAAGATCCCTTCTTGTCCTGCAGTGAATGGGGACATCTTCCATTAGAACAGAACTCAGAGCCCATAACGATCGTAAATACTTTAGCAATGATTAGTTATATTTCTGGTTAAATGCATAAAGACATGTGGGATTTTCTTTCATGTTAAGGGGGACTTCTGGTGAAGAGCAAAACTCGATGATCTTAAAGGTCTACGATTTGGACAAAAGTAGACAGCTTTAAGGTGTCTCGAGTGTTTTGTCCCTCAGCACTGCATTGCCCTCTCACCCCTAGAGGTCCTTCCAGACTAAGGCTGGGTAACTCAGCTTTGCCTGAGAAGCTCCTAGCTCACTGTGCTGTCAATAAACAGGCTTCTGTCCGCCGGACTCAGTAAAAATAACATGAAACTAACTTTAAACCAAACATTTGCAGAAAAAGGTGTCTCCTCCAGCAAAACAAAACACGAGGATGCGTAAGAATAGAAAAGCACGTTGAGGATAGTTCTAATTACACAAGCCTATCCCATTTGTTGTCTAAATGTGTTCATCCTGTACCCTTTAAAATACTGTTAGCATATGGTAGCCACAAAAAAAAGAGGTAACATCCTAGGATTGGATCTTTACAGTCTAGAAAGCAGCTACAAATTTTGTAAATGTTCCCATGAAGTCGTTCTGAAGATCGTAAGTGTTGTGATGTCAGTGTCACTGTATCTGAGTATCGTGTGGTAGGAGTGTGCTCTGCCTCACCACCAACTGAGGTTGGGTTAGTGGCTGTAACTTCAATTGTTTCCTCAAAACTTTAATGGGGAATTGTAGCATTTTAGTTTTGAATCGGCATTGCTCGAGTTATCGTGGGAACAGTTTGCAGAGGCCAGCAGTTTCTGAATGGCTGTTGCACAAGCACTGCTTTTGTTGGACTTGTAGTCAGTTTTCAAGGTCTTTTCAGTCGAATACATGTGACTCAATTCAGTTTGTACTTTGAATACAGGTACAAAATCTAGGGGGCTTTGATATTTAGTCTGCATTAAAATATTATAAAACCTACGTATAATTCAGCTTTAACTTCTGTTTTGGCCAGTTCATATCTTCATTTCACTCCTGTCACTATTGTACATTTTTAAATGAAGTTCAGAGGTTGAGGCTACAGTTTAATCAAGAGTTAGCTCATTGTGGTTCACACAGATTAATAAATAAGAAATTTCAGATGCCCAGCTCATGTAAAAGATGTTGATTTGGTATTGCTTTGCCTGTTTCTTTTGAAGAGTGAGTTTCTAAATGATTCTGTGTAAAACACAGCGTAACGACAAGTAGTTAATGTCCTGGTTCTGAACTACAACAACACAATACAGAATTTAATTCTTTGTCTTTATGGGGACGTTTGTGTATTTAATAAACATCATTGCAGGCCACCGTTTACCACTTGTGAGTTGAGTCACTAGGAGATTTTACAGGCTAATTAAAGGCACTTTTATTTACTCTCATACAGGAAATTTAAGGAGCGGCGTGATTGCATCCTCTTTGATCCTGAGTCTGATAAAGTGCTTCATGCTAATCATCTAAAATGTCTCCTTCTTTTTGAAAATCATAACACCTGCATTTAGATGATTATCATTTTTGATTTAGTGGAGTAAAAATGTAGCAGTGTTTACTAGGCTTTGCAATAGTTTGGGAAGCAGGGTTCATTTTTCATCAGTAGAAAATTTTAAAATACCTTAGATTTTTGACCATTATAATACTAGACTTGCAAAATTATTTGAATTAAGAAAATGCATTAATCACAATTTAATGTATAAAATACAGGATAACTAAAAACCTGCATCATATGATAAAATAATGTCAATTGTGAAATTATTTCTTATTTGCTTGTCCTTAGTTTGAGCATATTGACCATGGATAGTGTTAAGGTAATGCTGAAACACTCTTGGCTGATCATCTTCAATCCTAGCTTACACCTCCATGCAGTTATTTCACGTTCATCAGTTTGGCAAACGAATGGCCAGCAGACAGATGCAGTCCTGCTGTCACTGACAGCTATTGTGCTGGACTAAAGGGACACAGGATTCTTGTTTTTACAAGGGAAGAGCTAGGGTTGTCATCTATCTGGACATAGAATCATAGAGTGATAGAATCATTAGGGATTGGAAGGGACCTCGAAAGATCATCTAGTCCAGCCCCTCTGCCACAGCAGGATCACCCAGACCAAGTCATAGAGTCAGTGAGGGTTAGAAGGGACCACAGGATCATCCAGTTCCAACTCCCCTGCCATGGGCAGGGACACCCCACCCTAGATCAGGCTGGCCAGAGCCTCATCCAGCCCAGCCTTAAACACCTCTGTAAAGCTCTTGACGTGGTCCGTCACAACATCCTTCCCCCAATCTTTTAGTGTATTTCCCTTCAAAAATGCCTCCTCCCTCACCTTCCTGTAATTTCTCTCTACCAAGCACTACTTTTCCATTATTCTTTAGAAACTTTAAGGTAAATACTGATTATGTTGGACACTGGCATCACTAGGACTGTGTGTAGTTACGAGTAATACCATGATGGCTGCTTATGTGCAGACACATCACAAGCCTGAGGTTTTTTTTAACAAAGTAAGAAAAATTATGTACTTTTCTGTGACCAGATTTAAAACTCAAGTGAATTTCATCTGACTAGACTGTACAATATGCTCATCTGCATTTAATCCAGACAGTTTATTCCCTTTCTGCAATCAAAGGAGATCTAGATGGAGTCTGGATGGAAATTGTATCATCCTAATCTCTTTGAATTTCTACAACTGCAATGAAGCCCATAAATCACAGCGTAGAAGAGACTGTTCTCTTCCATTGACTCCCCCTCTCTCAGGGGACAATGACTAATCTGCTGAGTTGCCTATCTTCTAGAAGGACTATACCCCACTTAATATACAAGTGTTAAGCCAAGTGAGTCTTGGCTTAAACCTTTCACCTATTCAGCAGTAGTAGTTGGAGAGGTTTAGAAACAACACATTTTTTCTTTGTTATACTGTTACAGAGAAAACAGACTTGTGGTGTCAAATCCCATGAGAGCTGGACCTCAGTTGGGAAAATTCCAAATAAAAGCAAAAAGCCGTGCCAGACTTCACTGTTGGCATTCACAACAAGATGAATAAAAAAGAATAAAGGGGAAAAAAATTAATGTTAATAAAACCCAAAGTTTTGTAGTGCTTTTACTGCCTGATGGAAAACTGACCAAAAAAAAGCTCCTGGGACAGAGATGTATTGTCATTTGTATCTGCATTGGTCGCTCTGGGTTCTATTTGCCTTCGGTGAAGAAAAAAATAGGTGGTTTTACTTAACTTTCTTTCTAGATTATTTTAGATGCCTGCCTTATGCTGATGTTGATAACTCAGCTGCTATTTCCTGGCTATAAGGAGGATCTTGATACCTTGCTCAGGTGGTCTAATCCCTGCAAACTTCAGTGGCTATTAGTGCATTTGTTATTTTATTGTGCCGTCCTGCACTTCATTCTAACTTGTTTGAGGAAGTAAAGAGGAACTCTGCACTCCTGGGCATGGAAGACCTTTACAGGAAGGCAAAATTGCTTATCCTAGAATCAACTTTATGGAAGTCTCAAAAAGCATTATTCCACAGAAATATGGAATCATTCAGCCCAGCTGAATTGCATAAAGCGGCTAAATTCCAGGGTTGTTGCTCAGTGTAATGGATTCTGAGGAGAAGTGAAAGATATATACGGCCTTCAAATTGGTCTTGACGTGAAGCAATGCAGAACATATAAGCAGAATCAAGGCTTTCCCGTGGGAACATTGGTTTGGCTGCATTTTCCCAATGATGATTTCTGCTCCAGATTCATTGGTATAAACATCTTAGCGCGTGCCATCGAAAGACCCTGGTAACTGTGGATCGTTAGTCTTATTTTATGAAAGTGCTGCGGCTGGGACAGGAATGAGGGATAGAATATAGGAGCAGTGCAATCCATTCTGAGGTGAAGATGGACAAAAGTGTGGAAAAAGTGAGCAGAGGCAATGCAGACTAAACAGATATAAATAAAATATCAATTAGATGTACTTGGCACCGAACGATTTACATATTTCCTAAACTAAAACTTGCCAGGCAAGACAAAAACAGAGAATGTACAATCTCTGTCTAGGCCTGGTGTGCCTGAGCCTTTTAAATTATTATTAACTTTATAAAAATACAGTAGAGAGATGAGAGAATTGTGTGATACCACAAAGGGTGGCTGTTCTGTTAGCCAACACATTACTGAATTGTAAATAACTGCATCAGAATTCATCAGTTTTTGTTCTTACCCATGTGAAACCCCTTGCCTTCTTCTGTCTGGTGGGAGCTGACTTGTCTGTGTTCAGAACAGCCAGCAGAACAAATTTCTCGAGTCTTTCATCATGTCCATGCCAACAGAGTCAACAGAGGAATTTGCCACATCCAATTCTTTCCAGTCATTTAATATTCAAATACTTGTCACACATTATAAAACACAAATCAAAGTTTCTGAACTTAGATATTTACCTTAGATGTCAGTGTCTAATTGCTAGTGTGTGGAAACAGGGCTTGACATGACTGTCTAAACATAGGTGTCTGGTGTGATGTGACTCACCACTGGCATTCCAGCAAAGAGGTCTTTGGTCACATCTGTCGTGCAGGTGTCTCAGATACCCTAGAGCAGAGGTCCTCAAACCCTGGCCCATGGACCAATATTTACAGCAGGGGGATGGGGGGGAGTGTGGAAACTGAGCAGCCACAGATGACTTCCTGCTGACTGCGCAGCCGGGCTGAGGAGGGGGGCGGCGGCATCAGCAAGGTGGGCGGCTCCCCCGTCTCTCCCTCCCTCCCTCCAGCTCCCAGGCAGAACAAGCCAGGCAGCGCAAACTATAGCCCGGCCCCCGACACTGTCTGAGGGACAGTGAACCGGCCCCCTGTTTAAAAAGTTTGAGGACCCCTGCGCTAGAGCATCTCCAGTACTGCTAGATGACTGCATTTAGGCAAGTAGGTCTGGTTTGTTCTTTATGTCAATGGAATTTCCATTGTAATGTTTACTTGAGGGTAAACTAAGTGTCTCCTTTGACTGCATCTTTTCAGGTCTTGATCATGTAATCAGCATCTGTGGTGGCTGTGTAAGGAGCAGAGCTCCACACACTTGCTGTGCATGTTGCTATGAAAGTCAGAAAAGTTGGACACATCTTTTGGTAATGTGAAATGTTGCAAGTGGGATCTTGGCAGAAGAGGACAGACCTCTATCCTTTCTTACTTGGTAATAAACTGTCACTTACGATGGACAGAAAAGCTGTTCCTACCTCCTGTACTAATCTGAACTCAGCTCACACTAGATCCAGCGTGTTTGTCTCAGCACCGAGCATTTGTAGCTGCACTTTAGTTAGTCTGGACAGCAAGAAAAGACAATTTGATACTGAGATTTTTGTAGCTTAGGTAGCTAAAAGTTTGTCATTCTGTTTGGTTTTCCTTTTATGTGTTGAAAGGAGAGAGTGAATAGGAATGGATTGAGGTAGTGTAGCACTTTTGGCTGCGATTTAAGGTATTTAAGACATTAAATGTAAAGGTTCTGATGCAACTTAACTGAATCATTACATGTGACAGTAAAATATGTCGTATGTTTGCATTTCTATGTTGTGCAGCCTGGATGAATCTCTCCAAAAATAAGACATAACCACAGTCTTTGAAATGCACTCCCTACAGTAGATACAGAAATGCTTTGTGTGAATCAATAGTAAAGGGTGTTATGACTAATGTTATGAGAAATTGTGTCAGGAAAAAAGCAGGGAATTGAGTAATGAGTGCTCAAAAATGTCAAATATTGTTCAAGAATAGCTGCTTTTGTTACTGAAAGGACATGCACATTGAAATGATTTCTGACAGTTGTCAGACAGTCTGATCTCTCATTTAAATATGGCATAAGTGAGTCACAAGCAACAGAATTATACAAACAAAATTGCTGTTACATTTATTGTAAATTAAGTGTGTTTTATTTATTCAAATATTTTTAAGTATCCATGCATCAAAGTGACGTTTCTAGTGCAGCCAGCTTTCTAGTAATTCTTTGTGCCATAAGTGTGCAGAGGTCTTTGCAAGATCTGCAGAAAATGAGTACAAGGCAGCTGAAGTGAGAGGGGGGAGAGAAACATAACAGGAGTAGTGAGAAAGCCCATTGGTTCAGACACAGACAGTTTAGCAGGTCAAGCCAAAACTACACGCGCGTGCAAAGCCAAGCAAGGAATTCATTCACTGCTTCCCGTGGGCAGGCAGGTGTTCCGCCACATCCCGGAAAGCTGAGCTCTGCCACTTATTATGGGAACTTGGGAAGACATGTGACATCACTCTAAATGTTCACCTCTCCTCTTTCTTATCCCAGCTTTTTATGCTGAGGATGACATCTTTTGGTATGGGTTATCTCCTTGGGTCAGTTGGGGCAGCTGTCCCATCTGTGTCTCCTCCCAAAAACTTACTCCTTGGCAAGACAACATGAGAAGGCAGCACTGTTCAGAACAGCTAAAACATCAGACTGTTATCAAGACTGTTGTGGTCAGAAATCCATAACAGCACCTTGCAAGCCACTCTTAAGAACTCTATCCTAGCCAAAACAAGGACAGTGGCCTAACCCAAATGTCACCAGTAAGAACATCAGCACAAAAGAGATTTTGAATGAAGCAAGGAGGTGACAGGAGGAAGTTCAGTGTCTAACCAGAGGGAACTAGTCTGAAGTCTGGAGTACAGGGACTGTGTTGTTTCCGGAGGAGTGTGCAGTTGGATCTGTTTATTCATCTGTGTAATAGAAAATGCATAAGTTGGCAAGTTGGCAAGTGTCAATCTCATACACTTGTCTCGGAGTTATTTCTGCTCCTTCGACAAACCTAAGGCTGTCTTTGGAGCAGGTCTTATAACCAATTCAGAGCACACGTTGGCTGCTCAGTAGCAGAAAGGAAACTTACAGCTGCTTTAAGGTCTTGTAGAACAATGAGAAACTTGAGTACGGGGATGGCAGCAACTTTTCCTGGGGACTGTGAGGTGCCAGGTCACAGTGTGCATCAGAAGTCCTGCTTTGGGTGCTGTCATTTTGAAGGCTGTTTACAAATACAACTTACAGGAGGCCAGTTGTTGCTTTAATGTCAGGATTTGTTAAACTACTTGGTAGTTCCCAGGATAAGAAGAGAGTGGTATAAAGTTGTCCCAGTGTCCATTGTTAGCAGGTTCAGAAAACCTGGGGAGACCTCTGTTTCTGCTCCGTAGTAATGTGATGGTGAACATCACTGTTAGTTTTAAAAGTATATCTCAGCCAGTCTTGCTTTTTCCAAGAAAATGAACCAAAAAAGTCTTCCTCTCAGTATTTAAACGGCACAAATTTATTGCCATTATGTCTTCTTTTGCAATGACATTTATCTCCCTCAAATTTACAACATTTATGTGCTGGGTGTTAAGAGCTTTTGATTTAGAGACCACTCAGGTTTCTGTTTGTACACTTGGTAGGAATGTACTCAGCAGAACCGGGGTCTGCAAAGGCCACCATGGTGATGACAAACAGAACAATCTGTGCTGCTGCAGTGCATCACTTCTAAGCTGATGTGAACGAGGTCAGGAAATAAAATTCCTTTTCTTCCAGAATAGTGTGGATGGGGACAAGAGGCTGTCATATTAAGTCATTTATTGGAGCATCATTTTCCATAATTTTGCAGAGCAGATCAGGTTGAATAAACAAAGAAGGGTGCCCAAAGTGTTTGCAGTGTTCTTGGTGCCATGACCTGCTGAGAAAATGGTTGTACCCTGTTCCCAGAAAAGCGCCTGGAGACTGGCTGATGTTCCTTTTGCTCTTACGACAGCCAAATTAAAGAGGAGTAAAGGTGGTCTGCAGTGCTTGTGCATAGGTATAGTTCTCAACGCTCTCCAAAGGTGAGTGAAACTAGGGAGCATAAATCTGCCTTTCCAGAAGGGAATTGAAGAACATTTCTTCGGAGTAGTTTTGTGTGAAATGATGTTAGTTTTGGGGAAAAAATAGAACTGTATTTGAAAACCATCTTAGAAACATTGGTTCAAGTAACATTGCACTGGTTCGAGCCCTACTGAGTAAAAACAGGATTCATGTGGAAGACCAGGATTCTTTGGTGGCATTCATCTTAAGAGCAAACATTTGTACGTTCTGGGCAGCTACACTCGAACTAGTCCCTCTGGGGCCTCTTCATTGTCTGTAGAAATACATCTAATGAAGTGCGTGGTGACGGGTCAGATACAAGTGCTTCCTAGAGCATTGCCTTAGATGTTTGCATTTGCAGTGTAGACACCTAAAGCTGAGTGAAACAGACCCCACAATTTATGCCCACAGAGAGCCCCTAGGAGTGCAGTGGGGCTCTACAAACATGCAACAGACTCTTCATAGACAGCAATAAATTAATACGATAGGTTTTACCATTTTAACTGGCCAGGGACACTCACTTTAAAAAAAAAGAAAGAAAATAAAATTTTAAAAGGCAGCAAAATAATTTCAGGATTTTAACTGAGACACTTTCTTATGGCCACTCTAATAGCATTGGAAACTTTATCAAGTCTGTATTTTCCTCCATTATCTCTGCAGTAAATGCGTATTACATGAAGTAAAGAAAACATTAAAGCATCAGGACTGTTGTCAAAAAGCACATCACTGATTATTTTGTCATTAAAGAGATTTCTGTTTCCCATGTTTTTCTCCTAACAAGTGTGACAGTTGCTAGGAACACAGTACAAAACTGTGGTGCTGATGCTTCCTTTATTTTACCCTTCTAACTCTACGATAGTGCAGTTGCAAGACTCTTCACATTTCATTTAGTCTTTTCCATATTGGTGTAGTATCTGCTAAGTGAATGTTCAACTAATGCCATCATGAATTGGGATTGCTAAAGTCACCTCCTTACCTGGCCTTTGAAATGCTATTAAAATAAATATAACAAGTGATTTGCTTTTTCTTTTTCTATCTGGATTGATTTAAAAGTTTGACTTCCTTGGTACTTTTTGCAAAGGTTTTGTGAGAAGGCGAGCGATACAATCACGGGCACTAAATAGTAAAACACTGTTCTACGTGGAGTGCACTGTGCTGCTGTTAGAAACTTTAATTTCATAGGAAAAAACTTTTAAAGCTTTAGTATTCTATCCAGATTGAATAGAAGTAATGTCAGTTTAATGATTTTGCTGTAGGCTTAAATGACAAAGCCGTTTACAGGCTCTTCTCAACGGCATCTAGTGATAGGACAAGGGGCAATGGGTGGAAGCTGGAACACAGGAGGTTCCACATCAATATGAGAAGGAACTTCTTCATGGTGAGGGTGACAGAGCCCTGGAAGGGGCTGCCCAGGGTGGTTGTGGAGTCTCCTTCACTGGAGATGTTTAAGACCCACTTGGATGTGTTCCTGTGTGACTTGGTCTAGGCGATCCTGCTGTGTCGGGGGATTGGACTAGATGATCTCTCGAGGTCCCTTCCAATCTCTAGTGTTCTGTGATTCTGTGAATATTTAGCATTATTTTTCTTGGTGTTGTCACTGAGAACAGAATTTAATATAATATGTAGGTGGTACAGTTACAGGTAACTGTGGTTAAGCAGCAGGCTCATTCCAGTCTGCTTTTCCTCTGCTGAAAAACTCCCTTTGCAAGTTTTCTCAAATAGCTTCAGTAAAGAAAGAAGGAGTTGTTTGGGTCACAATTTAATTAAGTGTTTGAACATTTAGATTGGGAAATTAAGGAGACTTAAACATGACTTCAAAATCTGACTGATGTACAAGTGCATTACAAAGTGCACCAGAGCATAAGGACTGGGAAAGATTGTCTCTCTCAGAGATAATCCAGTCTTTCAAACTGTGGCTCATTCTTCCCAGTCTGATTGTTTATGGAAGCTGATGAATGTGATGCTTTCTTTGACCTCACTGACATGGGATAATCAGCTGAAATTGTACCAGCTTGTGTGTCTAAGTTTTGAGTCCCAGAGGCTGAATTCTTTACTGAGATCAATCAGCTTGAAATGTTGCTTTGCAAAAATATCTTGGGATAAAGACACAACGTTCTTATCACATACTGCAGAGCAAAGAGTGAAAATAAAGCTAATTATTTCACCTTCAGAGCTACTTAATGCAAAATGATATCATTTTTCTGCCAATTTTACACATCAGTAAATGGTTACTGCATGTGTGTTTTCCTGTGCAGGTCAACTTCTACGTAAGGGTGAAGGCAATTTATACCCTTGGCCACAGCGTGTCTCTGATTGCTCTTACAACAGGAAGTATAATCCTTTGCCTTTTCAGGTACGTATGTTCATGTGTGAATATGAGCAATGATGAGAGAGTTTTAACTGCTGTCTGATTGCTCAGATCTTTACAGAAGGCATTGGTTTCACACTCCTCTCAATCAAACCGCCGTCAATAATGTCAGCGCCAATCTGATTTCTTCTAGCAGCAGCCGAACAGACGCAAAGCACTTGCAGACCCACAGCCACTAAGATTCCATGTGAGAAAGAGCAGCTGTTTTAGAATGGGTTATATGAAACATTTCCAATTTTTTCATTAAAATCAGCACCTTGGATTGTTCTTGAAAAGTTGCAGAATGATGGTCACACTGTTTGGACAAGCAGGCAGCCATATTCTGCAGAACATTCTGCAAGTGCTCCAGGGTTATAGATATACAAAGAGATTCACTAGTTTCTCCAGGGACTGCATCTCCCTTCTTTCCTTGCTCACACTTGCTAAAATGCCCTGGCTTCTGCCTGGTTTTCAGGTGCAATTGAAGGCACTGATTTTGACCAAAAAAACCCCTCTTAGCAGTTTGGTGTCTGAGAATCTAATGTTAAAAAAATCATGTTAAAATTGGAAGATACTGTGAAAGGAATGTCTTCCAAGTGGAAACCCCTCAATTTGTAACTTGTTTCCTCTGAGCCTTTATTCACTTATTTGGAATATTAAATTTTTCATCTGTTTGTCAATCGACTGGCTGCTGGACTGAAGAAGGGATGTTTGACATCTGCCTGGAGAGAAAGGACAGGCAATCTAATGTCTTGAATGCATCTTTTAATTGATCCTGCATGCACTGACATCATAAAATGAAAATCCATTAGGAGGAGTTAAATGAAAGACTAAACCAGAAAATAACAGTTGAGAGCAAGGCTACAACATATCCAGGATAATCAAAATTTTATTTGCAAGAAACCCACTGGGATGAGTGAGCAGACAGAAGGAGATGACAGTTCTGTTTGTTGTCAGCTTATGTTAAAGTGGGGGACAGATGCTGCTTTGGTCTGTGGAACTGAAAAGGAGTGAGAGATACTGAATTTGTATATTTTGAACAGCCTGTAATGATGATGACAAGGATGATGATGATGATGATAAAACAACCAGCAAGGCAGCGCTGACAGTATAACAGAGGAGGAAAGGGTGGGCTCCTGAAGTTGATATTGCTGAGAGATGAGTGGAGAATGATTGTAGTTTGTTAAGAGTCTTCTGCCTCAAAATCTAAAATGTGTGTTTTTAAATCTCTTCTTAGAAAACTCCATTGTACTCGGAACTACATCCATCTGAACCTGTTTCTCTCTTTCATTCTAAGAGCAATCTCTGTTTTAGTGAAGGATGATATCCTCTATTCCAGCTCCAACACCGCTCACTGTCCAGAGGATCAAACCTCATGGGTAATAAACCTCATTTGTGACCTGGTATCGTCCTGTTGTGTCACTGCACTTCCCTCCTTGATGCTTCTAAATATCTAGGAGTACTAAACTGTAGTATAGAGGATATAATGACTAGCAAAGTTGTCTCTTCAAAGTAATCAGAGGAAGAAGGCTGCATTCCAAGTAGGAGAAGTCGGTGTTGGTTTGCGTGGCTGCGGTGAGACAACATGTCATCTTCCAAAACAAATCAAGACCACCTGTAGCTCAGGATAAATATGGCCACTGCATTAACTGGGAGAGTTTAAGACAAACAGCAGTGCCATCAGCTGAGAAAGATTACAGGCAGCTTCTCTAGAAATGTTCCAGCTGCTTTATAAGGGGGCCAGGAACTGGACAGGTGTCAGTGGAAGGTGAGAATGCGCCAAGAAATTAAATATTCACAGGAGTTGTCTTTGTTGGTTCCTCTAGATTTTCTGGCCGTGGCAAACAGGTTGCCATCTACATTCTTGGCAAGCTAAGAACTTTTACTGCATTTTCATGCAGAGTACTAAAAAAATTCCAAGTCTGGCTGTTAACTGACTGACCACTATATAATAGTCCACGTTCTCTGCCTCCATTGTTTCAGTCAAAGGTGTTGCAGAACCCTACAAACCCTGTTGTTCTGGGGACATGAAGTTCTTAGCAGTGTCTACCAAGCTCAATTCATAATATGAGATATTTGTAGTGAGGAAAGATAAAGTCTTAGTAGACCCACAGTAGGAAAAACTATTAGTCAGCAGACTTCCAGAGGCAATCAAAAGTTCTTAGGTCCGTAAAAGATTAGTCAGTGCTTACTTTTCTCTACAGAGATGTACACAGTCATAAACAGAGGCGTGTAAGGTACTTGGGATGCACTACCTAGGACACCACAAGGGGCCCACGGCCTTCTAGCTCAGCAGCTGGTGACTGGGGTCCCTGAGGGTATCTCACTTCATAACAGACACGTATGTTTAGACAGCGGAATCAATCACGAAACAGTAAGTTACCCAATTAGGTATTTGGCGTACTCGAAAATTAAACAGAAACAGTGGAGGTATGAAGGGTATTTAAGATGGGGAAGAGAGTAAAGCAGGCAGAAACTAGTTGTTTTGTTTAGTCCACTTTGTTTAGTCTGTCACATTCACCATATTCTCACATTTCTCAGCTCAGTCGTAAGAGAAACATTTTTAAGCTCAATTCCCAAACCCTGCTGGGAAGTAGCAAAGCAGCAGCAGCCAGCAGTGTGGAACAGCAGCAGCACAGACATCTGAAAGCTAATTCTGAAGAGCAGCACACAGATCACTGGAAGTACATTGGTACTTCATTTTATGATACACGCTTATGTGATTTGTTAATTAAGAAATGTTAAAGCTTTTTCTAAAAGGAAAACATAATTTTTAGAAGTATAATCAACTTTTTATAACTCTACTTAGATTATTCATAAAGATATTTTTCACTCAGATTCCTGTTGAAAAATTCATAAAGCAGTTTCTTTTGTAACTTTCACTACGTTAAGAAGACAGCTGTGATTGTAGTGTGTTTATTAGCCACCCAGTAGATGATCGTTTAGTCTAAAAGCCACTCATCAGCTGACTGTTGCAAGTGTCAGCATTTATTGATAACCACCAACATTTACAATATTTATTTGGCATCCCGGGTGGAACAGAATGGAGGTGGTTAGCAGATAAAGAGAGGTTCTCCTCCCCTTCTGCTCTGCCCTGGTGAGAGCACATCTGGAATATTGTGTCCAGTTCTGGGCCACTCCATTCCAGAAGGACACAGAGCTCCTGGGAGAGAGTCCAGCACAGAGCCAGTAAGATGATGAAGTGGAACATCTTCCTGCTGAGGAAAGGCTGAGGGAGCTGAGTCTCTTGAGCTTGGAGAAAAGGAGACTGAGGGGTGACCTAATTAATGTTTATAAATATGTGAAGGAAGGGTGTCAGGGGGATGGAGTCCGGCTCTTCTCAGTGGCATCCAATAACAGGACAAGGGGCAATGGGTGTAAACTGGATCATAGGAGGTTCCATGTCAATATGAGAAGGAACTTCTTCATGGTGGGGGTGACAGAGCACTGGAAGGAGCTGCTCAGGGGGTTGTGGAGTCTCCTTCACTGGAAATGTTTAAAACCTGCCTGGACATGTTCCTGTGTGACTTGATCTAGGTGATCCTACTGTGGCAGGGGGATTGGACTAGATGATTTTTCGAGGTCCCTTCCAATCCCTAGTGTTCTGTGATGCTGTGATTTTTCAAAATTTCTGAATAGATTTGCTGTGAGAGTCTTGCAAGTACTGTTTTTATTACTGATTTTGTTTCTATATGTCCATTAACATCTGGTGGACTGAAGGAAAAATGTTTCTTCTGGACCTAGGTTACCAGTACTGGAGAGTTAGCGCCCATGGGATATGTTAATAACAGAATAATGCCACAACTTCTGCAACAACAGTGGTCCCTGTTCTATTCCAGGTGGGCTGCAAGGCAATCTTGGTGTTTTTTCAGTATGGTGTCATGGCAAACTTTTACTGGCTCTTAGTTGAAGGACTTTACCTCCACATCCTCCTTGTGCTCATATTCTCCCCGAACAGACACTTCACCGTTTACCTGCTGATTGGATGGGGTAAGAACTTAAACTTCTTCCAGTAACATTCTTTTTTATGTACCATTTCCAACTGGAATGATTCTGTGCCTCTATTAATCAGTCCCGATATGTCATATAGAGGGGGTCGTGCTGGTTCTGTTGGATGACTCCTCGGGCTCACCAGTTCCTCCATTCAGCTCCAGCATAGGTCACAGCTGCTGGACCATGAGGGAGCATTGGCACTGCTGAAGCACAGCGGCTAGCTCGCCTCTTGGCATGGCTTTGACGCCACGTGCCCAGTGCCGCGGTGCTGTTCAGGAGGTAGGATGCTACAAGGACTGTCACTGCCAGACAGACTGAGGAGGAACAAGAAAGTTTAGGTGCATGGCCACACACTGTGTGTTCTGCTAGTTGCTTTTTGGGAAAACCCAATCACATTGTCCATCTGGCTTTAAACACACGTATTCCTTTCACCCCAGAAAGCACAATGATATTGAAATGCAGCACTTTAAGGCTTCCAGTAGTAGGTGGTCATAAACCATTGCTGGGAAATGGGAATCAGCCCGTGTGTGAGAATTGTTCCTCGTGATTTACAGTTCAGGTTTATAGTGTAGTCCTCAGAAGCACAGTGGGAATGCATAAATTGCATCTACCTCCCTCTAGGTCACTCTGACATCTTAAGGAAGGCATGTTCTTTGTGTTCCAGTCATGATGGCTGCATTTTCTTAAGACAACCCAGTTTCCTGCAGTCTGTGTTTGTAATACATCGTTTGCATCGTGTACCTCGTTAGACAGGTCTCACCCTGCATTCACGACACTCTTTACTATACGTTGCATATGTGGGGAACGAATCTGGGGGGTTGGTTTTGGTGGAATCATATTTTTGGGATCATCCTCTAAACTCCTTTGGGATTTTTCAGGAATTCCTACAATATTCATTATTACATGGACGGTGACGCGGATCATTTTAGAGGACACCGGGTAAGTGCCAGCTTCAAGCCTTCAGGAAGGCCAGTGCAATCCTTGTCTCAGATATAGTGGTGGTGACACGAAGGTAGTTTGCTGCTCTGAAAAGGATGAGTGCAGAACAAAAACGTCAGATGTGGCAATGAAGGGACTACATGATGAAGAGCTCTTCAGCTTGCTGTGTGTTTGGAAGGGCAGGAGAAGGCAGAGATAGATCATGACTAACATTATCCTTTGAGACCCACATTTAGAGCTGTCTCCTGTGGAAGTCAAAACAACACTAAAGCATCAGTGGGGTGCTTGGGTTCAGTGCTGCAATATTCAGCAAGGTGCTGGGTGTTCCAACTTGCTAACTAGTGACACAGAAGATTGAAATCTAGATGATGCTGGGTGAATCTAAATTTCATTCCCAGAAGTGAAGCAGTGTGATGTAAACACACGTGAGCTGCACATAGCAAGGTGTCATAGAACCATCAAGGCTGGAAGAGACCTCAAGATCATCAAGTCCAGCTGTTAAGCCAGTGCCACCATGCCTGGTTAACCATGTTTCTAAGGGCCAGATCTACTCATTTCCTTGACACCTCCATGCATGATGATTCCACCACTCCCCTGGACAGCCTATTCCAGCACTTTCTACTGTAGGTAAAACTGTGAGTGTCTACAACTAAGCCTGGCTCCTGGACTGGAAAGGGGAACTGACATAAGAGTTTTGCAGGAAGATCAGACATGCTGCTTGTGCTGGCCCCAAGGAATGGGAGAGCATCCCTAGCTAGAGGGACAAGCAGCTTTCATGCTCCTGTTTTTCCCCCTGACTAACTTTTTTCAGTTAATGATTCTGTTAGACCTCTTCCATGTAAAACCAAAGGCTAAGTCCTTTTCCCTTCATCATTAGGACCATGGAAGGACTCTGTGGGGTATTGCCCTTGCTTGATACTAATCTTTGAGAGCACTTCTTCTCAGAGTGTGTGAAGCAAAAGTGCTGAGGCCACAGTCAAAATTCACTTTTGAAAGACGAGTTTTTCAGGCAAAGCTTCGGGTTCAGTCTCACATTTCCCTAAACTGACTCTAGCCACTGGTAACCTAAATGTCTTACAAAGAGTTGTGTCATTTCAGTTGTATCTGTCATTTGCTTTAGATCTTCCTGCTACCCAGAAGTTTGTGTTTAGTATTTATTGGGAAATGAAACTGAGCTTAAACAACATCCCCCATGATGTCTAAAGTCACAGTGCAGTGAGTTTGATGCTTTAGCTGTCTTGAAGATATTAAAATAGAGAGGTAAAACTAAAACAAATACTGAATGCCCAATTCTAGGTTAAACTAGGCACTATTTTAGTGTGCTTGGACTTGTATGTAAGAAATACTTCACTTCTGGTTCTTGCTTGCTGGATGGTACTAACGTCAACACCATTTTCCCTCCCTTTTTTTGTAGTTGCTGGGATACAAACGAGCATGGTGGTCCCTGGTGGGTTATACGAATACCAATTTTAATTTCTATTATAGTAAGTAAACTTCCTAGCATGGATTACAGATGTGCTCAGCTCTGTGCAGCGCGTGTAGCCGTTACTCGGTGCTGCGAGTCACGGGTAGGCAAGAGTTCTGTTTGAGTGGAAAGAAATCGCGCTGTAGAAGTCATGTTAAACAGATGCCAAGGCCATTAAAATGAGTTGCCTTCCAAATGTATCTTCCTCCTATTAAATGAGCAGATTATTTTATTTGAATGTTGTTCTTTTTCAGCATCTCTCCTGTTTATGAGCCTGTGGGAAGGAAAAATCTAATTATACTTTCCAGTGGGCTGCAGTTTTGATTTGCAATTGAGAATCTGATATTATGGCAGCCATCAAGATCCATGGCTGTGTAGATCTTTCTTTAATTGGCAGCCTACTGAAATACAAATTGAACACGAGGTAGCTGCAAAAGAATACCATGTGAGAATGTTTCCTGGGGCTTTTTCACTTGCCTGTATGGCTTTTTTAATGTGGAATTCATCACAGTTACTGGAGTAGCACAGCAAAATTCCTGTTTGCTCTGATGACTGTGTAATTAAGTTTGGGCATAGCAGACTAGATTTATATGTGTCCATTTCTGAAAACACACAGTGTAAATTAATAGATTTGAGATACACTTGCTTTAGTTTGAACGTAGTAGTATAAAGACTATTCATTAGGTTACACAAGTTTTCAGGAGTCCACATTACCCTTGGGCTTGCCTTTCAGTCTGTGTCTGATGAAGTCTTTTTGAGAGAACTTGCTGTGGTCTTCATGAGAGTGAATTCAACAGTGCTTGAAGAGAAAGCAGAGTGGGCATGTTTGTGAAATTACATAAGCTAAGGGCTCACGGAAGAGACGTTTTATGATATGAAGGAACAGGCCGTGGCACGCAACTATGGCATGAGGAGAACCTGTGCACCTCAAATGAGCTGGGAAAGAGGCATAGTCCAGAGTGAAGAAAATGTGCTGAAAGATTGAAGCAAAACAATCCATAGGATCATAGGATGTTAGGGGTTGGAAAGGACCCAAGAGATCATCGAGTCCAACCCCCCTGCCAGAGCAGGACAAAACTATCTAACACAGATCACAGAGGAACGCATCCAGGCGGGCCTTGAAAGTCCCCAGAGAAGGAGACTCCACGACCTCCCTGGGGAGTCTGTTCCAGTGCTCCGTGACCCTCACAGCAAAGAAGTTCCCCCTTGTGTTGAGGCAGAACCTCCTCTGCTGCAACTTACACCCATTGCTCCTTGTCCTATCACAGGGAGCAAGTGAAAAGAGCCTGTCCCCCCCCCTCCTGGCCAGCCTTCAGGTACTTATAAACATTGATCAAATCTCCCCTAAGTCTTCTCTTCTCCAGACTAAAAAGCCCCAAGTCCCTCAGCCTCTCCTCATAAGCCATGCC
>VXBP01000217.1:45132-93930 GCA_013400115.1 Rhinopomastus cyanomelas | reverse complement strand
GTTAGGGTTAGGGTTATGGTTAGGGTTAGGGTTAGACTTAGGGTTAGGGTTAGGCTTAGGGTTAGGGTTAGGGTTAGTGGTTAGGGTTAGGGTTAGGGTTAGGGTTTAGGGGTAGGGGTAGGGTTAGGGTTAGGGTTATGGTTTAGGTTTAAGGTTAGGGTTAGTGTTAGGTTTAGGGTTAGGGTTAGGGTTAGGGTTAGGGTTAGCGTATCAGAGGGTTAGGGTTAGGGTTAGCGTATCAGAGGGTTAGGGTTAGGGTTATGTTTAGGGTTGGGTTAGGGTTAGGGTTAGGGTTAGGGTTAGGATATCGGAGGGTTAGGGTTAGGGTATCAGAGCAGAGATTTCTCTACAGCCCATGAAGGGTTAGGTTTAGGGTTAGGGTTAGGGTTTGTGTTAGGGTTAGTGTTAGGGTTAGGGTTAGGGTATCAGAGAGTTAGGATTAGAGTATCAGAGCAGAGATTTCTCTACAGCCCATGAAGGATACCATGGTGAGCCAGATTGTCCCCCTGCAGCCAATGGAGGTCCAGACTGAAGCAAATATCTTGCACTGACTTGCTTTGGCATGACAACACTGATCTACACGAGTCAAGGCTCCCTCACAACTCAAGAAAAATTCTGCAGCGACTATACGTATCTCATTGCGCCTTGAAAAGTGATTTAGACTGCAGGTGTCTTGAGTTTTCTGTGTGCTCCGAAGTACAAACGATCCCTTGAGCTTAGCTGAACGTGTGGTCATTTGTTTTCAGGTCAAAACGTACATTTATTACGGATGTTTCACAACTGCATCCTGGGATAGCCTCTTGTAGATCTGTAACAAAAATCACGTTTAAGTTCCTTACATCAAAAGATGAAATGGACCTTCTACCTACGATGTTAGCATTTTTGTGTGTGTGTTTGTTTTTTGGTTCTGCTTAATGCTTGAAAGTTTATCTTGGATGCTGCCATGATGCTGTTTTGCCTAACATGGTTGACAATATAGCATTGCACTTACTGTACATGGTAACAGAAATGCAGTTTGCTTTGAACACTTCATAAACTCTTTGCCAAACAGTGAGTCTAAGTGAGTTAAAATGTGCTGGTTTGTGCAACACATTTCATGGTTCAATTACATTTAAAAAAACCCCTAAAATTCTTCAAAGTGAATGACAAAATCCCAACATTGCATTAATGTAGATGTAGTGAGATCCATCCTGCAGGCTGAAAACTGGTTTAACACTGCTGCTGAAGAAAAGCTTTAACCAAGGCAATACCAAAGGGAAGAGACATGCACCCCCTCCTCCAAAAACTGCTAGGAACTGAGCATGGCCGGACCACCGTGCGACTCGGGTCATTCCCATGCAGACAGAGTCAACATTAGAAATTTTCACTACAAAATCTCCAGATTAGTGTAACATATGATCCTTACTTTGCTGTTTGTCCCTCTGTTCTGCAAACTTCCTTGCTACTGGAGGCTTCTCCTTCAGGACCCTTCTTTTTTTCAGTCTCCACAGCTACAACCAGTCCTCAGTTATCCCAGACCCTGGAAGTCAGACAAAAAGTCTGGAGAAAGGAAAAGTCTCCATTGGCCAGTGAGGACTGGGTTAGAGACCATTTGGATGAACTAAACACTCACAAATTCACAGGCCGCAAAGGGATGCAACTGTAAGTGCTGATGGAGCTGCTTGATGTTACTTTCATCATCATCATCAGTTTTGAAAAGTCACGGAGAATTGGGGAGGTAAGCCTGAGGCCTGGGGGAAAGCCAGTGTCACTCCAGTCTTCAAAAAGGGCAAGAGAGAATCATAGAATCATAGACTGTATTGGGTTGGAAGGGATCTCCACAGGTCATCTAGTCCAGATCCACTTAGAACAAGCAGGAACATCTCTAAGTAGACCAGATTGCCCAGAGTCCCATCCAGCATGATCTCGAATGTCCCCACAGATGGGGCCTCCACCAACTCTCTAGGCAACCTGATTTCCAGCTCATACCCACAACTCACAGAACACCAAGGACTGGAAGGGACCACAAAAGGCCATCCAGTCCAGTCATAGAATCATAGAATCATTAGGGATTGGAAGGGACCTCAAAAGATCATCTAGTCCAATCCTGCTGACACAGCAGGATCACCTAGACCAAGTCACACAGGAACACATCCAGGCAGGTCTTAAATGTCTCCAGAGAAGGAGACTCCAAAACACCCCTGGGCAGCCTGTTCCAGTGCTCTGTCACCCTCACCGTGAAGGACTTCTCTCTGATATTTATGTGAAACCTCCTATGTTCCAGCTTGCAACCACTGCCCCTCATTCTATCACTAGATGACCTAGAGGAGACCCTGGCTCCATCCTCCTGACACCCACCATTCAAACATTTATAGACATTAATGAGGCCACCCCTCAGTCTTCTCCAAGCTAAAGAGACCCAGCTCCCTCAGCCTTTCCTCATAAGGGAGGTGTTCCACTTCCTTCATCATCCTCGTTGCCCTACGTTGGACTCCCTCCAGCAGCTTCACCTCCCTCTTGAACTGAGTTATTTTCTTCAGATTTCAAGAACCATAATGAGATAACCAACCTCATCTTTGTAATATCTTGTCTGTTTTATTTGTCCCATCACATGCTGAGATGACAGAATCTTATATATATGAAGGATGAGAAAATATATTGATATGAAATGGCAACACCATGACATCAATCTATTTTAGCTTTGACATTAGTAGAAGAAGAGTCAGATGCATCATGCAGAATCACAGAATTATTTGGGCTGGAAAAGATCATCTGAGATCATCAAGCCCAGCCTGTGACTTGACATTACCACATCACCTAGACCACAGCACTAAGTGCCATATCCAGTCTGTCCTTAAACATCTCCTGGGATGGTGACTCTACCACTTCCCTGGGCAGTCCATTTCAGTGTCTGATCATCCTTTCCATGAGGAAGGGCTTCCTAACATCCAGCCTAACCGTCCCCTGGTGCAGCTTCAGGCCCTCTCCTCTCATCCTATCCCTAGCTGCCTGGGAGAATAGTCTGACCTCACCTGACTACAGCCTCCCTTCAGGGAGTTCTAGAGAGGGAGAAGGTCTCCCCTGAGTCTTTTCTTCTCCAGGCTCAACAACCCCAGCTCCCTCAGCTTCTCCTCATCAGACATTCTCTGAAGTCCCTTCTCCAGCCTCGTTGCTCCTCTGGATCCATTCCAGCATGTCAATGTCTTTCTTGAGTGAGAGGCCAGAACTGTGCCCAGTACCCAAGGTGAGGGCACACCAGTGCCCAGTACAGGGGGAAAATGTAATATCATAGTCGACTGAAAAATTTGGCAATGGCAGTAAGGTCCAGATAACACTGACAATACCAGAATGTCCTATGTTCAGAAGCTTCATCAAGACAAATCTAAATGAGATCTTCCCCAGCACTATTGCAGTATCTCCAATGTCTACTTTGTTTGCCAGACAAAATCACGGCCAAAACAACTTAGTGGAGTAACTTCACTAAGGTCTCTATGAAAGTTACATGCATGCTCAGTAACTGGGAAGTTGATGGTGTGATGCAACCCCTTCTCAGGAAACTGGAAAAATAGTGACTCATCCAATTGACAGAAGGTTTTCTGGGATGCTGGTAAAAAGACAGCAATGCAGATCTGAAGCAGAGTCAAAGAACATGTTCAGTAGAGCTAACTTGTACCCTTGATTAATGGAGGAACTTGTTTGGTAAATAATCCCTGATTTTTCCCTTTGCAAATCTCTAGTACTGGATTTCCACAGATGACTAAGGAACTAATGAAAGTACTTCTTACACTCTTTAGTTATGTTCTCAAGCTGTCTAGAGATTTCTGTATCTAAACTAAACTCCAAGGGCACCTTAGCTCTGCCTTCTGGTCCTTAAAATGTGGGCCTGAAGAAAAAATGGGGAGGGACACTTTATCGGAGAGTGTAGTGATAGGACAAGAGGCAATGGTTTCAAATTTAATGAGGGTAGGTTTAGGATAGGTATTAGGAAGAAATGATTTACTGAGGGGGTGGTGAAACACTGGAACAGGTTGCCCAAAGAAGCTGTGGATGCCCCCTCCCTGAAAGCATTCAAGGACAGGTTGGAAAGGGCTTTGAGCAACTTGAGTGGAAAGTGTCCCTGCCCATGCACTGTGGGGACTGTAACTAAGTGATCTTTAGTGTCCTTTCCAACACAATCTATTCTATGATCATGTGCACTCCTTCCTATGGGAGGTTGCTTTTGATATGGCTACTGCTAAAGATTTGTTTAGTCTTCTTTGCTAGTAACTGTTTTGTGTTTCAGTTCTGCTATTTCAGTACTATATCATGTGCAGTCTTCCAGCAAAAACCAGGCTAATGCTGTGACATGGTGCAGTAAGAGTGAAGGAATAGGCTGGGCTTGATGACCTCAGACATCTTCTTTGTGATTCTGTGAAAGGCACAATGCCACAAATGTAGTTGGAGATCTTCAAGAAAAATTCCATTCAAATACCACATTGAGGGTAAATGCTCTCCCCCTCCCATGTCAACAGCACAGGGAAATTAGAGTCGTTCCAGAATCAGGGGTTAGTTTTTTAGCTAAACCTGTGGCTTCTCTTTAAGACTGTCAACCATGCCAGTCAGGGTCAGCTGCGTGCTGTCTATAGCCCTCTTGATTTGCTTATTCATTAGTTACTTGAATCAGTGTGCTCAGATTGCTCCCTAGCAGGAGATCCCTGCCACAGACATCTGCCAAGTGGTTTTTTTCCCCCCTTTTCTGCTGTTTCATAGTAAGATGCAGATGATGGAAAAATGAACCGGCTCGTCTTGGCAGTAGACAGTGCTGCATTGCCATCACTGCAAAGCAAAAGGTGTTCCGGCATGGCGGCGGTTGGCTGCAAGCTGGTGGATGAAACTAGGGAACAGGACTCATGACAGGTATTGGAGGAAAGGAAGCCTGCAGTGGGAGTAGTGAGCTTTGTATCGCCACTTCTTGCTAAATAACCAGAGCAAATCCAATATGCCTCATGGCACAGGAGACACCTTTGCATCAAAAACATCTCCATTGTCAGGGAGGCACCATTTCATCTCAGCAGGGGCAGAGTGGCCAGACCTTCTGCTGCATCTGGGGAGCTATCCAATAACAGAAAAGGACACCACAGCAGGGAAAGTAGCACAAAGGTATCCAGGAAAGATTTCTTTTCTTCAGTGATCGAAGTTGAACAGAACCAGCGATGGTGCTCCATGAGGAACAAATGGTTATTAGTGTCTTTCTAACTGCCCAGTCGTGTTGCTGAGTTTCAAGCTGAAGATTTTTGCATTATTGTCTGGTCAAAGGATCAGAGTCACGTGAGCTAGGTATGAGATGGACATGTAGTAAACTCTTCCAGAGAGAAACTTCAGACTGTATAGAAATAGTAAGACAGAAGGTGGTAAGTGTCTGGACCAAGCTAACATTCCTGCTGAAGGTCAGAAGTGGCAATCAGAGTTGATGCAATAAGCATTTAGAACTTTATTTAGGTTTCAGTACTTCATGCTGTCAGAGACATTGCCTGCCATTCCTTCATCTTCTCAAGGACCACACTGTGTCTCTAGCAAGAGTAGTGACTGTATGGGCCCACACTCCTCTACCCATCGTTCGATGGTCCATGAGAAGAAGATTACTTTGTCCAGAGTTCGTCTTTGATATTTTTTTCATTGGCAGTTTTTCTCTGCATCTTTCAATGAGTTTGAATTACTCTTCCCCCACCTGTTAAGCTTGTGCCAAATTCAGGATGCCATTTTCAAGTCAGGGAGTCCAGCATAGAGCAATGAGGATGATGAAGGAAGGGGAGCATCTCCCTTGTGAGGAAAGGCTGAGGGAGCTGGGTCTTCTTAGCTTAGAGAAGAGGAGACTGATAGGTAACTTCATTAATGTCTACAAATATTTGAATGGTGGGTGTCAGGAGGATGGAGCCAGGCTCTTCTCTAGGTCATCTAGTGACAATAAGGGGCAGTGATTGTAAGCTGGAACACAGGAGGTTCCATATAAATATCGGAGAGTAGTTCTTCACGGTGAGGGTGATGGACCACTGGAACAAGCTGCCCAGGGTGGTTGTGGGCCCTCCTTCACTGGAGACATTTAAGACCTGCCTAGATGTGTTCCTGTGCCTAGGTCTTGGTGATCCTGCTGTGTCAGGAGGATTGGACTAGATGACCTTTGAGGTCCCTTCCAATCCCTAATGATTCTATGATTCTATGATGATTCTATGATTCTTCACGTTTTCTGATTTCCTCTTCTAGGAAAGGTGAAACTATAAGTTTCAGACTATCAGTTCTCCTACAAAGAAACTCTGAGAGTTACCAACCCTGGCAAAAGATGAGGGTGCATGTTTATTTCCTTTTACTGAAATATTCTTATGCATGAATGTAGCTCAGACACAAAGAGAAATAAAAGCCAGAAGCATAAGTTTACCTGTATAAGCTTATACAATATCTTAAGGAGTGTCATTTGACAGAATTATAGATTATCATTTGACAGAATTATAGATTATCATAATCTCCTTTTTGCTGCATGCTGCAAAATTCTGCTGTGATAGATGGAAGAGTTGCTGCCAAAGGACCAGCAAAAGAAAAATGCAAGAAGAACAATAACAGGCTGCCACAACGATGCATAAACCAAAAAGCCAAATAAAATACATTCGTGTACTGTAAATGCAAAAGATATCTGAAGACACCTTGAACACTTTGGTTGCCGCCTTCAAAAGCAGCAAGTTTTAGGCACATTTCCTGATAGACCATATTCTGTGCAAACAGACATTTTGTGAAAAAAAGAAAGTTTGCCGAGTTGGATCAGATCAATGAACTCTCAGAAGAGAATTCTTGCCTTTATTTGTGGCTGGTGCTTGATGCTGTGGCAAAAGCTCCTCCTTGACTTGTTTTGCCGGTCAGATATGTAATGATGCCAGGAAGAGACATACATTACTTCTAGAACCCTCTGGGAAATTGCTGCACACCATAAAGCATGAGGTTTGTTTATCAGTATGTCAGATATTAAAGCTACAGCTGTAAAAGTCAGACAGAGCATCATCAAGACCTTCTTGAACACACAAGTATTATTCCACCGGTGTGACCCAGTGCAGATTTATCCATGGGTCAACTGAATCAATGGTGGGTAAAAATCATTCTTGTGCAGAGAAAATGCATAAAGCTTATGAATCACTTGGAATGTCCTTTAAATCCTCAAAGCAGGGATTAAGGAGGACTTAAGAAGAACATATGACTTGTGCTTGTCCTCAATACAGTGGTGACTTTTATCTTTATCTTCAGGTCAGGGCCTGAAGCTGCACCAGGGGAGGGTTAGGTTGGATGTTAGGAAGCCCTTCCTCATGGAAAAGGGTGATCAGATACTGGAATGGACTGCCCAGTCCACCTGGAATCCCCATCCCTGAAGGTGTTGAAGGACAGACTGCATGTGGCACTGAGTGCCACTGGCTGGCTGATGTGGTGGTGTCAGGTCCTAGGCTGGGCTTGATGATCTTAGAGGTCTTTTCCAGCCTCAATAGTTTTGTGATTCTATGAACATGTATCAGGACACAGGAGGCCTGGGTGGTGGGATATTATCCATTGTCGCAGCGAGGCTGGGTGCCTTTCATTTCACCCAGTTCATGGAAGGCTCTGTAGGCAAGAGCTTGGCTAATGAAGACAGAGGCAATCAAAAGTTTAATGTTTCTGAGTTGCATTACGAGGATGAGGAAAGTAACAGATTATGACTGGATGACAGGCCCTGCATCCAAATGAGGGTAGTGAGTATCCTGAGCATGAAACAAGGAAGCATGCTTCCTAACTGAATCACTGGGTCAACTTCAGGTTTTCAGGGAGACACCTAGCACCCATCTAGGAGTGGGTTGCCTGGCTCCACCATACATCACAGTGGCTGAGATGTTTATCTAGGATAGAGTTTCTAGACTCCAATGTTGGGGACATAGCTTTGGCCCACAGATTACCTGTTTCAAAGCACCTCTTGGAGTGTAGGAAAAAGATTGAACAATCAAGTAAGAAAAGAAGTTGGCCATTCTGACTCAGGGCTGGAGATTCCCATGGAGTGTCTTTGCCTTTTATGACACACTGTTACTGGCAGAGCATTTCCAATAAGCTGCTGACAAAACATTTTGCACTGTGGTGTTACGTTTGCCCGACAACATCCATCTTGTCATACTTGCTTTTCTCTGTACCCTGTAGATATACGATATCAACCTTGTCCATAGGTTGAAAGCACTTCCTCACAGAAGGGGTGATCAGATAAGGACAGACTGGATGTGGCATTTAGTGCTGTGTGGTGATGTTAGGCCATAGACTGGACTTGATGATCTCAGAGGTCTATTTTAACCTCAATAATAACAATAATTCCGTTGCAGCTGAAATTTTTGCAGATGGCTTTTGTGTCCTGAAAGTAATTATGTACTGCTGTTATTCAGGAGACATACACAGGGCATGACATTTTCAAACACTTTGCAGTAGATATAGGAAAGTTATACAGAGACAATGAGACATTATCTTCTTTTCTTCTTTCAAATTATGATGAATAAATTCTGGTACCAACAATTTAAAGTGCTTTGAATATAGAATTTATTCCCAGAAATTAGGACAAGCTAGGTGATCCAGCTCTGGCAGAGACTAGATGATCTTTCAAGGTTCCTTCCAACCCCTAACTTCTTTGATTCTGCAAAAGGCTCTTCCTGGCATGCCTTACATTAGCACTGTGTTTCTCTGCTGCACAGTATCATTGGATCAACCCTTAGACACTATTAAAATAAAAACAATACTGCTGCCCAGCGTTGGGTTCTAATCCATGGGCTACTGTTTTCAGGCAACAGGGCAGAGACAGGAGGTCATGCAGATGAATGCCCTTTTTCCAAATAATGCATAAGGATTTAAAACAAGGGACACAATGGGGAAAACATTAGAAATTCAAAAGGGAAGCAATCTGTAAATCAATCAGCAAGTTGCCATGTGCAGGGAGAACGACTTGTCTGAAACACAATGGCCCAATTGCAACAGGCTCACTAAGCTCCTAGTGGCATTTTAAACATCGTGAGACTTGATGTTGAAACTTCAAGGTAAAAATAAAACGTTACAAGATGTGCTCAGAGCTCCAATGGTAGGAGCTAACGAAGCACTTAATGAACAGGACAAACAGAAAGCAAACTTCTCCTTTCTGACATAGCACAGAAGAGGGGAGGCTTCAGTTCTGCAGAAGAGGAACAGGTCTCAAACCTCTAGAATTCAAAATAGACCCTGGTGAAATATAAGTAGGACAAGACACAAAAAACCAAGATTGAGAAGCTAAACAATAGCAGTGCCCAAGGCACAGGAAAGATTGGATGTTCATGGAGTGATAGTCTCTGAGGGGGATGCCTAGCTTCCTTCTTTTTGACTAAGAATTATTTTGAAGCACTTAGAATCACCTAAGGACAAGGTTTCAAAACATCTGGGTCTTTCACTTTAGTACACAGTAACTGCTAGTATTTCTGTTTATTCAAGTTACTTCTTTTTATATAAATAATTGCTTCTGCTTCACTGCAAATGTCTCTCCAGTATACAGCAACCATTCTGGCCAGTCTGGTCAGCAGGCACTTCAAAAGGTTTCATCACAGAAGGACAAGGGAGCATTTCCAATACTGTGCCGTAGACTCAGGCACTTGAACTCTCTGCTCAGCATTTTCTGCCCTTGTGTGGTTCTCTCAAGCTTTCTGAAGGCTTAGAGCTGAGGCTGCAGATTCTGAGCCCCTTACTGCAGGGCTTTTGAATTCATCCAGACCTTCCAAGTTACTCCTCATTTTGTGTTCATGATGCAATGCTGCACAGGAAGCTTGGCGCTAAGGTGTTCTGACCTCTGCTGAGGTTCTTGCAGTTGGTCTTCACTCAGGTTGTGTCAAGCCATCTCCCCCAGCTCAGAAACTGTTTTCAGTTTTCCTTCACAGCTGCAATTGTTTCCTGTGATCCCTGCCAGACCAAAGTCGCTTTCCTTTGGCCTGTATCTGTGCTGCTACTCACTGTCTGTCTTCACATCTACTCCACTCTAAACAGCAAATCACTGTCTCTTTTCTTCCTTTTTTTTTTCAGTTGTGAGTAGCTTGTTCAGCAGAACTGCTTCTAAGAGCTAGCTGCTGGACTGTGACCTACGCCCTGCACACCTGCTCCTTCAGTCCATGCATTCCCCGCCTTCCATCTCCTCTTGGAGGAAAAAGCAAAGCCGTGCTGCAGGTTCGGCAGGTGAAGATCTCTTCCTGACTGCCTTGTTTTTGCTATCAGTCCCTCTGCCATTTATGCTGACAACTTTGTTTTCTCTCACTTGTTTTCATTTTCAATGCCCACAACAAGACATCTGGTGCTCAGATCTGCCCTGTTAAGTGCTGACTTGCATAAACGCTGCAGCAGCACGCCAAGAGTTGCATCGGAGCAGAGCCTGGTAGGTAGGAATGCCATACTGCGAAAAGGCGCTGCGTGACTCTCCATCCGCCCCTGAACAGAGCTTCTCCAGAGTCACCTCTCAGAAAGCAGACAGTCCATCTCCTGTCCTTAAGAATGACGATTTGCAAAGGCATCTTGGAGTGGCAGGAAGATCGTGACTGCTCGGTGTATCCTGCACACAAGTCACACCGGGTCATATATGCTCTGCAATGCACATTGGTGCCTGGTCAGTGGAAACAGTCTGACTCAAATAAAGAAGCTTCTATCCCTAGGTATGAAGTTATTCATTTCCCGATGTCAGCTCTTATATCTGCAGGGATTACTGCTTGTCCTGCTTTAAATAAAGTCTCATCTTGCACATGTGAGTGCACACACACACACACACACACACACACACAAACAACACAGTCCTTTGCCCAGCAATAAGACAGCAATGCCTGTGGTCCTTTCCGGTACCACCACACACTGTGTGCACAAATTGTTTCGATGCCTTTATCATCCCACCCAGGCAGCTTTTAGGAACACTCAGCACTTCCTCAGCATGCTTTTTCTTTGCTGGAGCTCACACCACAGCTTTATGCTGTGCCCAAAAGTGACACAATGAGATTGCCCCAACCCCCTGTGCAGTGGTGGGAGCTCCTTTTTTATCTGACTCTATCCTGGTTGTGTCAGGGCTCCACCAGTAAGTGCTCAAGATGCTGACCCTGCAGCAGGGTGGCTCCTAGCTTTCTGTGGCTCTATCTATTCCAGGAGTTTATAGCAATTTGGGAATGGTTTCTTGCATTGGTTCCCTGCCTTTACTCCATCACACAGGGCTTTGACTGTTGCCAAACGACATATCTGCATGTTAGACAATTCTTGTGTCCTGAGAAGCAGGAGGATAAACAAATTGATTCTAGCAGTGTATCTTCTCCATGAACCTCTAGAAACCCTTCACCACTTTTGCTTTGGACATTTCCTTAGTGGGTATAAGGTTTTTGAGATACTGTTAGAAGTGCTGACAAGTTCATGGATGTTCAGGGCACTGTTCTTTGCATTATCTTCATTCAGGTTGTTCTCCTAATCTCCTCAGGGACAGTTAAATGTGAAATCATGGCTGGGGGTTCTCTCTTCTTCAGCACTTTCAGTTCCAATAGAAAGTGCCATCAGCCACTGCCTTGGTGCCTGGTGCACCTCTATCATGCATTTCAGGTTCAGTGACCATGACTGTGTTCCTGATACTCATTATGAGGTGTGGTAAAGGTGATCATGAATCCAGTTCAAGATGCTGTCCTAACTCATGAGAAACACTGAAAACTTTTGAAATTGATACATCAAATTGAGCCTGACTTCTCTTTCTGACAGACTGGTGATCTCCAATCCTGTATGTATCTTTTTGGCATCAGTGTCGATTCTCATTCTACGTAGTTGTCTCTGGGTTTTTTATTCTCTGCTCCTTGCAACGTAGGTATCTGCATCTGTCCCTTACAGAGTTTTCCCTCAGTAACATTGAATGTGCCCGCAGAGTTTCCTGTTTGGATAACTTGAATGTCACCTTTTGAGGTGTCAGTCTCCTTGAACTGGAAGATGACACATTTTTGGATGGGTAAATGGGGACTTCTCCCTCTGCACATTTCAGTCTGAAAGTATTCTGGTGGTGTACTATGCTTGCCACATGGCGTGCTTACCAGCGGATGGACTTTTGGAGTGTCCTTTGTCATAAGACCGAGTGATAATGTGCCATATTTCATGGCAACCTACCAAGTGTTTGTATCACTGGCCTCAGAATAGCCTCACAGTAAATTGTAAGTCCCACTACTGCTTTCTACTTGTGCTGTTAATTAATTTTCCCAGAGTTCTACTGCAGGTGACCTTGAAGCCCAGCTAGGACTAAATTTATCTCTGATACGGTGGGATAGCTATAGTAAGACAAGTAGATTATTCTAGCCCTGTGGGTGCCCTGAACGGCCTTGATTTACTAAGTCACTATTTATTTTCTCAGTAAACTCAACTAAATGATAATGCTTGTGCTCATCATCACTCTGTCTTCATCCTCAAGCTTGGGGTTTCATAACAACATTGTTGTGTCATCAGGATTACCACCTTCTGATTCTTTGCTGGGCAGTTTCAATAGAAATGCCATATGAGGGGGTCTTTCTTTAGATATGAGTCAACTTCACTGAAGCATCTTTCCTCTAAGCTGGAATCATTCTGCAAATGATCTCAGGCAGGAAACACTTCACTCTTCCCAGCTTCTTAGTTGGGTATTACAAGGACCCACTGCCAGGACTGCTTTCTGGTTTTACAGGAATGGATTGCTCTGGTGTTGCTCTGCTCTTCTCAGGTGTTGTTCTTCTCTGACAGAAGCATTCCATGTGATGCTTGCCCCTAGTGACACGGGAAAATGTCACTTTGTGCTCTCTATACCTTGTGGCCAGCAGCATTTATAAATATGATGTTCTTGCTTGCATAAGGTCTCATACCAAGTCATACAGTCATGAGAAGCCAAAAGTGGCTACTGTTAAGTAAGAAACTGTGTATTAAATATTTGAGTATGCTCAAGTAATCACACAAAGAGGAAGCTCTTGCTAGGTCCTCTAGGACTTCTACAAGCACTGTACTCAGTGTGCAAACTGGGAAACAGAAGTATTTTCAAAGATGTGGTGCAGTTTTCAGTGAAATATGGTCTCTTACTTCCACATGCCAGACAAATCTACTCAAGCAGGGGATTTTCTCAAAAGCAAGCAGCCAGTTGGAAAAAAATCTAGGACCAGTTGGAAAGGAGATCAGAGTAGGAGGAAGTCATATAAAAACCCCAACAACATTGGTGCCAAACATTTTTAAATACACTTCCTGTTTCTTTGAGGAGTACCTGTTCAGAAGAGGCTGGTGCTTTCTGCAGTGTAACTTGGGCACAATGACGCTCACCTCGCTTCGGTCTTCCATTTTGTCTGATTGTATATCTGCTTTGGTGGATGATGGAAGCAGGCTCAACCCTTTCCTAAAACAGCACATTTTCTGTTCTCCCATGCCCAGTTCTTCTTCCATTGCCACACTTTGCCCATAAACAATCTACTGACGCGAGATAAAAAGCAGCAAGGAAGCAGCATCTTTTCTCTGCAGGCTTGTCTTAACAGCAAAACCATCATGTGAGGGCAGTTGCTGCTTCTTTCTTCACAGGGGTGCACTCTCAGGCTCTCATCACTCACTGTCAGAGGGCTAAATCTAGTCACTGTCTCTTTTGATCATAAAGGGCCCATACTTAAAACTCTAAAAAGGAGCTGAAAAAACAATGAAATGATATTACAAGAGGGAACAAAAGTCATTGTCATCTGCCACCAGCCATCAGTATGCTTTGAAGCATAAGATTTGATTTTTCCAGTCATAACAATGTCTAATAATACTGGAAAACAGTAAGAGGGGTCATAAATAAGTATTAAATGATAAAAACCTCTTAAAAGAAGCTTTCTTCCACACATAGAATAAAATGCAACTGTCAACATCACAAGCTCACCTTGGGTCTTCCTGTTGACTCTTTCCAGGTCATAGACCATTACAACTGGTAGAGTTTACCAATAGACCATTACAGCTTGCCGCAGCAAGGCAAATTTAGGCCAAAATATTTCCCTTCATGCACACACAGCACCCTCTGTCTCCAAGGCCATTGGTTGTTGGCTGGGGTTACACCTGCATAACTCATTTGTGGGTTTATGCAGCTCTGAATGGAAATATAATCACTGAAGCACAGAATCACCTGGGTTGGAAGGGACCTCCAAAGATCATCTAGGCCAGGGGTCCTCAAACTCCAGGCTGCAGGCCAGATATGGCCCCCCAGGGTCCCCAATGTGTCCCGCCGGTATTTACCCCCTGCTCAGCGGAAACCGAGCAGCCGCAGATGACTTCCTGCCAACTGTGTGGGCAGGCTGAGGAGGGGGGCGGCAGCAGCAGCGAGGTGGGCAGCTCCCCTGTCTCTCCCTCTCTCCCTCCAGCTCCCAGGCAGGACAAGCCAGGCAGCACAAACTATAGCCTGGCCCCCGACACTGTCTGAGTGAACCGGCCCCCTGTTTAAAAAGTTTGAGGACCCTTGATCTAGGCCAATCAACAAGCAGGGACACCCTCAACTGGATCAGGTTGCTCAGAACAATGCTATCAGGCTGCTTTCCACGCTTGGATGAATTCAGACTGCAATGCCCGTGAAGACCCATATTGTTCAAAGAATGAAGTGTCATCAGTTGATGCTGTTGACCACCCCATCAGGGGAAAGAAACCTCCAGCAGTTCTTTCCCTTATGAAAACGAAAACATGATGTCCATCTTAAGTTAAGGGCCAGTTGCCTGCTTTGTGTGGTTCCAAGCCAGTCCCCTCTTCCAGTGCACTGATTCCTGCTCACCACAGATTCTGTGTCCGTTTCAGCAAAGCATTGCAGGTGAAAACTTTCCTCTGCTGAACTCTGAGGTTCCAAACTCCCACTCTCTCTCCAATTAGCATGCTAGAAAAGGGCAAGATGGCTTCCACGTTGAGCTCCAGCAACATGTGCCTCTTCCCCAGGCAAAAACCAGACAAGGCAGTCCTAACAAGAAACTGGACACTCTAGAGTACCATCGTGCTCTCTTTCTACTTCTTTTCCACTTGGAAAAAGATGCTTGTTTGCAGAGGTGGGCATTGGCTGGGCTGAAGCTAAGGGAGAACTTCGAATTCCAGTTTGCTTGTCAGTAATTGCCACAGCCACACCTGATCCTTCCTGCTAAGACCCACCAAAATTCAAACTACAACACCAGACCATCACTTGCAGTGGTTTCTCTCACAAAAGTTGTGTCTTCACATAGAGAAAATTGGGCATGCGGAGACTGTCACTCACCACATGTACACAAACAACGTCATGCTGGAAAACCCACTCTGCTGTTGTGTCCATCCATTTCAAACAGTAGTTTTGAGGTTCTCTAGTGGCAGGTTTTAAAGCCTATTGCACTGTGTAATAACAATGGTAATTTCTAAATCCAGTTTCAGATGCACAGTAATTCCCAGAGTCACATACAATTTCTCTTTAATCGTTGCAATGAACTATGAGTTTTAATCAACAACTTGATTCTCTCTCTTAAACAGAAACATCTGTCCTTTCTCTCCAGGGGAAATCTTTCATTTGCCAGATTGAAGCATGGGAACCTGCAGCTTTCTCTACAAGGCAAGATTCCGAACTTGCAGAAACAACTACACTGACCAACCTGATATTCTTTTGCTTGACCAACCTGATATCCTTTTATGAGGCAGAGCCGTCGATGTGACCTATTTTGACTTGCAGCCAAACTGAGGCAGTGTGGCCTGGATTTTCGGGTAGTGAGGCGGATTGTAAACTGGCTACAGGGTAGAAGTCAGAGAGTGGTGGTCAATGGGACAGAGTCTAGTTGGAGGCCTGTATCTAGTGGAGTGCCCCAGGGATCGGTGCTGGGACCGGTCCTTTTCAACCTATTCATTGATGACTTGGATGAGGGATTGGCATGCACTGTCAGCAAGTTTGCTGACGACACAAAGCTGGGTGGTGTCGCCGACACCCCTGCAGACTGTGCTGCCATTCAGCGAGACCTGGACAGACTGGAGAGCTGGGCTGAGAAAAATTTAATTAGCTATAACAAGAGTAAGTGCAGAGTCTTGCATCTGGGCGAGAACAACCCCAGGTACCAGTATAGACTGGGGACTGACCTGTTGGAGTGTAGTGTAGGGGAAAGGGACNGTGGAGTCTCCTTCTCTGGAGATGTTCAAGGCCTGCCTGGATGTGTTCCTGTGTGACTTGGTCTAGGTGATCCTCCTGTGTCAGGGGGATTGGACTAGATGATCTTTTGAGGTCCCTTCCAATCCGTAGTGATTCTATGATTCTATGATTCTATGATGTGCTCATGGCAATACTGCCTGACAACTGGCTGAACATAAGCCAGCAGTGTGCCCAGGTGGCATGAAAGGTCAGTGGCATCTTGGCTTGTATCAGGAATAGTGTGACTGACAGGATTAGGGTCATAATTCTCCACCTGTACAGGGCACTAGTGAGGCCTTCCCTCGAGTACTGGGGACAGATCTGGGCCACTTACTTCAAAAAAGAGATTGAGGTGCTGGAGCAGGTCCAGAGGAGTAACGAGGCTGGAGAAGGGACTGGAGGGAAAGACTGATGAGGGAAGGCTGAGGGAGCTGGGGTTGTTGAGCCTGCAGAAGAGGAGAGTCAGGGGTGACCTTCTCCCTTTGCACAACTACCTGAAGCAAGGTTGTAGTTGGATGGGGGTCGGGCTCTTCTCCCAGGCAGCTGGAGACAGGATCACAGAATCACAGAATCACTCTGGTTGGAAAAGACCACTGGGATCATCGAGTCCAGCCATACAAGTTCACTCCTAAACCATAGCCCTCAACACCTCATCCAAACCACCTCTAAACACATCCATGGATGGCAACTCAACCACCTCCCTGGGAAGCCCATTCCAGTGGTCAGGGCCTGAAGCTGTGCCAGAGAAGGGTTAGGCTGGATATTAGGAAGCACTTCCTCATGGAAAGGATGATCAGACACCGGAATGGACTGCCCAGGGAGATAATGGAGTCCCCATCCCAGGAGGAGTTTAAGGACAGACTGGATGTGGCACTTAGTGCCATGGTCTAGCAGATGTGGTGGTGTCAGGTTGTAGGCTGGACTTGATGATCTCAGAGGTCTTTTTTTCTGTGATTCTGTGACACAAGAAAGCTATCAGATCATGTTGCCTATCAAAACTTCCATCAGCAGCCATTGAAAACAGCAATGAAGCTCCTCAAGCAGTGCAACTTGGAGCTCCTGCTGCTTACCTATCTGTTTGTGCTCATCTACACTTCCAGGTCAGGCTGGATGCACTTTCTGTGGGGGAGCTCAAGTGTAAGCATTTCTCCTCGCAAGCAGCTGTTACAGAGGGATACTCTGTGTACACCAGACCTAGCACCACGCAAAGCTGCGCTTTTAGTAGTTTTCAGCTTGCAGTTTCCCCATGGAAACATGTTTTCCTGGATACATCTTCTCAGTTCATCTCTTTGGGGAAATTCCCCCCAGGTACCGCTGGTGACTATTTTCTGCAGTACAGAAGGTATGAAATAGCTGCAGCCTGACTTCAACTTTGGCAGCAAGCTGAAGTGTCCTTCCACTTCTTAATAGAATTCAAGCTACTTAGCACTGTAATTTGTAACATATGACCTCCTTGCAAGCCCTAGTTTTACTCCTCATTAGTCTATGTATCTTAACAAGCTTTTCAATGACTCTGTGGCTAATAGCCCACTTTTCTTAGAAAGACACCTACCTTTCAGCATGAGTGCTTGTCAGTAATGTTAGTTAGATTGGAATGAGAATTCAGAGTTCAAAGCTATTCAAACGGGAGTGGGGGGGTGTGGGGGGGGTGGTGATACCCCAGTTTGTCCTTTTGCCATCCTCTAATGTAAAAGCAAAAGACTCTCTTATAATTCTTTTCCTGTTGCTAGAGGAAAAGAAGCTTCTGAGATGGACATGGCTTCTGCTGTGCTAAGACAGCCCTCGAGAACAAACAGCCTAAGCAGCTGTGACAGGCAAAGGAAGCACTTTTCTCACTATTTTTCAGATTCAAAAGCAGAATGTATAGTCTCATCTGCAGTCATGCAGGAAAACAATGACGGAACAGCACCTTGAACTCAGGCCTCTGGTTGTTGGATCGGCATTTTCATCACACTCCCGAGTGCACGGGTTTGTCTTTGAACTAGTGGAGGGGGTTATAGTGCTGCGCCAGAGGCAGGTGAGAGAGCGCTAGCTCACAGAGCTCCTGCAAAGCACTTCCAAGAGTGCTGAATGCAGAGCTCTCCGAACGCTGCAGTCAGCTCTGTGCAGCCTGTTATCCAGGTGTGGAATTTACTGCCGTAAGATGATGTTAAATCAAAGGCTGTAGCTGCTTGGACAGTGGGCAATGGGACTACACTGTTGTTTTTTTTTTCTCTCTCTTTTTGTGGTGGTGGCTAGTTTGTGTAGGGTCTAGGGGTGCTATTTCCAAGACTAGATGCTGATGCAGAGCTGCTAAGGGGTCAGTCAGAAAATCAGCAATTGCAGTTTTTGCTAGGAGAACACTGTCTGCTTTTATTTGGTGTTTCGATTGTTTTGCCCAGGAGTGGCAGGAAGAGATTTTTCTTTTGCTCAGAACTTCACCAGAAGTTTCTCACAGAACTTTCAACATATGTGACACTCACAAACAAGAAAGCCTACTATACCATGCTAGACAGTAAATCTGTTTTAATTTGCAGTTTTGTTTCCACCAGGGCTGGTGAGTGTACTGTACAAAGTAGCTGTGATTACAGCACAGCCAGGGCTAGAGGATTTTAGAATGACTTGTGCTACTCTAGCAGAAAAAAAAAACAACAAACCCAAAACCATACAACCACACCACTATCCAAAAAATCCCAAATCAGCAAGATACGAGGATGGGAAAAAAGGAGAACGGAAGAGGAGAGAGAAGCCCTCCATGAGGTCGGGCAAGTAAGTCGTTTTGGACTGCCAAGGTGGTGATCCTAAGTGAAGATAATGTATTATGCAACGGAAAGCTAATGAGACCAGGTCTGTTAAACACGGGCTTGGCATTACTTAGTTCTAGAGTGCTTCAAATTGCACAGGCCCCGGTTGTATTTGATCACCTCTCCTGCTCTGACAAAACGAGCAGCAGGCTTTTATATAATATCTGTGCTCATATACTGGTAGGGAACGATCCTGTGCTGCCAGGGGACGGGAGCTGATGACATAATGGGTCTTCTCCATCTCAAACTTACATGATTCATCAGTTAAATGGATGTACTGAATTAAATGACATTGAGGTGGAGGCGGGATCTTGCCACACACCTGCTCGGCCGCAGTGCACCCCATTCCCCCTGACTCCCGTCTGCGCCCTACAACCCCGGTGAGGGGTGTCCCGTAGCAGCGGGGCCGCGCCTGCATTGCGTCGGGGACGCGCTGCGGCGGCGGGGCTGCGCTGGCGGTGGTAGGGGCGGCCGGTCCGGGGGACAGCGTGTCCCCACCACCTCCTCCTCCTCCTCTCTCCAGTCCCCACAGCCCGCCCTCCTCCCCGCTGCCCGATCTGCACCAAACAGCTCTCAGGTTTCTGCTGATGCTGCAGCGCCAAGAAATGGCTCGAGTTTGCTCCTTGCGCTTTTGCATTCAGCAGCGCTCTCGCTTCTGCCACACGCGGCCAGCTCCTCCTGCCTCCTTCTGCTCCTCCTGCTGCTTCTGCTGCTGTTGCTGCCGGGACGAGCCAAGACCAAGCGAGAGGATGCGGCTGCAGGACTGCGGATCTCCCGCATCGCCCCAGCCGCCGCTGCCCAGCGACCGGCTCCTCTCCCAGCTGTCTTAAGGGAAGAGAACTGCAGGGATGCCAGTCGCTATCTAGGACTCGCTGCTTTTATTTACTAACTCGAGCCTTTTGGAAAAGGTACTTTGCACTCTTTTCCACACACAGCCCCCCTCTCCCACTGCGGTTCTCGGCAGAAACTAATTGAACCCACTCGCCCTTGGTGCAGCCTAAGACGCTGTATGAATATTTCAGTGTCTCGCAGGCAGCCCTGTAAAGCGATCGCTGTTCTTATGAAGAGGGGTACAAGAAGAGGAGGAAGAGGAGCAGGAAGAAGGTGAAGTTTACCGTTGCGGTTTTTATTTTGTTTTGGTTTTTTTGGATGCTGATGCACCGCGACTTGACGCATTCTGGCACTGGCTGCTGCCCCTAACCAGAGCATCTCACTGCGAACAGGTAAGGAGAAGTATCTCGTCCCAACCCCCAACCCCTCTTCCGTGCGGTCGGACTCGTATTTTGGATAGTTTCGGTCGGGGATGTCGAGCTCCTTCCTCAGTCTGTCCCTGAGTTGTGTTTAGCTGACGCAAAAAAAGATGCTTTGCTTCCCCTTCTTAATCCCCCTCGCTCAAAAAAAAAAAAAAAGTGTGATGAAGTTATCGGTGCTCAGCTAAGTCTCCAACGTCTGTGAGGTGGGGAACGTGGTGGTTAGGAGATTTATTGCAGGAATTGACCCCGCTGAAGTTGCCTGGGAAGCTTCCATCGATGAGTTCAAAGCAGCACAGGGTCCACATGGGCTCTTCCTTCCTGGGGAGCCCCGGTGCATGTCCCAAAATGCGTGGGAAGGTGCAGGGCTCTGCATGTGCTGCCGTAGTGGGCAGAGCGGGATGTTCTTGATGGTGTGAAAGCCAATCCATTGTGCCAGAGCATGTGTGTGTGTGTGTGATGGGGCTTGGGGGTTGGCTTATGATGTTTCTCTCCTCCCTGGCAGCTTCCACTTTTTTTTTCTTCTGAAGCAGAGTATCTCTATCATTGCTTCCCCAGCACACAAGAAGAGAGGACCAGGGCAGTGGTAGGGGGCAGGAGATGGAAATTTGCTGAGTTGGCATCGCAAGAACCCAGCTGCCCCATGAAACATTAATTATTTATTTGTATTTATTTATTTTTTTATCTGTGTGTATGCGTGTGTGTGTGTGTACGTGTGTGTGAACTTCGTGACAGCAGCCACAGCAATGGTCGAGTCATCAAGAAAAGTGGACAGATCGAGTTAAAGGCAAAAGGAGACGGCTGGGTAGGGGACTTCAGCCTGGGGGTGCACTCCATAGACCTTCAGCCTCCCAGCTTGTGTGACAGGACCCCTCACCTTGCCTGCCCTCTTCCCCCTGAAGGTACTTCGTACCCCTTTCTCCACTCTCCCATCCTTCCTGATGCATCTCCCTTTATGTCAGCTCTCCTTTCCCCTTTTTGTTATTTCCATTCCTTAGGCTCTTTTCCATCCCCTCCTCAAGCTTTCAATCCCAACACATTATCCCTTCCTGCAGACCGTGAGCCTATCTGCCCACCCGTTTCCCCATCCTCTGAACTTCCCTGGGGCTCTCTCTGCTGTCTTCCACCCTCCTCCCCACTCTCTGAGTCCTTCTTCCTCACTTCTCCTCCACTGTCCCTGGGTCACCCTTAACGTGTGCCACCATGACCGTGATGGCTGGAGAGAACATGGATGAGACTTCTGTACTGCCTGGCCACCCCCAGGATAGCTACCAGCCTGCCGCCCATGATGACCATGAGTGCTGTGAGCGTGTGGTGATAAACATTGCTGGACTACGCTTTGAGACGCAGCTGAAGACCTTAGCCCAGTTCCCCAACACTCTGCTGGGCAACCCCAAGAAGCGCATGCGGTACTTTGACCCTTTGCGCAATGAGTACTTCTTTGACCGCAATCGGCCCAGCTTTGATGCCATCCTCTACTACTATCAGTCAGGGGGACGGCTTCGCCGGCCAGTCAATGTGCCCTTGGACATGTTCTCTGAGGAGATCAAATTTTATGAGCTGGGCGAGGAGGCCATGGAGAAGTTCCGGGAAGATGAAGGATTCATCAAAGATGAGGAGAGACCTTTGCCAGAGGGGGAGTACCAACGCCAAGTATGGCTCCTCTTTGAATACCCAGAGAGCTCTGGGCCTGCAAGGGTCATTGCAATAGTCTCTGTCATGGTGATCCTCATCTCCATCGTGATCTTCTGCCTAGAAACATTACCTGACCTGAAGGAGGACAAGGAGTATACGGTGCATCGCACTGACAACACTACTCAGGTCTACAAATCCAACATCTTCACAGACCCCTTCTTTGTTGTGGAGACCCTGTGCATCATCTGGTTCTCCTTTGAGCTGGTGGTGCGGTTCTTTGCTTGCCCCAGTAAGACTGAATTCTTCAAAAATATCATGAACTTCATTGACATTGTGGCCATCATCCCTTACTTCATCACCCTGGGAACTGAGATGGCTGAACGGGAGGGGACTCAGAAAGGAGAGCAGGCCACCTCCTTGGCCATCCTGAGAGTCATCAGACTGGTAAGAGTCTTTCGAATCTTCAAACTCTCTCGGCACTCTAAGGGCCTCCAGATTTTGGGACAGACCCTCAAAGCAAGTATGAGAGAGTTAGGTTTACTAATCTTTTTCCTCTTCATTGGGGTGATCTTGTTCTCTAGTGCGGTATATTTTGCTGAGGCTGAAGAACCTGAGTCTCATTTCACAAGTATCCCTGATGCTTTCTGGTGGGCGGTGGTATCCATGACCACTGTGGGCTATGGTGACATGTACCCTGTGACAATTGGAGGCAAAATCGTAGGCTCCTTGTGTGCCATCGCTGGTGTGCTGACAATTGCCCTGCCTGTACCTGTCATCGTGTCCAACTTCAACTACTTCTACCACCGAGAAACAGAAGGGGAAGAACAGGCTCAGTTACTTCACGTTAGCTCCCCTAATTTAGCATCTGACAGTGATCTCAGTCGCCGCAGCTCTTCCACAATCAGCAAATCTGAGTACATGGAAATCGAAGAGGATATGAATAATAGCATAGACAATTTTAGAGAGGCTAATCTCAGAACTGGCAACTGCACTGTAGCCAACCAAAACTGCGTTAATAAAAGCAAGCTGCTGACTGATGTGTAAACAAAAGAACCAAAACCCCCACTCACAGCTCGAAGACTTTAGTGACACAGTCACACTTTGTAGATGCTTGACTGATAGTCTTTGAATGCTTTACCTCGTAAATGCATTGTTGCATTAAGACTTTTTGCTCAGCGATAAAGAAGCTTCCAGGATCCATGAAAGATAAGGTTTTGTTTATTTATTAAAAAGCATTTTCCACCTAGTAAAAATGAGAACCATTTGAACTAGTTTAGTTTTAAGCTATATGGCACTAGACCTAAAATTTTCCTCTCTCATTTCCCTTCCTTTTTTTTTTATTTTTTTGTTTGGGTTTTTTTTTTTGGATGAGGTTAGCTTAAACTAAGCAAGACAGTTTTTAGAGCTATAAAGAATATGCATGGATTCTAGTCAAAATATTCTGCAAAACTGCACAGATAGTAATATTTTGTTTAGGAAAAAAGGTTCGCAAAAACCTGCAGCAAGCCTTTGCCACGGTTTTTATGAAGGAGTGCAAATATTGTCCTTCCGCCCCTATGTGAAAGATTACGTACTTCCCATCTCCAGCTCCACACAGCACCTTATTAAAAACATACTTAAGCCTGATCGGTTTTGCTGTCCCTAGAACTATTCAGAAGGGAAAATAACAAACACAACCGGAGACTGAACATCTTGCAGTGCTGCTAAGTTCTCTAACATGTAGACGATTTGAACACACTTTTTCTTTTCCCTGATCCGGGACTGGACACAAAACTTTATGCCCCTCTCATTGCAAGATAGCACAATGGAGTTTAGTATCAGCATGTATGGATTTGAGACTATTTATTTTACAATCGCATGCCTGAAACGTTACCTCAAACAGTAGCAGATAAGCTTTCGTTGCAACTGAGTTTTTGAAAAATAGGTCCTTTCTCTCTCTCTTTTTTTTTCTTCTTCTCTTTTCTTTTTCTTTTTAATTTGCATTCACCAGAAGTGCACTCCTTAATTTGTTAAATTGTTGACTAGTAATTTAAAGTACTGTATTTAAGTGCATATGTTAGTCAAACGGGAACAATAACTTTTGGAGATCAAAGCATGTTCAAATATTCAGCATTATGGCCTATTTGATTAAGGTGTAACTTGAATCAATTAATGCATGAATTCATAATAATAATGATAATAACAATAATACTAATAACAATAAAAACACCATTAAAAAAAGTGCTGATAGACTGAGGGCCTGAATTAAATGACTAGAGAAACCTGATTGTTTTCCTGCATTGCTCAGGGAAACCGGTTGGCTTTTGTCCAGACCTTGTCAGAAAGGAACACATCCCATCCCTTACAGGAAAAGCTATATGGAAAATTAAGGAGTCAAGTTATGTCTAGCATCACCTAAAACCTAGTGTCCTTTATAGTTGAGAGGTGCAGATGCATGCTTTTTGGTGCATTCTCAGAATGTAAATGAAACTAACCTATTATATGCATCCAAATTGCAGCAGCTGGTTTATTTTGCAGTCATTAGGTGAAACTTTTTTGTATTCCCCCCAAAAAAACTCATTGAAGAGACTCAACAGATTGCTTTAGGCAGTTGTGCAGTGCCCTTATCTTACAACCCCTAAACTGCTGAAAGTGCCTCCAGGAAATGAACTCATCAGAGGTGGCGAAGGAAAGGGCAAGGCACCAATGGTGTCAAGAATGTTCTGTGCTGCCTCTCAAGGCAGCACAGAAGTGGAGGAGAGAAAAAAAGAATAAGCAAAAGTGAGGGACAGAGAAGAGGCAGGCAGAGACCACCAGCACCCATGGGATCCTTTCCTTCCCCAGCCAGTCTGATGCTGCATGGCTCAGCATTTGCTTCTGCCAAATAACTCTTAGTTGTGTTTATGCAAGACTTCAGGTTTCCCCAGGGTGTTTATAGAGACATCGTGGTGGTCATTGTATCTGCCCTTTCTTTCCTTGAGATGGCTTTTTGGCAGCCTGTCCTAGCTTGGAGGAGCTAAGGGCCAGCATCAACTGCGGCATCACCCAGTCAAGCAACCAGACTTCAGGGCTGAGCTTTTCTTTCCCTTGGATTCCTCAGAAAGTAGGTGGGAGAGACTTTCCATTGTACTCCCATTTCTGCCTCCTCCATCCCCTTCAGGCAGTCTACCAGATCCTAAGTCTCACTGTGCACCCTTTAAGCGATACTCTTCTTTCTGGACCCTAACCATGCTCCCACAATGATCTGGCGAAGGAAGCGCCACTGGGAGAAGGTGTCTTCTTGCCATGTGCCAGCCTTGACTGCTAGGCCCTGGGAGATAATAACCTTTGATATGAACCAACGTAGGCACTAATCTTTATTTTCCAAATGGAGAAAGTTAAGGATGTTCATTCTGCTCTTAGCATGTGGGCAGCTGCTGTTGAATGCTTCTCCTTCCACATTGAAGAGATCCTTTCTTCCTCTCTCTTCCTCATATATGTAGATATGTGTATACATATATATATATATATCTGTGTGTCTGTGCATATGGATGTCACACACATACGCAGCCACACATTTATATAACATCGAGGCACTTGCAGTTAAAAAAGCAACCCTAACTCCGCAGTTACGCACAAGCCTGACCTGCCAGGTTTCCAGAAAGACTTGTCTTACTTCTCACTGTGTGGCTTCTCACCGTTAAGATTTATAGAAAGTGATTGAGAACTGAAGGAGCACTAACTGCTGCAGGAAATGCAAAGCATCAGATAAAACAGGGCATTAAGTCTTCTAGGTAAACATTGTAAAGCTTCCTTCCTGTGCTCCTCTCACTCCCCTCCCCTTTGAACGCCTCTCTTCCCGCTAGATCCTGGTGGTCCTGATCTTCCCAAACTCTTGAATTCCAGGATATGACTTCACATGTCAAAATGGACTTGAATGCTGCAGTCAGCTCATAAAACAACCAACTGACTAAAGTAAACAGCAATAATCAATTCAGTGGTGTGGAACTGATGATCAGAAAGTAGCATCTGGGAGACAAGGCCTCACTTGGGTAACTTAACTTCTAACAACTCAGTTAAATGAGCAGAACGAGAATTGTTCTGCAGATGTAAAGAGCACAGTGCTGCATGCAGCAATTCTTCTTTATCGGGACACCAAGATGGATCGTTAGGACTTGGGGTGCTTTGGGGAGCCTGAATGTTGCTTTGTCCATCTACAGCTCACTGCAAAGAATCTCAGCACACGCACACACACACACACACAGTTACGGGAATTGATCTCATGCAGCACAAGCATGCGCTTTCAACATGTGTCAACCACAAAAGAAAGAGCGCTCTCACTCCGTTTACACAGGAGCACTGAAATGTCTTTGTGAGCCTGAAGGTGCACTCCACAAACTGCCAGTTCTTACCAATAAACACAGTTATCTCTTTCTCTCCTTTTTCATTTTTATATTGTTTCCTTACTTTTTTTCCTCCCCTTTCAGTATATGTTTCCTTTTGCCACACGTGAGCTCCATGGGGTTGATTTTATCACAGTACATTATTATGAAAGCCACACAAGACTAATGGAAATGAGATGATGACCAATGTACTGAATCTTTGAAAGAGTCAAGAGGCCATCGTTCATTTGGTAGGGAGCTCCCAGAGGTGATGCTGGTGTTATGCTTGACAGAGAAACCAATTGTGTTTTGGTGGTTGTTTGATAAGGCAAGGCAGCTATTCCAGCACTACTCCAATTACTGCCTAAGCCTCCTTTACTAGTTCCTGCTCTGTGCCTCTCTATGTTTCTTACTTGCCCCCATACAGCTTTTTAGTGAAGGGGATGACAGAACTTACCTGGCATGAGCAAGGCATTAGTGCACTGCACTGCAGAGGCAAGACAAAGTGGAGGCAGTAGGCATGAAGCCCATAGGCTGGTATCACTGCCAAAATTCCCCATCTGGTCCTACCATTCTTAGCTGTAGTGTACCAGGGAACAGGCAGAAGAGCAAGGGGGAAGAGTGAAAATGAGAGGCTCTGTACTCTCTTCCTTTGCAGAACTGCGAGGCTGCTGCCAGACTGCCAAGAGCGCAAACCCTCGGTATGGCAGCTCCAGCACAATGAGCTGGATGTGCTTGTTTTGGTGAGGAAGTCAGTGTGCTGCAGTAAGCCAGGGTGTGGGTTCATGGCATGCTAGCAAACCCATGTTAGATTCCCTGCATGGAATCTTTTAAGCCTTATCTCCACTGTGGACTTCAGGGAAGCTAATCCAAAGTAATGAAAGGTGTGCATTTAAAGCAGATTTGTTAAACTGTTTTAAAGCCCAGCATGGACATTCTGTTGCAGTATAAAAGCAACCTTAATCTGATTTGGACTCATTCTTTTTGGAAGGAAAGGAAGCTGAATTGAATTAAGGCTGCTTTAATTCTGAACACAATGGGGCTTAATGCAGTTTACCTCATCTGACTCGCAAGTTCATTCAGACAGATAAACCTTTCGCAATCATTAAATGTAATGGAACTGGCCCTGCTCTGGAGGGGGTGGCTGGACAGAGCGAGTGCCACATGTTGCAAAACTCTTAGTATGTGAATGCTGGACATTCACAGCCTGGCTTACGGAGGGATAACATATTGCTTCTGGTCACAGTTATAGTGGTTTCCTTCCTTTGTTCCTGGTTTAGACATTTGTAGATGTGAGGAGAATCAATCCCACTGCCTTCTGAGAAGCTGACAATGATCGTGGCCCAAGAAAATGAATTCTCACTTATGAAGTCTCTGTGCACGTGCTTAACCTGATGTACTGTTGATAATGTGGACAAGCGCTTGAAAAACACTATGAAGCACTGTTTTTCAGAGACAGTGACCATATTCAGCCAAATTCCTCACCTTTTCAGCAGTGATTCTGCCCAAGTGCAGATTTCAGGGCTCAGATCCTACTTAGCAGTCAGCTGTGTTGTCATTCACTAGAGGCTGCATTGGCCCAATGTGGCAAATTTTTTTTTGGCAAATTTTTTACTAGGGAACAATTGTTTTCATTAGACAGAAAGATGTGTTTCCATAATGAGAGTGCTGAAACTCAAGCATAACATGAAAACCCGCTTATTTTTAAGTGTAAGGAACTGAGGGCAAGTTTCAGTGTTTGGTATTTCACACTTGGGCAGTGTAGTTTCTTATCTGCACGTATATTGATTGAAATGAAATAAAACCTAGGACAGACACGTCTGAAATTGATTGGAACAAGCTAGAAGTTGTATTTTACAATAAGATCTTCTGCATACATGTGTAACAAACAGAGAGAATGTAGTAATTTCCAAATATAACCTTGATAACTCTTTTTCGAGAGGTGCCATTCTGGATTAATTAAATTCCCCTAACATGAAGAAGAGGGACGTACTGCAGCTTTTCCAAGAATGGTCTGATCCTGTTAGGCTTCCAGCAGTTGATTGCACTGATCGTCACAATAACTTTAGACTTGTAGGAATGTACAACCAGCTCCAAAGTGTGATTTACCCTTTGTAACCACAGAGTTGGATGGAACTAGGAAGATGTCATTGCAGTTGCACCACATGGAAAGTCTGATCTAGACCTGCCTATTGCAGGTCTGAATTAGGCTCCTTACCTGAGATGCTTTAATCAGGGACCTACACTTCAGTTTTGGTTGAACTTATTTCAGGCTGAGTTTCTTCCCCCTCCCCTCCCCTGTTTTCTGTTGCTCTGGCTTTACTTGACCAGGTGTAGAGAGTTTCTTTTTCCTGAAATGCTTATCAAGTATTCTTAAAGGTGTCAGTATTTGTATCTGCAAACATGGAACTTCAGGGTGTTAATACTGTTTCACTCAGTGCTGGTGAACTTGCTGCCGGTGAGGTCAACAATTCCTTCCATCAAAGCACAGCATGCTTTGATATTTTCAAAGGAAATATAATGAAACTGAGGTCTTCACTGAAATTTGTCATGAAGTATCTGTTAATATCTATGTAATTCTGTATATTTCATTTGTTCACAGGCTCTAGCAAATGTCACAACAAGCTATATATATAAAAAGGATCACCTTCCATTTCTAGTTTCTATAATAAAATGAAGATATTGCATTCAGTTCCTTTAGGAGCATCAGTCTTTAATCCATGTTATTGTTTCAGTGACATTTCTATGATGTAATTGGGATCCCATATGTATTTTACTTTTGTACAAAGGTAAAAATGATATTTTTATGACTAAATTCAGCAAGCCCTTACCTATAACCTGCTAAGATGGAATATTTTTCTTCCTTTCCATGTAAACCGTTAGTTTTGCAGTATGTCAGTTTGGAATGAATAAACAACAGCTATCGATAGGACTGTATATGGCCTCTCAGACATACCTCTGGTTTTAAGGATCAGGTATTACCAATGTGAAATATATCAAGTGAATAGTGTCCACAGGAAAGTGCACCATCAGGGCAACAAACCATTGAAGCTGACACGGCTGTACTTATTTCCATCATTTACAAATCACTTACACTTTGGGTCAAGTATGTACTTCATTATCTCATTACTGCTCATTTTTACTTTCAGTAGTGAAATTGTTTGACCTCCCATTTTTAGAACTTCTAATGTTATGAGTTCTTGAACTATTTGAAATGCATAGTTTTCATCTATGCAATTTTACCTGCTTCTGTACTTGTTCATCTGTTCATACTTGGCATCAATTAAAGATAATTTTTAAGGATCTTACCCAGGATTATCCTGTCTGGTTATTTTCTGGTTTCTCTGCTGTCCCTATTGGCCAGCTCTATCTGAAATGAATGGATGGTTTCCTTACTGAGAGATATAAGAAGTGGCAATGTAGTGAGTGGGAAATACATCTCTGGGCTTGGAGAGATTGTAAATGTCTGGTCAAATCCTGGGCTTTCATAGGCTTTGCATCTAGTCTTGAATGAGTAATGTTCTGGGCCGAACTCTGCTGCCTTCACTGCTGAGACAGCACTCAGTTCTACCAAAAGCAGAGGAAATGAGATTAAGCCTACTGATTGTGTTCTCCAAAGGCTTGTGCGTATCAATTAGCATGTTTTGCCTGCATTCTTAAACCTTAAACACTGCCTGTGTCATTATCACGCAAGTGCTGACTTGAAATCAAGTTTTAAACAGCTGTGTCACTGATCATGGGTTGTGGGTTTGGCTGAATGTCAGCAAGCCAAACTAAGTTGGTCTTATTCTCTTTTGAAAACTGTTTGTTTTTCCAAGATGTGCTTCATGTAAACTGATCTGATACAGCCGTGCCTGCTGTGTCTTAATGTTGTATTATATACAAAGAAAACAATGATGTCAACACTAATTGTTTCATGCCAAAGGTACTGTGCACTACAAGTCTGTCTATAAATACTGCCGGGTACTTTTGTAGACGGGTCAGGTTTGTAACGGTGGCATGCATGGATGGTAGAGTGCTGGAAATGAAGTGGCAGCACCTTAACCTCGGATGAGACAGAGTGTTTTGGGTAGCCTGTCATGTGATTTTATTTACTTAATCATTGTTCTTTCTTGGGCAAGGAAAGATTTTATCAATGAAGTCCTTGTCCATCAGTAGCTTCGAGCATATTTAGTCACCTTCATTGAATCTCACTTTTAAATTGACAAAAATTGTTTTATTGAGCTGGCAATATGGTTTTGCTGTTATCAGTCTTAAATGGGTCTAATCAAACTCACTTGTCTGTCAGATGCTCTGCAGTGGTGGTCTAAATTCAACACAGTACTCATGTCCGTTCCTCAAGTCAAGGGTGTGATCACTGTCGTTGAGTTTTGTTCGTTGTAGGTGTGTCTAAAGTCTGTTTGCTTCTTCCTTCTCTCTTTTCTTTGTGAAAAAAAAGGCTCTTGACCTCTTCAGGATCAATCTTCTCTCTTTGTCTTTAGCAAAGCTCCTGTTGTCCTCTATGGATCAAATTGTTGCACTGCTGAGTAACCTGTTTTCCTGAACCTATGATTCACGTGTGCTATGACTTCTTTCTGTATGTCTCTACAATGTTCCTCCTCCCTTCTTGGCCACTCTTTGTCTTGTGAAATACTAACTCCAGAGCCATCGGTGCTGAGAGCCCTCACGGTCTGTCTAATCATAACTGTCACAGTTGTAGCTCAAAAACTTCTTCCTTTTAGGACTGTGAATGCCAGTTCTTGTGTCACAATCACATTTTTTAAGAGGAAAGACTTTTCCTTTTTCCATCTGTGTTGCCCTTTCTGCATGGAAAATGCTTCTGGTGGGTTCCTTTGGCAATACTGGTAACAAGATAGCTGCTCATCCTTAATGATTCTTCATCTTTCCCACAGCCTGTGCAGTCCGTGCACCCCTTGGTATATATGGTACTGAGATACGCACTCTGATGTGGTCAGTTTTACCAGGTGGAGGTTTTCAAGCAAAACCATGCATATTCAGGACCAGGTTTTTTTGCCCTCTTAAATTACTCAATTAAAAAAAATAAACAACATTGAGTGTCTGAGTTAATTTATTACTTAATTGCAAAAATAAATAGATTTCTGGGTTTTTTCCCACCACAATGCAGATTCTCCTATCTTGTCTTTCACGCTTCATCGGTTACAAAAATCTATGCATTGAGTCCTTACTGTGATTACAAGAATCCACTTCCTTATACTGTAAACCAACACACGTGCAGGTAAAAAATGTGGCTCTGCAGATGTAACTTAAGTAACAGACACGCTGATGATCCAGGGAATAGGTTCCTTTTACTTCTTCAGCTGCACTAGCACCGAAGTTCTAAGTGATGCAAAGACTTTCAACACGGAGGTGGAAAGACTTCATTCAGTAACAAGGTGGTCTTTTTATCTGTATTACCACCTTTGCAAAATACTGCTGTTTTCACTGAGATTTTACTAGTCTTTCACTGTTTGATTAATGGATATAAAATAATTACTTTATAGAAACAGATGCATCTGAGGTGTGCATATGTACTCTTATCATGCAGAAATTATTTATACTTCACTGAACAAGAATCCTAATACTTCCCAGCATAAAATGACTTATCCCTCTGAAAGTAAGCACACAGCTTTTATCACAGGTGTGCTGTTAGCCAGTGTTAAAATTTGATCCTTCCTCTGAAGCATCTGGAGCAGCTGCCTTTGGGGCCATCAGTCTAAGTCAGAGGGCCTGATGGCCACAGGGAATTGACTCGGTACTGTCCCTCAGAGCAGCTGCTATGTCAAGGTCTGCAAGTACGTGTAGGGAACTGCTGTGCTGTTGAAGTAAACCTGAGATTATGTCTTTTCACCTCAGAAGACTGTTGAAAAACCTTGATTTCATGCTCCTTTTCAGTCTGCTAAGAAAAGAAGATGAGAAATGTTCTGTATTCAGGACTTCTAACAGGTACTTTTAGAGTTTCATTATATCCCATGGCTGGTCTGTCTATAAAAATGCACACTTTATAGAGTGTTCAGATTAAGCGTTCAAAAACCAAAGCAGCTTTAATTAGCACAACAATACTTCAATCCACTCAGCTTCTCTAACAGCTTCCTAAAATACTTCACATTTTATTCCAACGAAAAGACAATTATGACTCTTGAATAGAAAGCTTTTACAGCTAGAAGATGAAAATGTAATTGTAGGTGGTATATTTGGTGACCTCCTCTCACTAGGCAGGCACATTTGGGTTTTGAGCAAGGGAGCCTGCAGTTGTCACTGAGTTAGATGGAGATGCATAAAGGAGGCTAAACTTTGTTAAGAATAATTCAGTGTTGAGTAAGACAGAAAAAAACAACCATCAAAAATGCAGCTCTCCAGACAAGCTGTGGAGGGATTCTCTAGCTAATTTTCCATAAATACTGACAACACAACATAGACTTGAACGACTATTTCAGGCTGGGATAAAAAAAAAAAAAAAGAGTTTTTAGTGTGTTGAATATTTGCTGCTTGGCCATTCTGAGCACAAACCTGCATGTGAGAATATCCTATACTTTTATGATACTCAGTTCTCTTCACGTTCTGGATTGACAGTGGGAGCTGAGACTTCCAACAGAGCTGTGCTTCCAAGTGGAATCATTCAGGCAATGGTAGGTGTTTGGATGAACCTTTGCCTTCTTCTGGTTGCTTTGACCCTTCTCTTCTTTTTCAATGTTTGGAATTCCTCTTCAGCCCCCCAGAAAGCAATTTCATCTTACAAGAGTAGTAGCTTTCCTTTGGTTTTATTCCTAGTTAGCCAAATGTTGATATGAGCCTGATTTGCTGAACTTGGAGAGTTGTGCTTTTTTGATGCAAATAAACCACTTGAAAATGTTGCTGAAATACTCAGAAATATGTTTATTTACCACCACCCTGCTCTCTGAAGCTCCTGTTAGTGTGATTAAATTTGATGGTTTCAGTTGTAAACCCTTTTTTTCCAGGTGTTTGAAAAGTTAAAAGGGAAAAGTGAATGTTTCCCAAAACATACTTCAACAACTTCATCTTCCTTCCTTATTTGGGAAAGAAAAAAGGTATTAAGAAAGGCTCTGTGTTACTTGGGGTACATGCCTTTGTTATGATTAACTAGATGATAAAACTGGCTGACGTTCAAGTCAAGAGCATTTACTGTAATGGGGCTCTAATGCAAACTCTTGTGATACTTAATATTTAAACCCTGAAGAGGTAAGATATTAATATTGCACAAACAGATGCTCGGTACGTACAGGAACAGGGTGTTGTTTAAAGGGCGATATCTCTCTAGCGTGGTGGCTATGCGGTTCCAGAGTAACATCCACATCTGGTCATTGGAGCATAGTAGTGCTGCTGGAACTGTTGGCCACTGAGCTGAGAGTCCAAGTTAAGACCCCAAAGTCATTCTGTGTCATTGCCTCAATGAGGCAACGCTTCAACAAAAGAATGAATTAACTTGAAGTCTCCAAATACCAAATGAGGACTCTTTTTGCCTATGAGAAAAACACATCGGATATCAATTTGCTTCTCCTGAACAAAGTTGTTCAATAAGTTGTGATGGGCCAACATCTTCCAATGGACTTTGTGCCACATTGACTTCTTTCACTTAGACTCTAACATTTTTCATCTTCTTCCTCTGTGTTTTTTTAACCTCCTGAGTTTGAGACATAAAGCTGGCATGAACCAGATCACTGTCATATTCTGTGTGCTGTGGCTAGTCTGACAGAACACTGTTGACTGTCCCAGCTTAGGTGAAATTTATTTTGCTGAATACTACAGCAAGTCTTTATTTTTGGTGTAGAGTCTTCAAAGCCACTGATTAAGTTGTTTTGGGATAATGTCGAGTTGATCTCTAAAATGGCATTTAGGAGTGCCCTCTTGGCACTTGGGACAAGAAATACAGCAAGATCTTTGTGTCATTAGAGACTGTGATCCCTTCCTGGTGTTGGGGCAGACCTGAACTTCTCTTGTTTGCTTTGGCTTTGTGTCCTCTAAATATTTCATGCACTGTTCTTGCTATTTCTTAGCATTTCCATGTGGAGAAGAGCCACTGAATTTTGTCTCAGAAGTAACTTTCGAAAATGGAAGTGAGCTCATGTGTCGGTTTATTACATTGGTAAAGGGTTTGTGGACTGTTCAGGACAACACGTACAGTCAGTCAGGGTTAGAAGGCACCACAGAATCATCCAGTTCCAACTCCCCAACATCCACTCATCTATTTGCTCATCTTATCTGGGGCCAGTGGGTTTAAATTAATTCTAGTCAGGTGTTCATACAAGTTATCTATGTATCAGAAGATACTAAACAGCAGTCTTGAAACTATTGCAGTCAATATCTTAAATTATTAATTAAAGGCAGCAAATGGAAGCTGGCTGTCACTGCATGGTATACATCCACTACTGCTAACTCGTACTCAAAGCATGCATTCTGTCTGACACAACTCTGATGTATGTTGCCCTGTCTTCCAATGTCTGTGATTGCATCAATTTACGACACTGTTTAAAGGCTGTTGAAAGCCACCAATGTAAAGAGCAGCTCAGTCCTGCTTCAGAACAGGTTGCTATGCCCACATGCCAGGTTGGAACACCTGTGATTGGGATACAGACAGCAGAGTGGAGTGGTGTTGGTTTCTGTGTCTGTCTCTATTTCTTTTGCTCTCTGTGTCTCTTTTGGTAATGCCCATTAAGTTCTTACGCCTATGAGCTGCGTGCCAAAATGAACGTGAATGGATTCATAGAATCATTAAGGATTGGAAGGGACCTCAAAATATCACCTAGTCCAATCCCCCCCAGACCAAGTCACACAGGAACACATCCAGGCGGGTTTTAAATGTCTCCAAAGGAGAACTGAGAATGGTGGGAACTGAGAATTCATTGTCAGTGCCTCGTACTGCTCTTCGCTCCTACATAAAGTGAAAAATGCCTTTGTGCAAAATGTAACTTATTTCTTCAGAACTAACCACCTGAGGATCTTTCTCATTCATATCTGATAAAGTTTTACACAAATAAGAGCTTTTGCATGATCAGCAGGGAAAAATCTTGCTCATCAGGTTCTACTGTAGTACAGTAAATAGGAGAAAAAGACTTAAATTTTCCTCTGTGAATAGTTTTTAACTTAATGTGGAACAGTTTATGAAAAATCTAAGTGATTGCTGGAGAATTGTTTTGATATTCTCTATGATACAGGAGAAATACAAGCTTTCATGAAAAGGTTTAGAGAGCAAGATAAGTTGTTAATGCTAGATTTTTTTCTAAATAGACCTCTAATAAGGCTGATATAGCAGTATCAGAATATAAAATTTACTGTAGTGACAGTGAATAGGCTCCAGGCTTTATTGGTGCTCAAAGAAAGCCTAAAACCTCTTGCAGCTAGATATTGCCTAGAACTGTAGTGGGAAAAAGTAGTGACCTCTCTCTTGTGGTGAATCTCGGCTATGATACTCTATGTCCATGTATCTTGCTTTGTGCAGAACATTGTTAAAAACCCAGGCCAGTAATTTTTTTTTTTTATACAAAGGTAGCCTGCATGCCCTTTGGAGCTTTTGTTAGTGTTGTAATAACACTGAATATTCTCTGATGCAGTCTAAGCTACACCAAAACTTGAGGACTTCTTACACTCCGTGGTGAAACACTGATGAGCAGTGATGAGGGGGAAACAATCAAAGAAGCTGGACCTTTTCAGAGCGTCATGGATGGTAGGATATGACTGACTCCTGTACATCCCACAGAAAGTAATTAAATGCATCTTATGGTGGTTTTGGTTGGTTTCAGGCTTGGAGAGGTGAGAGTGTTTTGCCAGTTGTTTTGAGATAGATAACTTGACCATAGCATTTTATGGTCACAGAAGAATCTGAATTTTAAGCAACTAGAAACTGTGCCACACAGAGTAGCATGGGCAGTTTGGCCACTTGGCTCATGATCTAAGTCTTCTGTAGATGAGAAGAGCACAACAGAAATTGATTGAACCCAGCATGAGGCACTGGCTGAACCAGTTTCCCCATCTTCCAGGATGGTGCCAAGGGAGGGAATGAAGCCCCTGTCTCTGTATCAGGGAAGCGACTCAGGACTGCTTAGGTGCTCGACTGGTTTAAATGGTTTGAGTTCCAGGGAAGCCAGTGGCCCCATGAGATTGCTAGTGTGAAGAAAACAAGCAGGCATCAGTCAGGAATTTGTAGTACAAAAGCAGCTTACTGCAGCAGAGAGCAATTGAGGGCATTTCTCTGAGAATACCCGTGCGTTTCCGAGCTGATCTTTCCAAGTGCCCTAAATTCCTGTTGAGTTCAGCACCTCTTTAATATGTTACTGAGCAGGAATTATATTAACAGTGACATGTGGAAAATCAGTAGATAGTGTTTCTTGAATGATGTTCTGCTGTTAGTTCAGATAAAACTTGCCTGCTTGTGACCCACTCCAGTCTGGGACTGCTGGTGTGAAGGACCAAGTAAAATTCTGGACCCCAGAATGTGACTACAGTGAAAAAGTGAGTTAAAACAAGGATTTTTTTCCCCTTAATCTTGGTGATTAGAGTGTAAAATAAAGCCCTGTCTGATTATTTCTCTTTAGTAACATCTGGGGTAAGGCAGGTGTTTTATGGATAAATGGGAGAAAAGCTCTCTGCTTCATTTTGTTTACAACCTGTGTGAATAGCTTCTCAGTGGGAGCTGAGATTGTGACTGGTAGGGTAACAGAGATAAAAGAGGTCTGTCTGTGTCTCATTTGTTTGAACTTCTCCAGGATAATACAGAAGACAGGTTTATTTTTTGCTGTACTTTCTTACGGGTTTCTGTTAACTGCCATGAAGTAAAGCTCAGTAGAAGCAGTAAGATACTAGTCCTTTTGTGGATCGATTCAGTGAATGTTTTTCTGATTATAAATATTGCACAGAGGCATTATAACCTATTGGTAATGTGACTAAGTTACAGCCTACCAAGTCACTGGTTTAGCCTTCCCAGGCTTTAGGATACAAAGCTACATAAAAAAAAGCCATGACACTGTCCAACACACATGAACAAGGTGACAGTTTGCTCTGAGAAAGCAGAATCCTTGCCCATAAAGATATAGAAAATTCCTCAGGCTTGTGTCTAGGGCACAGGGGAATTTCTTGTGGTCCTTGTGGTACCCAGAACTTCAGCCTGCCCTTCAGAGCAGAAGCACCATGAGGGGTGAGTCAGTGATACAGAGGTGTGCACCTGGTTGACTTTTTAATCATATACAGCCAGCAAGAAGCGTGGACCTGTTTCTTGAAATGGGATTCCATCAAGTGGCAGGCAGCAGGATGTGTAATCTGTATCTCCATGGCAGAATGAGTGAGGGCTGCCAGCAAAACCAGATGCCATACCTGCCCTCATTTTGTAGCTGGAGAGGGGACTTGAAACCACTACCAGTGCTCCTCTTCTTTGCAGTTCTCCAAAGAACATGCTACTCGTTTTACTGCTCTTGGCCACATGCACATTCTGGTTCATGGCTCATGGAATCAACAGATTTTTGTCCTCTTAGGAGGGCGAAGAAATACTGTGATATAAAGAGTGGTTGCTTAGGACACTCTGATTCATGATTTCTCTTTCCCTTGCCTCCCTTTCCTGCCATTCCACTTACTTTCCCTCATGTTCTCATTTGCATATAACATCAATTCTGAAACTGTTTCCTTAGCTCATGGTAGCTGCCCTTTCTCAGACAGCACAATATGCTTTTGCGTACTGCAAGTGTGGGGCCTTGCTTCATCCTGATCTCATAACCTTCTCTGTCATTAGAAGACTCCATGCTAGTGGGGAGAGATCATTGCTGTGGAGTGGTGCAGGTCAGAAGCGAGGCAGGTAAGGAAAGCATACTGCAGGGAAGACAAAGCTGCTTTACTTGGTTTTGCTTCCTTCCATTGTCTTGAAGATGACACTGTAATCTGTACTTCAAGTTTTATGATACAGAGGGAACTAATATACTGCCCCACAAAGTGCCAGAAAAGGGTACGTGCTATTCTCTTTGTTTTCTTTTACCACAAGCAAGTGTACCTCTTGGGAAAACCAGGGATGAGGAATAGTGCTGTTTTCCTTTGTGTTGGGCCAGATACCACAAGACATTATTTTTCACTCAACAGTAGTACAGAATCACAGAAATGCTAAGTTTAGAAGAGACCTCTGGGGATCATCCAGTCCAACCCCTCTTCTCCAAGCAGGGTCTTCTAGACCCAGTTGCAATGGACTGTGTCCAGTTGTGATTTGAATATCTCCAGGGCTGGAGACCCTGTCTGAGAAGTCTGTTCCGTAGTTCAATCACCTTCATTAAAACAAAACAAAACAAAAAACAAAACAAAACAAAATAAAACAAAACAAAAGGGCGTTTCTTTTATGGTTGGGCTGTATTTCTTGTGTTTCAGGTTGTGCTCATTACCTCTTGTCCTGTCACTGGGTACCACTGGGAAAAGTCTGGCTCTGTCTTCACGCTCTCACCTACCAGTTATTGATACGTATTGGTAAGGTCCCCCGGAGCCTTTCCTGCCCCAGGCTGAACAGTTCCAGCTGTCTCAGCTTCTCCTGGAGCATATGACAGATGCTCCAGTCCTTTGATCATTTTTGTGGGATGTGTGATCAGAAGTGGGACAATGTGATGACAAGTAACTGTGAATTCAGACAGAGTAGAAGTCAGATGAGTAGTTTGGAGTCTGTCTTTGGCTGGTATGACTAGATGTCCAATTCTCTGTCCTCTGCAGCAGCCAGTACTACAGAGGAATGCACAGGAACTGGGGAGAATATACATGTAGGACCACCTAAGCCACCTTACACCTTACACATGTTCTTATCTGCAGTCTCATCCTGATCTCTCATTTAAAGAGATTGGTTTAAAATGCAAAAGGTGAGATTCAGGCAAAAACTTCAATTCTTTTCTTCTTCAAGGAATTATTAGCATGAGGATGACCCATTTGATCTGATGTTGATTCAATTCACTTTGAGCAGAGTTTATTGTGTGCAGATTTACATACATAAAGATTAAAGCACAGGTGTCAATAGATAAGAGCAAAGATGCTAACTGACAGTAGATGTTCTTGGGACTGGACTTTCAGTAGACCTCTTACATATATATATATATCTTATAAATATATATCCTCGATGTCAAAGCTCTGTAGGAACTCCTGACTGCAGTGCATTATGGAAATGGAGGCTCGACAAGGTGCCCAAACTGGAGAAGACAATGGGAACATACAACTGATTAAAAGACACACCAAGACTTAGCAGTCCAATACGGACTGAAATCTCTTGGCCTCGGACTGTATTTGGTAGAGGCTGGTACTGACTGCATGAAGGACACTGGCTTATCTGCCATAGTACATGTGACAACATCAGATCCTGAATGAATGTAATGACATCAGCTACTAAAGGAGGTGGTTATTGCGGTTGCACAGCCAGAATTAATCCACTGCTTGTGCTTCCCCACATTTGCAAGGCTGATTATGGAACCTGTATGGAGTGTGTCACTTTCAAACTCCGTGTTTGCTTTGAAAATGCCAATTGACTTGGATGTCTATGTCCACACTATTCGAGTTGGGCTCAATACATAGAGGTAAAAGTGCTCTTTCCCTCATGATATCACATGGATGGTGCAGACGTGAGGCACGTATCCCAGAGAAGACTGCTTGGATGCCCTGGAAATGTCTTAATTATTTGTGTTTGCTGGTTTTGATAACTGCTGATTACTGCTGTGGTGGATTCAGGCAAACACTGAAAAATTACATTCATCATAGCCTGAGGATATACTAGAAACATCACTGTGAGCTGATGGCAGGCAGTGTGAAGCACATCCTGCCACTGTAAAATCCAGGCACAGACAAAGGACAAACTCTATGCTGGAATACACCATCATAAATCAGTGTTGACTTATTTTAGTCAAGCATTGCCTGTGAAGCAGAACACGGACAGACTTACAAACTGAGAGTCCTCAATTGGAACCAGCAGTGTCTGCAAAGTCAGAAAGAAAATTAGGCCTAGATTCCTATAAGTTACTGGATCTCTTGACCTGAAACATAATTTCCAGAAGACTGGAAGATTAGCTTTTGTTCCAATTGCAGAATTTCTGGTGTGAGTCTACAAGTCAGAGAAAATAAAATCACAGAGACAAAGAATTATTGAGGCTGGAATAGACCTCGGAGATCATCAAGCCCAGCCTATGACCTGACACCACCACATCAGCTAGATCATGGCACTAAGTGCCACATCCAGTCTGTCCTTAAACACCTCTAGGGATGGTGATCTCCACTGACTGATGGGGAGAATTAATTTCTTCATAAATAAGAGCCACTGAAGCTTTTTTGTCACAGTTGAATGGGATTGATACAGGCCACTGCTACACTTTCAGTACAGATTATTCCAGAAATCAGTGCAGTAATTGGATGTACAGTCTCTATACCTGTGCAGCATGCCTACACAGTGCCAGCTGTGCCCATACCAGTGTGTGTTCCAATTTCTGTGATTCTGTGATTTTTATAGCATTCTGTAGACATGGAGCTTCTATCTTCAGAGGGGCTGTATCTTACACGAGTTCATTGAATTATGGGTGCTTTGTTTCTGATGTGCTGCAAAACTGTTTTTGGAGCATGCTGGTTAAGTGGACGTCTCTGCCCACTCATGCATTTCCCCACAGAGACAAACCCTGCAAAAGAATACTGGCAGCTTGGCCATAGGGGGTAACAGTATATGCACAGCCTGTGAGAATACTGCTAATACCAGACCTCTTGAAACTTTCCTCTAATGGTCCTGCCATTCTCCCGTTGAAACCAGTGTTCTCTGTATGCAGTTCCTCTGTATTTTGCATTGCTATTTCATACCCACTCTGAGATGTTTCCAGGGGCTGTGCTGGTGGGGTACTGTTTGTACTCTCAGTCAGCATGAGTGTGCTGCTTGGCCACAGCAGTGCAAGGGAGGATTAGGACCTAGTTTTACCCCTGACTGCCATTCTTAAATGAAAACTCATTCTCCTCTCACCCCCTGGGACAGCTTTTCATCGACTTATTATGCTAAATTGTTTGGAAAACTGTGGGTCTGCTTTAGTACTGATGTACTGGTCAGTAAGGAATCAGCTTTCATGATTACTTTGTGGGATTTCCAGGCTGGATTTCATTGCTGCTATCTACCATTCTAGTTTCTCTTGCTCTGCAGCTAGAGCCACTTCCCTCCTTTGAAATCCGAGTATTTACACTGAGGTAATTAAGAAGCCTCTACCATTTCCAGGGTGTTGTTAGTGCTGTCTGATACAGAGCAGCCCATTGCTACTGTTCTTTTATGCAATTATAGTTGGTTTCCAAACCATTTATTATATCCAAGTTGTACTGCAAGCATAATTTTTGAGGCACTGCTAAGTGCCGTGCGGATAATCACATACAGTGCATTTCCTGCCGCCTTGTGCCCATTCATGTTGTTCTTCTGTCAGCATATCTAAATGTGTTTGTCTTTTTTGTTATATCAGGATATATAATCAAGTGTCAAGGTTTTGACATTTGGGAATTTTTTTCCCTCTAAAGTAAAACTGTGTTGTAAGCAGCCCTGTATCATCATCTCAGAGGTATGTTCTGCTGGGGTACAAAATCACAGGTCCTGCGAGCTTCAAGGGGAGCTGCGCAGAGTGACCGGGGGCAGTTGCACTGTCGTAGTTCGCAGGTATCCTTTGATTATTGCCTTACACCGAGAATGCAGAGGCTGGACTTGCCCAGTTTGCTTCTTTCCCATTTGAAAGGGCTGTGATTGCTCTTTATGCTCCTAGTACGGAGATCTCTTGACCTTTTGCATGGTCTCTCTATGATGCTCTTAAAATAGTATTCAAGGTTTTGGAAGGCGTCTGACACTCTCTGAGGGCATTCTGTGATACAGTCTGGCCTGAAATAGAATCATGAGTTTGTGTTGGTGTGAGACAACTAGATTGTCCCTGGTAACTTTTGGGACCCTAGAAACACTAGGAAAAAGAGATGCCATGGAAACATCCTGTTCTTAAGTACCTTACTGAGTGCACTTGAATGCTAGTTCATGTGACTGCACATTCCCCAACGTGTGAAAGTCCCATCCCTGAAACTGTCCTTCTGGTAATGCTAAACTTAGAACCAAATTAGGTCATATTTAACAGCTGTATGTCCTACATAAACTTCTGAAAACGTAAGGGCAAACTGGTGTGTGTTAGCATGGGAATGGGAGCTCTCTGAAAGAGAAATGATACTGAGGTAAAGAAAAATGGCTGTGATATAACTGAGGTTCAGATTGGACATTAGGAATAAAAGTTATCAGGTGGATAGTTTAGCAATAGCATGGATCACCCAAAGAGGTAGCGTCTCAAGCCTTTGAAATTTCCAGGGTTTTGGTAGATGAAGTTGTGGTTGACCTGATACAGCATTGATAATAATTTAGACGTGCCATTGGTCTAGATGACATCTTGTTAAGGTAGATCATCTAGTCCCAGTAGGCAGCTCAGCATCACACAGCCACTCCCTCACTATCGTAGTGGGATGGAAGAGAGAAGATTGGAAGGGTGAAAGTGAGAAAACTCATGAGTTGACATAAAGACAGTGTAATAAGTGCAGCAGAAGTTGCATGTGCAAGCAAAGCAAAACGGAGAATTAACTCAGTACTTCACATTGGCTGGCAGCTGTTCAGCCATCTCCAGGAAAGCTGGACTCCGTCATAGGTCACAGTTGCTTGGGAAGACAAAATTCCAAACAATTTCCTCTTCTTTCTCTTCTTCCTCTAGCTTTTATATGGTGTGAGTTACTTTGTCCAGCTGTCGCAGCTGCATCCTCTACCAACTTCTTGTACATTCCCCAGCCTACCTTCTATGAAGGTGGTGTGAGAAGCAGAAAAAACCTTGACTGTGTGCAAGAGCAGCTCAGCAATAGAGCAATATCTCTATATTAACAGCATCTCTCTATATAACAGCAATAGCAATATCCCTGCATTAACAGGTTTTGTGTTTTCATCACAACCACAAAACACAGCTCCATACAAGGTACTGTGAAGAAAATTAACTGTATCCTAGCCAAAGAGGTCACTTGCTAATGCTTTTGTGTTAAGAACGGTTGCTGCGTGAATAAAATTGGTAGGGAAGAGCAAGACAAATTCTTCTGAGACTACTGGAGCTGCAGCTTGTAGCTCAGAAATCACTTTGTCTATCCTTTGCATACCTCTGCAGATGACTTGCAGGAGAAAGATTACATATTGGGAAATGCTACAGTTGAACGGATAGGTGAATGCTTTCTTCAGTGCTGTGCATCATCCACTCTCTTCTGGAGCAGAGAGGCTGTGGTTTAGTTTGTGCAAACTACTTCAGCCTAGGGACCATAGCAGAAGTGCAGGAAGAGAGTCTTTTAATGACAGAGAAGGGATATGTCAATACATTCTGACCCAGTCATACACTGGGGAGAAGCTGCCACTTTTTTCGGAGTTCGGTCTTTTATTGTGGCATGAGCTGATTGTGTTCCTGAGCTGGGCAAATTGGTTGTGGTCTGGTACCAGGTATTTTACTGCTGATGTATTTGTGTGTATGGGAAACAGCAGTCCCATCTCTGATGGGAGTTCTTACTTTAGCTGAGTTGAGAAAGAGGAGCAAGCAGGTAGAACTAAAATTGTAGGGAGACATTTGTCCTTGGGAAGAGAACACAGTTCTGCTAAGGAGGTGAAATGTCCTTCTGTTGCCACTAAAGAGAAGCCACAGAGCCAGTGTAGCCCACCTATGGCTTCCAGCACTGTGTGGGGACGACAGAAAAGTCTTTCATCTCTGCCCTGCTTGTCCTCAAACTAGAGAGGACTTAAATGCTTCTCATTGCCTTTTGGAATCAGTTTCACCCATGTGCAGAAAAGAATAAGCTTAGTGGCTCTAGTTCAGGAACTCCTTCAACTGGAGCAGCTCAGCATGGTCTGTCATGTCTCAATGGATGTGCTTTCCTTCTTTGCTACCCTGTTTCATCTCTGTGTGTGTCTCCTAATTGTGCCCCTCAATGCTGAGACTTGATCAGTCTTATGTTTGTGATTTCCCATTCAGACTTCTTTGAGGAAAAGGAGCTGACTTACACACTTCCGTGGTCATTCTAGGAAAGGCGTTGCAGCTGTAGTCACATGTCTCAGTTTGCAGTTGGACAGTGCTCAAATATAATGAGCATATATAAGAACATATAAAGGAGATGATGCTGTATCCATTCCTTGAGTCAGAAGATTTCTCCACAGATGATAATTTGTGGATGTACTTGGAAGTATTGATAGACCTACTGGAATCATTTGTTTAGAATGTTACCAGGGCAACACAAATTCATTTGTCTTTTACTTGCGTGGTCCCCATGGGGCCCTGCTGCAATTGCTGTTCAGTCGCAAGTCTTACTTAGACATTTAAAAATCCACAAAGTATGAATTTTCTGTGCATTACTTGCAAAGTCTCCAAAGAACTTAACTCAACGTGACGTCACCCTGAGCCCAGTCTGACTCCTGCAAAGTGGTCATGCAAGTGTGAATCCTGGAATCACGCTCGTATATAGTGAGTACAATAAGAAGTGTTTGCTGACCAAATGCTGTAGAAGCTATTGAGATATTTATCTGAGCAGGTACTAGATTTTCTTGGACTGGCTATTTTGCTTCCAAAGAAGGAAAAATAAAATAAAATCATGGGGAAGCAATGTGCCTGGATCACTAAAAAATATAGATATATATGTGCTAGTAACAGCTAAGCACTCCTTTAACTGTATTTGTGTTTACACAGTTAAGCTACTGAAATATATCAAATACCTGCATTTTGCAGGGGAAAAACATACTGGTACGAAACCTGTGTGAGACTTTCTGTGGAGCTATCGCCAAGAATTTGTGTCAGCATTCTGTACCTGGTCTAAAGAACGTTGCCTTTTAAGAAGTTTTCTTGACAGTATGTACACAGCTTGTTTTGCCTGCTGAAAATTTGTGCCTTCGTAAGGAAACAACACTGAGATGAAATCTTTTGGTGGTGGAGTTATGACAGAATGCAGGTTGACAGTGGTGATCTTCAGTACTTCCCGAGGCTGACAAATACTTATTCTTAGTTTGAGAAATAAAGTGGTATCAGTTAGAGAAGAGCAGATGCTACTGCAGGATAGCTAGATAGCTGATTTATCTTTGAAACTAGCTCTACCTTGGATTTGACTCTAGGCCTCCAGAGATCCCTTCCACTACAAATTATCTTGTGGTTCTTTTTTGTTCAGACTGTGACACCTTGTAACAGCATCTCCAGTGATGATTTATCTCAGCACATCACTTAGATACTCTCTACAGACCTGAACTTCAGTTGTCCTCTTCCTTGCATTTTTCACATCTTACTCATTGAAACTCTAGCCATGTCTCAAAACAGTTGATTTTTGGTGAAACATGTTTATGTCCTTTTCCTAGTAATTTTGGGGGCCTAAATTGCTTGGTAATGCTTAGTGTTGCTAATACTATAGTTCCACCACTCCTATAAGCAAGTTGCTGATTTTTTGATGTGCAGGTGTCTTTCAGGATACAAAGATCACTGGGGGTTGGAAGGGACCTCCAGGGGTTATCAAGTCCAATGCCCCTGCTCAGACAGAATCAAAAAAGCTAAGATAGGTTACACAGAAATGCATCAAGATGAATCTGAAAAGTCTCCAGAGAAGTAGACTCTACAACCTCCCTGGGCAGCCCATTCCAATGTGCAAGATCACAGAATCACAGAACATTAGGGATTGGAAGGGATCTCAAAAGATCATCTAGTCCAATCCCCCCTGCAAGAGCAGCATCCCCTAGATCAAGTTTCACAGGAACATATCCAGGCAGGTTTTAAACATCTCCAGAGAAGGAGACTCCACAACCTCCCTGGGCACCCTGCTCCAGTGCTCAGTCACGCTCACTGTAAAGTAGTTCCTTGTCGGAGTACAGCTCCCATGCTGGAGCTTTTAACAGCAAGGATGTTTAGATTTGGGAACTTTCATATAGGTTCAATGACCTAAGCAGAAAATGAAACAAGCAGATGCTTGGGAGATGACTATCAACAAGCCAGTGTTGGATCCATCTCTGTCCAGACCCCACACAGTTTGCATTCCTCTCTTAAGCTGTCTGGAGGCTTTGGTGTCTCTCTGTATTGGCTCTTTGAGGGATAGGGTTTGTATACCGTGTCTATCAGCCATCTGATATGTTCAGCTTGAGACAAGAATTTTGCCCGCTATTTCTCTTTTTCCTTATTTACAATTTCCAGCTGCCTCCTGTGCCTGGTGTCATGATCCTGAGGGCACTAATAGGACTCATTTACCTCTATCGGTCTCACCTTAGACTTCCACAACATATCTGATTCTTTTTGGCCCAGAATCTTCCCTTCAACTCTGGCTGGTAGTATTTAGGCTCAGTCTGTTTTGTGTGGTGTGTATAATTGTATCTGTCTTGGCTTTTGCTGTCTTGGCACTCTGACTGGTTTTTCTGGATGGATTTTTGATGCATGCTGTAGGTATCTTTGTCTCTAGCTCTGTCCCATAGGTGAATCTCAAAAGTGCATTGGGTAATGTGTTTCCTATTTTCTATTCAGTCCTCTCTCTGGTGTAATCTTCACTAGCAACTTGATGTTTCTGAACCCATCTTCTACTGCTTTTGACTGTGCACTGCCTGTAGTCCTGACTCCCTACCTCATTTTCTGATACTGCCAATAGAAATGATGACTGTCACTATGGTGGCCCTGCTTGGGTGCTCTGGCACTGTGCCCTTGTTTGGGAGGTCAGTGCTGCTGCTGCATTTGCTCTTGGCTCACAGATTGTTCTCTATACTGTGTAGCCCGCGCTCTTGGTGCTTGAGACCAGTGATCTATTTTATATATATATACTCCCTGTTTCATTCAACATAGTTGTGCTTTATATTTTAACAAATGGGGAGGCAAGGGAGGATTTTTAGCCAATTCTCTGTGATTGGAAGTAAGTAAAAAACCCTTTGGGGTGTCCTCTGAAGCTGACTGAAGTTGCCCAAAGCTTGGCCACTGTCTTCAGTGAAAATTAAATGCAGTCAGAAGAGGCATGAGGAGGACTACAAAAACTGTGATATTGCTGGGTTGCACTTTGATTTACAAAACAAATTATTAAAAGGACAGTGCTGAACAGGAGTCTCCTCAGTGAAACCTGAAGGAAGAGGTTATGGTGTTGGTAGCTCTGGTTCACCAGACGCAATAACGCGTTTGCACGTTGTAATGGTATCAGCAAACTGTGTAACCTTTGCCTCCCCTTCTGTGGTAGGTGAAACACAGCTCCTTGCAGGATGTAAGTTACTTCAAGGTGAAAGCTGTAAGTAGTCAGTTTTTGTGACTGCTGGTGTTCTTCAGTGTGCAGAAGGTTTCTTTTCCCTGATTTCACTGTGAGTTAGGACATAGGAGCATTGGAGCTTTGCAGAAGATGAGGGCCATTTTTCTACTCCTGCTGGTCCCTGAAGCCTCAGAAAGAGGCAGGCTCTGCTTGATGGGCGAGATGAGGAACACCTGCCCCTGGCCTACAGGCCTAGAAAATCTGACTGTACCCTTCCAAGAGGAGCCTGATCAGCACGCTGTACTGCTCTCCAACCATACTGTTTTCTTACCCACAGTGGTAAACCTAGTTAAACTAGGCCTCACCCGGAGTAGTGGAGGCCGTTCTAGGCCCCTCACTTCAAAAAAGAGATTGAGGTGCTGGAGTAGGTTCAGAGCAATAAGACTGAGGAAGGGGCTGGAGGGAAAGTCTGATGAGGAGAAGCTGAGGGAGCTGGGGGTGTTTAGCCTGGAGAAGAGGAGACTCAGGGGGGACCTTCTCTCTCTCTACAACTCCCTGAAGGGAAGCTGCAGTCAGGTGGGGATTGGGCTCTTCTCCCAGGCAGCTAGTGACAAGATGCAAGGGCAGGGCCTGAAGCTGCAACAGGGGAGTTTTAGCTTGGATGTTAGGAAGCCCTTCCTCCTGGAAATGGTGATCAGACACTGGGATGGACTGCCTGGGTCAGTGGTGGAGTCCTCAAGCCTGGAGGTGTTTATGGACAGACAGGATGTGACACTTAGTGCCATGGTCTAGCTGATGTGGTGGTGTCAGATCATAGACTGCGCTCGATTATCTCAGAGATCTTTTCCAGCCTCAATAATTCTGTGATTCTGTAAAACTGAACTGTGTCACTCGTCAAAGGAGATTTTCCTCATTTAGGGGGAGGGGAGGACAGCATAATTGGAAATGATGCTTTTAATTTCCTAACACCATATTTAGGATATGTTGGTCCCTCCCTCCCCGTTAAGTTTTAGAGGCCTTGTGCTGAGATGTCATCAGCCTGAAGAATATTTCAACATGAAAGATATTTTTGTTTCCTCTTACTATATTTAGGCTTTGCATACAACAGGAGTACTAAACTTGGACTGTTTGGAGCATATGGGGGTGTTGATGTCTTATATTTAGCTTGATCTGTCAGTTGTACAAGCATCTGTCACTGAGGAAGCAGATGGTGGAAAGCCCTGATGAGGTTCAGAGGGAAGAGAACTGAGATCCTGTTTATTTGGGACAGAGTATACTGAGGAGTAAAATGTGCTTGTGAAACATATACCTGTTTTATGCACAGGAGAAAGAGTTGGATGCTGAAGTTGTATGATCAATATGGATCTAGAATAGTGATTATAGAATCATAGAATCACTATGGACTGGAAGGGACCTCAAAAGATCATCTAGTCCAATCCGCCTGCAGCAGCAGGATCACCTAGACCAAGTCACAC
>VXBP01000217.1:16000-44864 GCA_013400115.1 Rhinopomastus cyanomelas | reverse complement strand
ACACCACCCAGCTTTGTGTCATCAGCAAACTTGCTGACAGTGCATGCTAGGCTTAAAAGCTGAGATGGCTCAAGAATATAACTTGTTCTGGGGTGCCTTTCAGTTATGGGGTCGTACAATGGTACAAGAAAACATGGCCCTTAGTCCCATGAGCTTTGGAACCTATTGGCCAAGTGTCTGTTTTTCCGTGTCTATGTGATTTCTCAGTCAGCTTACCCCAACTGAATTGTGATCTGCTGCCTGTGCTCCATTAATGTTCCTTAACAAGGCCATATCTCCTTGGGTGTTCTTGAATCTCTGCTGTGACTGAGATCATCTCTCTGGGTTTGACTGAAAACTAGCTCCAAGCTTGATCGGTCTGTTCATATTGAAGCTAGAAGATTAATGGTGCTGGTGCAAAGTGGGGAGTGGGGAAAGAATGGTATTACTAAAGTTGTGCTAGGGCAGAAAATGGGCACTACTTCAAGTGGTAGTACAGTCTCATATAAGTTAAAGGTGGCTGAGATCTTGCCTCAAAAAGACCCCACTGAAGCATAGTAGAACAGAAACCTATCACAAGTCTTCCTGTGCGTAGGAAGACCACCATGGCAGCCAAGAGGCAGGAGTGACTTACCCCTTATTGCACTGCTGATGTGAGGGTCCAGTTGCAGCCTCTGCTGGAGGTATGGGTGACAGTGTGGATGGGTTGGCATGGGGCTGGAGCTTGCTTTAGGTACTGTGGTGCTCTACTCCATTCTGTGGAGTAGGCTTATCTGGAGCAGCTTGCATTCCCTTAAGAGAACTAGACTAACTGCCAAAGGAGTGCTTTACCACTTCACAGGAAGATGTATTAAGCAATTCATTGTGGTAATGACTTTTTCACAAACATCCACTTGCTTACTACAGAGTCTTGTATCATAAATTAAGATTAATTATAAATTAAGCTGAACTGGCTGAAAGTAGATAATTTCTGGAGACTGTACCTAGTGTTTTTACTCTCCAAGCAAATGTTTTTATTCTTTTGCCCCAAAGCAAGCAAACCAAATCCCTACAATAAATTGTTTGATGTAACACATGTGGCGCATAGACACCAGCCAGTAAAATCAACCTCTTAAATTCTGTAGTTATGCAGTTCAAGCTATCATTTCCCTCTGCTTTCAGTGCTGAACCAACATGTGAGACTCAAGCTGGCATGCAGTTGTGCTGGATGAAGGGAAAGGGTGTACACAGGGTGGTAGAAGGAGTTATAGAAGTTTGCACCATTTGCTAGTCACTCGTGCAGAGAAGTTTCAGAATGGCAGGTGGAGCGAGGGAAAAGGAAGGTGAGGAAGCACAAAGTCCTAAAGCTTTTTGTATACCTGTTTACTTTAAACATGTGGTGGGAATGAAACACCTTTAGACAACAACTTTGAAGCAAATAAAAATGAATGTGTTTTAAATTTTCATATAAATGCTTCATTTATTATCTGTCTTGTCTTGTCTGGACTTTCTGGGGAAAGGTTGGTTTTGCAGTTAATGCGAACACATAGCACAGTCAATTCTTGGTTTGCATCTTCCACAGCCTGTCTGTCTAGTGGCAGCAGTAGGGACCTGTTTAAGTGGATAGGCTGCTGCTTTCTTTTCCATTGATGGCAGCACCCCCTTTCTGTGTTAAGTGGGAACCTGCTGAATCCTGGGAGTAGGATTAGCTCCTTAGAGGCAATTGAACTTTTATGGAAGTTCTGACTAATGGCTTGGAGATAAATTTTTCTCTTCAAGAGGTGACTGAAACCTAGCTGCTTACCCTTGAGGGTAGCTCTCATAATTTCATCATGCATACTAGATTTGCAATGAGTCAAATGAAAGATAAAACTTGATGTTGATGAATGTTCTTCAGTGAAGAAGTAAGGTTTTCCATTGATGTGAAATGGTATTGTGTTAGAGCCTTCCAAGCACATTGTAATGAGCTTTAGAATAAAAATTATTTAGTTTTCATAATGGCAGTCAGATAGTGATCCTCATTAGATAATGCCGGGTGATATTCTTCTGGTGCAAGCAGAAAGCTGAGCAGCACTTCACTGTCGTTACTTTGATGCATGAAGCTCTCATCTTTGTTGGTAATCAATAATCACAGTATCACAGTAATTATAAGGTTGCAGATACAGCCGTTGTTTATAGCTGCCCCTTGCAAATATTTTCCTAGCAGCAACTGTGTACACAATTCCAAGGGGATTTGAATAAATGCATCTATTTTAACTGATAAGATACTGATAGAATCTACTTATCCAGGTACCTGAGAAAAATATTTAAAGTCCATTTTTGGTCTGGAGTTGAAAGTAAGAAAACTCAGTGCAACAAACTCTCCTATAATGTAACTCTGTTTTGAGAGGTTTGGGGGGTTTTGCTTGTTTTTTTAATTTTGTCTTCATTACAGCAATTCAAATACCTGGCTGATCATAATTTATTTTTCTTTCTTTGCACTAAATTTGCCTCCTAAACCGAAGGACTGCTTGTTTCTTCCACAATATCTTTTTACTGAAGAATACACTTTTTTTAGCTGACCCCAAATAGTTTAGCCAAATAAATGTATTAATAATACTTAAACAGAATAGATTTTAACTTCAGGTTACATATTATTACAAGATGAAGTATCTTAGGCTGAGGACATGTTTGTTGGTAGCCAGTTCAATTAGTTGAGCTCAGTTATGTCTAAACACTTTGAGAAAACTTGAGTACCGAGGGAGAGAGGCAGTCATAGTTTTTGTTCTTTTAGAGAGGGCAGTATCACTTTTGGAGGAGTCTGTCCTAAAGTTTGGACATTATTTACATGGCAATGAAAGTCCTTAAATTAGCGATGCAATCTTGTTGAGGGCTGTCTCTCTATTCGACTGGATGCAGTGCTCCCCCTTTGGAACACAGTGCCAAAGCCAGACACTTGTCAGATTTATTTTTTTTCAAAGAGTAGCACCATAGTCTTTCTACCCCCTCACATGACCAGGCAGGAAGGAGGACCCAGGGAACTACAGTCTGGTTACACTCCCCTTGATCTGTGGGGAAGAGATGGAATAACTCATCCTAGAAACTATTTGCAGGCACTGTAAGGACAGGAAGATGATCAAAACTAGTCAGCATAGATTCACCAAAAGGATGCTGTAATAAAATAGTGACTTAATTCCAGATTCAAGAATTACAAGATTAATACTGACTTACTACAAGATACCCTGCCTTAAAGTAGTCACAAGGTAGTATCAACACAAAACATGTAAGTATACATGGACAGAAATAGTTGAATCCAGTGAAATATATAGATACCCACACCCACAGAGATAAATGTATAAGATCAAGCACCAAGATATGTAAAGAGATGTGTGGAAGAGGCTAGTCTGTAATTAAAATTTCCCTCTGAATGTAGAGTAAATACTCAAAATGCATTGGTGTTACTCAACAGATGGTAGATAAGACTCAAGGAGGCCTAGTATAGACTTGGACAGACAGTCAAAGGTTAGCATCCACCGCAGTCCAGAAGAGCTCAGGGTCTTACTTGGGATTGCTAAGTACGGTACTCTTCTATTGCAGCCTAGCTTGGGTGATGTCATCAGTTGTTTGTGCTCAGAACTCGCTAGTTTTTAGAGTTTTGATGTTCCCCCCTTTGAGCTATGATGTGAGTAAAGGTGTGCTGGGCTGTCAGTGGATTATCATTGCTGCTCTAAGGAGACAAGGCGGGGTGGGGGGAAGTCATGTGCACATAGGGGTGCCTCAATGCTCTGTTCTATTGCTTGTCTTCTATACTGGATTTCAGGAGTTAGAATGGGGGAAGCAGAAGCAGGAGCCACATTAACAGGATTCCTTAACATTTTGGTACATTGCCTTTCACAATCTGAGTTTGATTTTCCAGTTAAATTTTTGGCAGCCCAGGGAGAGGAGTTGCACCCTGTACCAAGTAAGTTATGAGTGAGGAAGGATCATACCACCACATCTGCACTGTTGTTGTCTTAGAGCATGGGCAAGAGAGCCCTTCATGTTAGCACATCTGAGTGATGAAACACCAGCAGCAGAAGGGAGGACAAGACCTTCTTAGACATCTATGAGCTCTGCACTTCAGATTCCCTTCACAGTCAGCTGAGAGGAAAAGTAATTCCTAGGTGTGATTCATTGATGACCTTAAATGTTGACCTTATATTAAGTGGATCATGTTGTGGGAATGCCCTGTTTGACTCCAGAGACTCTAATGGCAATTCAGGTGACTAAACGAGATCTTTCAGCGAGTCAATCAATTTGTACAGATAACCAGAGTAAATCTTGCTGCTTGTTTCTAACACAATTAGTCATCTGTTACAGATTAGATATGGGTTTGATGCAAATTTCCTGCCTTAGAAAGACCAAAGTAACTTTGAGCAGGCCCAGATCACCTGTTAAGCCTTAGGGAAGATACAGAGCACAATATTTGAAACAAATGCAGAATTTGAAGAGCCTGTGATGCAATGATGCAAGGGAATAACCTCTGGGATTTTTTTCAGTCTCACTGTAAACATCAGTGTCTCTTTTTTTTTCTTTGTGGTACTAATATAAAACAGATATAAGAATGTATTGTTATGTGGAGTCTTGTAAGGGACATGAGCCAGCAGTGTGCTCAGGTGGCCCAGAAGGCGAATGACATCTTGGCTTGTATCAGGAATAGCATGGCCACAAGGACTAGAGATGTAACTTCCCCTGTACTGGGCACTGGTGAGCTACAGTACTGGTACTTGAGTACTGGAGACAGAACTGGGCCACTCACTTTAAGAAAGAGATTGAAAAGCTGGAGCGGGTCCAAAGGAACAATGAAGCTGGGGAAGGGGCTGGAGGGAAAGTCTTACGAAGAGAAGCTGAGGGAGCTGAGGNCAACTCCCTGAAGGGATGTTGTAGTCAGGTGGGGATTGGGCTCTTCTGCCAGGCAACTAGTGACAGGATGAGAGGGCAGGGCCTGAAGCTGCACCAGGGGAGGTTTAGGACAGATATTAGGAAGTACTTCTGTATGAAAAGGGTGATCAGACACTAGATTGGACTGCCCAGGGCAGTGGTGTAGTCTCTGGAGATGTTTATGGGCAGACAGGACGTGGCACCTAGTGCTGTGGTCTAGCGGATGTAGTGATGCCAGCTCACAGACCGGTCTGAATGATCTCAGAGATCTTTTCCAGCCTCAATAGTTCTGTGTGTATGATAGGTCCTCTAACTGATTGATAGATACCAAACCACTCCGTTACTATCTTAACTGAAGAAACAGAGATAAGAGTGTGTGGTGAGATGGGGAGCATAGCATGGCAGAGTTTTCTGTCCTCTAATTCCTTTGTCACAAATTGCTTTCAGCTCTCATTTTGCATGATTCAGGAGAATGCTGTAGTGGTAAATATTGGCTTCTAGGCAAGCACAAGTGCAACAAGACAACATGAAAATACAATGTGCAAGAAAGCACTGTGAACTCAAATACAAAGAGTAGAAGAGAGAGATAAGACAGGGCTGTTCTCTGGCCTTCCAGAGAGCCCCATGGAAATGAGCCTACCCAATTAAAGGGGAAGGCTGAGCTATATAATTTATTGAAAATACACCAGATTGAGATGGAAGACAGGACTTCTTAAAATGAGTCAAAAGAGTATTTTTGCTAAATGTAGAGAGGTGGAGGGAAGTCCACCAATACTTTGAAATTTAGTAGTAACAAGCATTCACAAGAGCAGAATAGGTGTAAGTTACTGTATATGACAGGGAATATATGTCTAAGTGTACACATGTGGAGTAGCTTATGTAACGAAATATTTATATGCCTGAGCACTGTCGGGTGTAAGGGGTTGTGGCAGTGGTTATGAATGAGCAATTTGGCATTCTAATCTTGGGTCTAGTTTTTCTCCTGCCGTTTGGAGTGTAATACACAATTTATGCTGATGACCTCGGTGTATGAGATGGCATTATTGCAGGTGAATGAAAACACGACAATGATTGCTTGCACCTATCTTTTAATGAAGGATTGGAATATCCTTAAAAATGTTCTTAAACAAGTGTAGTCCATTTGCACCATCATAGCCAGTGAGGTTGATCCGAAGTTCTTCATACTGCTTAAAAGCTAGTTCAGGCAGAGCTGCAAGTTGTATGAGTGCTGGATATGATTTGACAGGAAACACTGTCTTCTATATGACAAACAAAACTTGATGAAGTTCCTACTTACATAAAAAAAAGCTTTCAGCAAATAGATTTAGATACAGTTGGTCCCTGCCTGCCAAAGCTCATGCAATACAGGAACGCAGTGACCCGTTTCCCCAATATTTTCAATGCCCCTATAGAAAATCAGTATTTCCTTGACACTCCCAGGCTCTGTGGCTTAGTGTTGCCTACATGCTTGTTTCATGTTTGGGTTTTTTGACTCCTCAGGGTTTTCCCCTCTTATAGCATTGATGAAAACAACCTAACATTTCTCCTCTAACCGTACACTGTTCAAGGCATGTCAATAACTGATATGAAATGGGGTGAGTGGCTTGCTACTCTTGTCTTTCCCTTATTGAAAAGGAGTGTGCTGTGTTACTCAAAGAATGGAGTTTTTTAGCTAGTAGGAAACGCTACTAGCCTTCCACTGATGCACAGGAGTGCTGTGATACTGTGGAATCTTGAGGTGAGAGGAACTGATGATTATCTGGGAAGTGTAGAGTTTTATCTGAGGAAGAAAGTCACAGGCTAGCTCTCTGTTTTCTTTTCCTTGCTCAGATCCAGAGAAGTTGGTGGGAGTCTTTCTTCCTTCTAGGCACTGTTGTGTCAGTGGAAAAGACTGAGAGGATCATGCCAGAAACCTAGAAGCTTTTAAAGAAAATGGCTTGTCTTGTCCCAGCTATTACTGCTACTGAGCATGGTCTACTGAATGCTGGCAGCACATTTATTCCTAGATAAAGACTGAAAACTAAACCATTCTGCATTCCCATGCTTGATCTCTGCCCTAAATGGGAAGAGGAAATGCATGCAGGACTTAGAGGGAAGAGATGCAGCAAAAGCTTAATGAAGAACTCGCTTTTGTACCTCATCCTTTCTGGATTTAACCCAAGTGTTGGGGTCCTTCTTTTAAATATTTTATTCAAAGTCCTTCCCTTTTACAAAATCTAGAGAAGGTATCCTGAAAAATGGATGGAGGTAGGAGATGGGTTGCCCAGGAAGGTGATGGAAGCCCCGTCCTTGGAGGTGTTTAAGGCCAGGCTGGATGAGGCTCTGGCCAGCCTGATCTAGGGTGGGGTGTCCCTGCCCATGGCAGGGGAGTTGGAACTGGATGATCCTGTGGTCCCTTCTAACCCTGACTGACTGTATGACTCGGTCTAGGTGATCCTGCTGTGGCAGGGGGATTGGACTAGATGATCTTTCGAGGTCCCTTCCAACCCCTAATGATTCTATGATTCTATGGTTCTATGATATATCTCATACTGCTATAACTGGAAAAAGTTTCCAGTATATTTATATAATATAGATAATTTTTATGTACATTATCTGTGTTAACTTACGTCTATTACGTTTTTCTCATCTCTGTATCACTTGCAGTTTCTGAAGTCCTAGGACTAATGCATATCCTAATGTATCTGTTTTAAGTACAAGAGTACTTTTTATGGGCATTTATGCTAGCTTTTGCAGGATCAGGGCCTCAAGATGTAAGGAGAATGGTATTAAAGGTGAAATCCTCTGTGGTAACAGAGTACCCAGCCCAGTAGATACTGATTCCAAGTGAAGTCTTTGGATCCTGCTGCATGGCAAATACATGAATACTGGCCTCAGCTTTTCTGATGTCTCTGTCATGGTGGAAGAAATGCACGCAGAATATTCCTTTTTTCTCTTTGTGAGAGATGCAATGCATGGAAACAGAAACGCACTGTGTGTATGGGAGAGCAGGAACTTTAGGAACAAGCCACAGTCGCTGACATGCCAGGAGCTGACTGTTATTAATTGTGAGCTTCTGTCCCTTTTCATTTAAAGACTCCAGAAGGCTTTCCCACTTAGTGAACAACCTGTTCTACACAACAGGGAGTAAGGAAGATGAATTCATCGTTCTTACAAATTTGGATGAGAAAAGAGTGGAACATTTGGTCTGTGGTGAGGAGGCACAAGCTGCCTCTTCAAAAATTATCTTCTACAGACTCCAGTGAAGTGGTATGTTTGATTTTCTGAGTCTGCAGCTGGAAGCATGTGTACACAGATTTTGTTTTGAGGCTGATCTTCATATTGAAAAGTTAGTAATGTTAAAAGCAGCATTTATGGAAGCTGGAATCACTCTGAGATGTGATCTTTGCTCAAACTCTTTCTGTTTTTGCCACCGAGGTTGTATATTTGAACATGGCGGGTGACATAGGTTCTATTTATTTTTTTATAATGGGTAACTTATGGTTGTTATTAGTATATTACCTTAAAACTTTTCTGTTTGAAAACTAAAGTAAGTCTGCCAGTCCATTCACCTCCCGTGTGATATTGAGTTGGCTTGTGTGCCACACAAGAAAACTGTGGTCATAGAGCAAATTCAGCTACCCAATTACCCACTGATACTGGTACTTAAGCATCACTTAGTCGTTCTTAGATTATAGCACAGGCTTTTTTTATGAGCAGAGTGTGTTTTTGTAAGCATCAGCTGTGTTGCTGAGTACATCAAATTAGCAATAATTTACTTAGGGAAAACATAATGAGTTATGAAGTGGGATTGTGTCTAATTGCGCTGGCCTTCTTCCATCTGGGATTTCACTAGCCTTTTCCTTATAATCCTTGTTTGATCAAAGCTTCCCTTTCCAGCGAAAGCAAGGGCTTGGAAATGGCAAGCTGGAGAACTCCATATAATTCTCAGTATTGTCAACTAAAGCATCCTGGTGGTGTTACTCCTACACCCTGATCCTGGAAAATCACAAGAGTCCTTTCAAATTAAATGTCACCAACAAATGTCCAGCTTCCTGGAAGGTCAAGTCATGCACACAGGTACCATACCATGGTTAAAGGTAGACATCCTAATATGTTAATTTTGCCTATATACTGATTAGCATCCTTCCTCTGGTCTGTTCTACACCATGAATATGGCTGATTTTAGCAATGTTTCTAAAACAGCTCTTGGCTCTGCTTTCGATCTTATTTATGCTCTACCTACCATGAATAAGTGCTTGCCATTAAGAGAAAAATGTACTCTGCTCTCTCTGATACTTTAAAAGTGTGAAAGTGTGTAGGTGTCCCCTACCCGTGCCCATTTTTGGATCCCCCAGCACTTGGAAACTGACCCTTTTTGTAGTAATGCTATACAACTACCTGACAGGAGGTTTTGCAGAGGTGGATGTTAGTTTCTTCTCACAAGTAACAGGTGATAGGACAAGAAGTAATGGCCTGAAGTTGCCTCAGGGTAGGTTTATGTTAGGCATTAGGAAAAACTCCTTCATTGAAAGGATCATTAAACATTGCAACACGTTGACCAGGAGAGCAGATGAATTGCCATCCCAGGATGTATTTAAAAGTTGTGCAAGTATGGAGCTTAAGGACATGGTTTAGTGGTGGGCTTAGTAGATTTAGGTTAATGTTTGGATTATTACAATTCTCTTCCAACCTAGATGATTTGATGATTCTATGACTCATNCAACCTTGATAATACTGTGATACTGTGATACTGTGACATGGTTTAGTGGTGGGCTTAGTAGATTTAGGTTAATGTTTGGATTATTACAATTCTCTTCCAACCTAGATGATTTGATGATTCTATGACTCATGTACCCTTCCCAACAGGATATGTACTCATGTTTCCAAAGCAAAGTAGTGAAACCTTTCTTAAAACAAGAAAGTCCAAACTTCTAGCTAAAAGTAGAGGTGGGAATGTACATGTGTACAATTACCTATAGCCTAGTCAATAGTACTGCTGTACACTAAAGGTATCTGATTATCAGGATATTCCTATCACAAGGTTTAGAGCTCTCCTGAATGAGCTGCTTAACTCTTTTGTCTTATAAAGAAAAATGAACAGCATGCAGTGACAATGAGTGATATCATGAATGCTCAGTCCCAGTGGTAAGTCATACTTACCTCAAGATAAGTATGCGTCAGGGGAGTATTGGGAGGTTCAGGTTGAGATTTACAATAGGTTATGCCAACAAAAGAAATCGGCATGTTCTGGGCTACAACTTAAACTTAGACAGAAAGAAACTACAAGGAGCACTTCCTCATGGAAAGGGTGATCAGAGACTGGAATGGGCTGTCCAGGGCAGTGGTGGTGTCACCATCCCTGGAGTTGTTTAAGGATAGACTGGATATGGCCTTTAGTGCCATGGTCTAGCCACTGTGGTCATATTGGGTCATAGGCCTAATATGATGGGCTCAGACATCTTTGCCAGCCTCAATAATTCTGCGATGAAAGCAGTACTATTGGAAATGACTTTTGAGTGTTGATAAGAATCAAACCATCTCCACTGACTGGTGTTTTGCTAGTTAGAGCATTGTGTCAGTCTTCCTATGCTGAGCAGTTGAGAAGCATGGTAGGTGAGTTAAGGTGAGTCCTGCCCCTGTGTGACACCTGCAAGACCTGAGCCAAAAAAGATGCTTCATTGCAGGATGCTGTGACAAAACCAAAGGATGAGCAAATCTTGTCATGCAGCCTTTGCTTATAATAAACCTGTCTAATGGCACTGACATCATCTCTTGGAAAAAGGAAATGAGAGGAACTTGTTAAATCTGAAAACCTTGGAGAATTCTATGCAGCCTTGTTGGATGCGGACTTTTTCCCCTTGATGAAGAATAAAATCAAACTCTTGTATGTACAAAATGTTTGCAAAAAGAGCCTCAACAAAAAAAAACCAATCAACAAAAAATATTCTATGATCCTATGACACATGTTTAAAGAGACACAGTTTTAGATATGGTAGTTCCTTATTTTTCAGGCTATAATGTCCTCAGCTACCTTTTAGTCCTTACACAGAACATTTCCCTTTCTCTGGCAAGCAGTCCATAAGAAAGTTTGAGAGGGGCTCAGACTGGCAGTGAGTGTAGTGTTGCTTCCAGAGAAGGTTGGCTAAGGGACCACTAGGGAATCGGGGCGTCCCTGGGAGATGCTGTGACATTAAAGTAGAATGCCTGAGGAACGTGAATGTGCAAGTATTACAGGTATGTGGATGGGGGTGGTGGGGAAGAACATTTTGAGAGATTCCAGGAAAAAAGCTGTAGTATTACAAAATGGGAATGCTGCTGAAATCAGGCGGGAAAAGACAATGGGGTGAAGAAATTTTTACTGTGGACACTAAAGATGGGACCATAGGTTTTAAGATTTTGTGGGGCAGAAAACCTTATTTAAAATTGAACAGAGCATAGTGTATTCTAAAAAAAAAAATCAGTCATGATTAATGCTACAAATTCCCAGCTAAATGGAAACATTTCAAACTAAATGAGCTGTGCTAGGAAGAAGACAGGTAGGATGAGGATATGTAACAAGTATAGACAGTACAGGCTGGGGCGTGAATTGCTGGACAGCAGCTTGGCACAGAGAGACCTGGGAGCACTGGTTGACAACCAGCTGAAAATGAGCCAGCAGGGTGCCCAGGTGGCAAGAAAGGCCAATGGCATCCTGGATTGTATCAGAAGTAGTATGGCCAGCAGGAATAAGGATGTCACAACCACATAAATCTGATAGGCCATTCAGTAAAATGACAACCTCTTCCACTAAGAAGAAGAGAAAGGTAATAGTTACAGGTGACTCACTCCTGAAGGGAACTGAAGGCTCATTATGCAGAGTTGACCCTCATCACAAAGAAGTCTGCAGTCTACTTGGACCCCGAATCAGGGATATCACTAGGACACTCCCTAACCTGATGAAATCAACTGACTATTACCCATTAGTTATCTTCCAGACAGGTGGGGAGGAGTCTGTATTCCGTAGCCTGAGGGGAATGAAGACAGACTAAAAGACCTTAGGACATTTGATGAAAGAGTTTGGGGCACAGATTGTGTTCTCTGTTCCTTCTATTTGCAGGTGAGGACATAGGCTGGAATAGAAGGATTCAGGCCATAAATGCCTGGCTACAAGACTGGTGCTACAGACAGGGCTTTGGGTTCTTTGATAGTGGTTGGTTGTATAAGACACCAGACCTGACAGTTACACGTGGGATAGGTTTGTCTCAGAAGGGAAAAAGGGTTCTGAGGCACGAATTGGCAGGGCTCGTTCAGAGCTTTAAACTAGATTAGAAGAGGGGTGGGATTGTTGCTGTGTGGGCAGCAGTGGGGCAACCCTCTGGTCTTGATGAGGCATCCCATCGTCTTAGGGATCAGAGTGCTGCTCAGTGATTAATGGGATAGAGTCTAGTCGGATGCCTATAACTAGTGGAGTCACAGTATCACAGTATCACAGTATCACAGTATTACCAAGGTTGGAAGAGACCTTATAGATCATCAAGTCCAACCCATTACCACAGAGCTCAAGGATAGAACATGGCACCAAGTGCCACGTCCAAGTCTCCCAAGGGTTGGTACTGGGACCAGTACTATTCAATCTACTCATTAATGACTGGGATGAGGGATTAGAGTGCCCTGTCAGCAAGTTTGTTGATGACACAAAGCTGGGAGGAGTAGCCAGCACTCCAGCAGGCTGTGCTGCCATTCAGCAGGACCTGGACAGGCTGGAGAGTTGGACAGGGATAAATGTAATGGACTATAACAAGGGCAAGTGTAGAGTCTTGCATCTGGGCAAGAACAACCCCGGGTACCAGTATAGGTTGAGGACTGACCTGTTGGAGAGCAGTGTAGGAGAAAGGGACCTGGGGGATCAGAATGGGGCTGGTTAGTACATTAAGAGAGGTTCTCGTCCCCCTCTATTGTGCCCTGGTGAGACCACATATGAAATATTGTGTCCAGTTTTGGGCCTCTCAGTTCAAGAAGGACACAGAACTCCTGGAGAGAGTCCATCACAGAGCCATGAAGATGATGAAGGGAGTGGAACATCTCCCTGATGAGGAAAGGCTGCTGGATCTCTTTAGCTTGGAAAAAAGACTAAGAAGTGACCCTTTGAATGTTTATAAATCGTGAAGGGTGGGTGTCAGGAGGATGGAGCCAGGCTCTTCTCAGTGTCATCTAATGATAGAATGAGGGGCAATGGGTGTAAGCTGGAACATAGGAGGTTCCACATAAATACGAGAAGGAACTTCTTCACAATGAAGGTGACAGAGCACAGGGAACAGGCTGCCCAGATTGGTTGTGGAGTCTCTTTCTCTGTAGGTGTTTGAAACTCACCTGGACATGTTCCTGTGCAACTTAATCTATATGATCCTGCTGTGGCAGTGGGATTACAATAGATGATCTTTCAAGGTTCCTTCTAATCCCCCCCCCACGTACTGGGCGCAGACGAGGCCTCACCTTGAGTACTGGGGGAAGTTCTGGACCACTCTCTTCAAGAAAGATTGCGGTGCTGGTGTGGGTCTAGAGGAGCAATGAGACTAGGGAAGGGACTGGAGGGAAAGTGCTGAGAAGAGGTTAAGGGAGCTGGGGTTGCTTAAATTGGAGAAGAGGAGTCTCGGGGGACCTTCTCTCTCTCTACAACTACCATAAGAGAGGTTGTAGTCAGATAGGGTTGAGCTCTTCATCCTGGTGCTAACACCAGGATGAGAGGACAGGGCCTGAAGCTGCACCAGGTGAGGGTTAGGTTGGCTCTTAGGGTTAGATTGGATGTTAGGAAGCAGTTCCTCATGGAAAGGGTAATCAGGCTCTGGAGTGGACTGCCCAGGGCAGTGGTGGATTCCTCATCCCTGGTGGTGTTTAAGGACAGACTGGATGTGGCCCTTAGTGCCATGGTCTGGCTGGTGGTGTTAGGTCGTAGGCCTGACTTGATGATCTCTCTCTCTAGCCTCAATAATAGCAATAAGGACTGCATGACAATATCTGCATCGTGTGTGATTTATTTTGATGTCTGTCATTACTGTAGTCTGTCTCCTGGATACAGGAACTAGAGAAAAATGAGCTATGGTGTAAATTCTTGGGGCGGGTGGGTGATACTGTGCTGAAAAGATCCATGGGCAAGTTTTGTCTTTATTGTTTGTGTTACCATATAGCAAAAAGGCTTGTGGGAATCAAAGCATTATTGGTTAACTACTATACAAAAAAGAGTCTCCACCTTAGGCAGTAACCATGTAAAGAGCTAGAATAAACAATAAGAAATGGAGGCAATATGAGGGAAATCCATTGTGCATATCAATAGTGCATAGAAATCTTTGTAGAAGATAAAATTGGATTTTAGAGTATTTACCTCTGAAACATAAAATGTTGATCTGATTCTGTGGAGATAGTCCTAGGGAATTTTTTTTAATGTCATTTCTCTTAATGCAAGAAATATTTGCATGTGACTAGTACAATTCTTTGACTCCCAAGGGCATGCCAGAGAATGCTGATGGCATTGGAGAGAAACAGTTGCTCATTTTACTGGAGGAAACTAGCAGTTGAATTCTAGAATACACTGGTAAATGACATACAGACAAAAACAAACTGAGTGGGCTCATAGAAACATTGATTTCCTGCAGCGACACTGGTATCTATACTGGTGAGGTTCCAGTATGATACTTTGGCTGTTGGTAAAAATGTCTGACAGTAACTGTATATAGTAAAAACTTACTGGTTCATCACAGTTGTGATCTCTGGAAAGCACCCCTTTACAAGTAATATGTAAACTGTTCAAGTAATATGTAAACTTGTTGATTTTGAATAACTGCAACTTGAGGCGAAGGTGGGACAGTGTTCCATTGCCTGGAGGATGGCCTTCCAGTAACTGAAGCAGGCTATTAGAAAGCTGGGGAGAGATGTTTTACAAGGGTAATTGTTTTAAACTGAAAGAGGAGAGATTTAGATTGGAGATTAGAAAGATCTTTAGTGTGAAGGTAGTGAGACACTGGAACAGGTTGACCAGGAGGGTTGTGTCTGCTCCATCCCTGGAAGTGTCCAAAGCCAGGCTGGATAAGGCTCTGATCAACCTGATCTAGTGGGAGGTGTCCTTGCCCATGCAGGGGTCTTGGAACTAAATGATCTTTAAGGTCCGTTACATCTCTAACCTTTCTCCAATGCTATGATACTATGAAGTTCAACCTTCTTCCTTTCGTGGATCCAAGAGGTTCTGGATTCCTCAAGCACAGAACAAACATGAATCATGAGGGGTGAGGGTAACTCTTGAAGTTGTTGTGGACAGATTTTTGCCATGCACCACTGCACTTGTAGGGAGAACTCAGTGTGCACTTTCCTAAGTATGCTTGTTCACTAGCAAAAAGCTTGTCTACTGTTTCTGCAGAAAAAACATGTCTGAACTGGATCAGAAATAGAGATCTCGATGCAGCTTCAGTTTCAGTAAAGCATGGACATTGCTCCACTACTAAACAGCACTCATTGCCTAAGGCCTCTTGCTGCTGGATTTCTGTCTATACCGTTAAAATTCAAGCAACCTAGAAATTGGCTTTATCTGTTCTCTAGTTTATATGGCTGTGCATTTCTCCCTGAGAAGAACAGGAATTGTTTTTCCTGATTATTTGATTCTTGGGCCCTTTTCTTTAGAATGAGGGCAGCAGAGTTCCCATAGATTTAAGCATCTGTCATGTAAAAATAATCAGAAAATAATGGCAACAAACATAAAGGGATTGGCCTTATTTTGTTCCATGGAGAAAACCAAACCCCCAAAACAAACCCAAAAGATAAGGCTAGGCATAGAGTTAGATGGTGCTGAGAAAATCCAGACTGAAGACATAAATGAAATATATAAGCAGTCAGTCAGTATGCCTGCAGCCTATGCTAAGTGTTTTATCCTCAGCGTAGTTCCTGACCAACAGGACTGGGCATGGGAGCTGGGTGCAGAGGCATAGGCAGTTTCCACATCTGTGCAGAGAGTAGTTACCAGAGCACTGCCATTTCCTCTTTTGGAGGAGCTCTGTTGCTTCGTTTGCCCTACAGTTTCCCATACTGCATGGATCATGCCCATCTGTCTCTTCCTGGTGGACTCAGAAATATGAAGATGTCGTGCAAGGTGATATAATACACATTCTTGCAGTCATTCCAAACCCAAGTGGACAAGCAGAGCAACGTAATCTGGGTTTGGAGCAGATCATGGCACTAGGTATTACAGAGGTCCCTTCCCTAGTCTCTCTATGCTTTTTAATATCCAGATGCTGCTGTTTATACCAACCAGGTAGTTGCTAGCTTGGGTCACCTTACTGGCTCCAGATTTCAAGAACTTCTGCACCTATTTATCTGTCCAGAATTACTCAACAGCAAAGAGAATCGGGGAATCTATTGAAGTCCCTGTGGTTAAACCCACTGTAGGTATTGCTTCTTTGTCAGCTTCCCATGTAAAATCAAGACTTCACTCTGTTAGATGTCATGGCTAGATAAAGCCTGTACCTGTGCATGTATATTTTTACCTTTCAGATGACACCCAGGTATATTACTTCAGTGTAGAGCTGAAGAAGGCTTTTTCAGAGGCAGAGCCCCACTGGGTAGGAAAAAGGGGCTGTGTTGCTTTGCAGGCTAGAATATGACAAAAAGGGGGTCATATTTGAGAGGGGTCAGGTGAACATCTGGAGAGGAATCACTTTTAAGAGTGTATTCTACAACTTCTGCTCATGCTGAGAAAAACAGTTCTCCAAAGATGAAGTAAAATATATACTGCTACCTCTGTGAGGTCTGAGGACTGCATTAGTCAGAGAGGACCAGCAATAGGTGGTTTACAACTGTCTGTAGCTAAACCACTTGTGCTTTACTGTGTCCATGGGTGAACTTTCCCAGTGGTGCCCATATTACAGCTTAGGAAAGATTATTCTCCTTCTAACAAGAATCAGAAACAGTCTACAGTGTTATATCACCTTTGATTTATATTATATTTTTTTCTTAAATGCTACTCTAGTGTGTAATGTTATCTCTGTGTAAATATATGTGTTGTATATGCAGCTTCAGTCCATCTCAGTGGAGAAAACATCACCCAAATACTGCCTGGGTTAATGCAGAAGGTCCTCCATTTTCTTTTAAAAATAGCCTTACAACTTAAAACATTACGTAATTAAGCATCTACGTTTGTACGTTTCACCCTACTTCCCTTTCCAAAACATTACATGTAGCAATCTGGTTCATTTTGCTTATTGGTCTGCTATCCTACAGTATATGTATGGAAAAAGGAAAAGCAAAGCTCAGCTCATTAGTTTTTTTTCAGCCTTATAAGAAATGTTAAAATAGGCTAGAGTTGCTTTGGGTTTTTTTAAAGCTGAAAATGAATTACAGATGGCATAAGCCTGAAAATTTTTCTGGTTGACTGAAACTTGGAATTGTTCAGAGGAGGGGAAAACACAACCCCAAAGACCTTGCCTCTACTGGGTGTTAGTGAAGATGTTATTATAACACCACTGTGATGCTTGGGTGGGTCCAGAGTACAGTGACAAGACTGGTGAAAGGACTAGAAAGAAGGTCTGATGAGAAGAGGCTGAGGGAGCTGGGGTTGTTTAGCCTGGAGAAGAGAAGACTCAGGGGGAACCCTCTCCCTCTCTACAACTACCTTAAGGGACAATGTAGTTAGGTGGGGATCATCTGCCAGTCAACTAGTGACAGGATGAGAGGGCAGGGCCTGAAGCTGCGCCAGGGATGGGTTAGGTTGGATATTAGGAGAGAGTGATCGGACACTGGAATGGACTGCCCAGGGCAGTGGTGGAGTTGCCATCCCTGGAGATGTTTAAGGAGAGACCGGCTGTGGCACTTAGTGCCATGGTCTAGCTGATGTGTTGGTGTCAGGTCACAGGCTGGACTTGATGATCTCGGAGATCTTTTCCAGCCTCAATAACTCAGTGATATCAAGACAAGGAAGTTGTTTTTCAGTTGGTACTTATCCAACTTTAGATGTGGGCACCAGATTGAACTATATTTTCTTTGTCACATTCACTGTCAACTGTTCTGCTCCTGTGTGAACTTTGAGCGTGAACTGTTCCATAGCAAAGATGCTGAGAGGGATATGAGGTGGGGTTTGAGGACTCTGAAGCAAATCAGTGTGGGCACATCTTGTGTTTAACTGGGAAGATTTTGTCACAGTTCAAAAGGAAAAGCCTTTGCTCATAGGCTGTATTCTCATTAACCTCTCAGAACAGGAGAAACTATTCCTACTGTGGCTTATGCCAGTGTGACTTCATGGAGTTCAATGGTGTAAGATAAATTGTGGAATGATTCAGGTGGGAAGAGATGCCTGGAAGCTTCTAATCCAGTCTTGCTCAAATACACAGGCTGTGATTCACAGTCCTGCTCCAACAAACAGTGCCGAAGCCCTCTCTTAACTCAGTCTTCCCAGCAGCTATACCCAGGACACACCAGTCCTGTCCCAAAGTCAGAGTTGAGACTCTCATTCATACTAGCAGCTGGCACTGCAGCCCAGTCTCACTTCAGTTGCTAGTCCCATATCCTCTTATGCCTGTGTCCCCACTTGCTGACATCTTGTACTTAAACAGCTTCGACACACACGGGATAGATGGAGACTGTACAGAAAGACAGTGCAAAAAGGCTTTAATAAGAAGAGAGGAAAAACTGCAGTGATTCATCTACAGGTACATGATCAATAAAAAGAGAACAGGGAAGAATCTCCACCCTTTGCTGGATGTGGAGGGAAACGCTGCAACCAGTGATGAAAAGTCTGAGATTCCTAATGCTGTCTTTGACTGTGTCTTTAATGGGCAGACTAGGCTGCTCTCAGGATGTTCAGCCTCCTGAGCTTGAAGATAAGCGTGGTGAGCAGTACTCCCCCTAATTCAGGAAGAAGTAGTTAATGAGTTAGTGATCTGCTTCTTCACCTAGACACTTAAAAGCCTATGGGGCTGGATGGCATTCACCCAAGAGTACTCGGGGAGCTAGCAGGAGAGCTCACCAAGCCTCTTTCTATTATTTTCCAACAGTCCTGGTCAACATGGGAGGTACCAGATGACTGGAAGGTGGCTCATGTGACGCCTATCTACAAGAAGGGCTGGAAAGAGAATCCAAGGAACTGCAGGCCTGTGAGCCTGACTTCAGTACCAGAAAAGATAATGGAGAGGATCCTCTTGAGTGGGCTGTCATGGCAATTGCAAAGCAGAGAAGGGATCAGGGCCAGCCCGCATGGGTTTATGAAAGGGAGCTCTTTCTTAACCAACCTGATCTCTTTCTGTGACAGTGTGACTTACCTTTTGGATGGGGGGAAGGCTGTGGATGTTATCTACTTGGACTTCAGTAAGGCTTTTGACACAGTCTCCCACAACATTCTACTTGATAAACTCGCAAATCATGGTATAGACAAATGTGCTCTTCGGTGGGTTAAAAACTTGCTGGATGGCCTTTCCCAGAAAGTTGTGATTGCTGGAGTGAAATCTAGCTGGCTGCTGGTCACCAGCGGTGTCCCACAGGGATCAGTTTTGGGGCCAGTCTTGTTTGGAGTCTTTACTGATGACCTGGACATAGGGATTGACAGCACCCTCAGTAAGATTGCAGACAACACCAAATTGTGTGGGGGTGTTAATCTACTCAAGGTTAAGAAGGCTCTGCAGAGGGAGTGCCCCTAACTTTGCAGTGCCAGTGCCCCTAACGTTTGTGCACTCTGCATGCCTTCATTGTATTAATTTGTCCTTCATTTAATATCCTATTTGCATTGAAATAATCCTTTATTGGATAACATCAATGAAAAAGAGGCTCTCACAGAATAGTGACCATCTGTCTTGTACTGGAGGCTCAAAACTCCAGAGAGCTGCACAGGGAGGCGGAACTTCTGTTTTTATAATTTGGGAATTGGGGCTGCTCAGCATAGAGAAGAGAAGGCTCCCAGGGGGACCTTATAGCAGCCTTCCAGTGCCAGAAGAAGTTTCATGTGAACTTCTGGAGAGGGACTTTTTATGAGGGACTCTAGAGGTAGGATAAGGGCAACGGTTTCAAGCTAAAAGAGGGCAGGTTTAGATTTGATCTCAGGAAGAACTTCCTCAATGTGAGGGTGCTAAGGCACTGGAACAGGTTGCCTAGGGAGGCTATGTCTGCTCCACCCCTGCAAGCATCCAAGGCCAAGTTGGATGGAGCTGTGGGCAACCTGGTCTGGTAAGAGATGTCCCTGCCTATAGCAGAGGGCTGGAACTAGATGATCTCTGAGGTCCCTTTCAATCTAAGCCATTCTGTGATAACATTCATTTAATTACCACTGAATAAATAAATGCTTAATAAGGTACTCATAGTATTAGAGAGTATGGGCAATGATTCAGCTGTTGTTTGTTTCACTAAAAGACTTTTCACAATACTTGTACTCATTGAAATAGAATTAATTTCTGGAGCAATGCTCTAGGGAATGTTTCTCATGCTTTTACCCTGAAAACAGCCAAAGTCTAGCTAATTGCAGTAGAAGCAAACTTTCAGAAGAGGGTTAAACAGCACCAGGAAGTCGCTTGTTTTATATACTTTGTGTTTTATACGGTTTTATTCTATCCAGATAGGATAGAATCAGATATTTATTTCTTGCACAGTATACTCATTGCTGTTTAAGCAGAATACTTTTAGCACTGCAGTACCTGGCTGGAGTTGACCTAGCATGAGCCCTGCTGAGAAGAGTGATGCTAAGATACTATCTTATCAGTGTAAATGGAGGCTCAGGCTGTGTTTGACCGGAAGAGGTGAGCATCACTGAGATTATAGCCTAGTACACAAAGGAAGTATGATCTTCTTTCTCTTCCACACAGATGGGAAACCAGAGTGGAGCTGACAGTGCCACTGATGCAAAGTAGAAGATTAAAATCTGTCCTTTACAACCACATGCCTATGTTAAGGGCAGTGTATTTTCCATGTTGAAAGAGAGGCAGAACTGTGCTGCCAAGCTGTAACATAAGAGCTGTAATGAGCCCAAAAGGAGTTGTGAGGGTATTGGCTTACACAAGTGACTAGAACCTGTAACTGATATGGAACAAAACAGCATTTGTGTCCTCCCCCTGCTTCAGGTCCAGGAAATCTCTTCAGTCTCATAGCAATGGCCAAACTGAATAGACTGGTAAGACCTTTCATCACTTCTACCAATATGTGACCCCTGTCCTGCTGCTCTTGTCAGCAAAGACTACATTTTCTATCGCCTTCCTTCAAACACAATGGGCTGTCCTTTCTTTTGCTGAACTTATCACCTGCCCTCAATGACAGGCCTGCAACATGGGAGAAAATAAAGGGCGATGGACATCGTATGCCAGACCATTCTGCATGCAGGCTAAACACATAAAGGAGATGGGAAACTATGACTTTGCCTTCTGAAAATGTCTTTAACAGGAAGGGTGAGAATTTAACATCCTGCTTTCAAAACCTTATTGCCCTTAACAGTGAGAGGTTAGTCTTAATTCCCTTCTATGCAAGGCTTCTGGAGATTGGGAAAGAAAACAAGGTTTCTTGGCATGTGCCCTGCCTGTAAATTCTCTTGTTGGTTTCATAGAATCATAGAATCGTAGAATCATTAGGGAAAGGAAGGGACCTAAAAAGATATCTAGTCCAATCTGCCTGCCAGAGCAGGACCACCTAGACCAAGTTGCACAGGAACATATCCAGGCAGGTTTTAAATGTCTGCAGAGAAGGAGACTCCACAACTCCCCTGGGCAGCCTGTTCCAGTGCTCTGTCACCCTCACTGTAAAGAAGTTTCTTCTGATATTTATGTGGAACCTCCTATGTTCCAGCTCACACCCATTTTCCCTTGTCGTATCACTAGATGACATTGAGAAGAGCTTGGCTCCATCCTCCTGACACCCAGGGTTGGAAGGTTAATATTTCCCCTATACCTTTTCTCCACTGTAACTCCTTTGCCTTGTAGGAGCTGGACTATCATGCTATCCTAGAGTAGCACTGGTACTTTCATTGGGATCTGTGCACTGTATGGGGTTGTTGGACTGTGAGTGCTTGTGAGGCAAAGGGAAGGAGTGGAATGCAGTATCTGTTCGACGCTGCAGCAGAGAGTCTTGCTTCCTCACTTGAAGTGTTAGGTCAGAGCTCTGCCTTGGACTGAAGGCATCAAGAAGAATCAAGAGGTGTTTTGTCTTGGTCAAGCCCACTGTCCCTGTGTAACTTATGTACTTAATAATCATTATCTTGATATCCCTGTCTCTGGAGATAATCTTAACCTGCTCCTGCCTTTAGTTTACAGGTATGAAACAGTGATACAGAGAAGATAACAGATGCATTTCTGAAGGCCCAATGGCTCTGATGTCCTTTGAGTGTTCAAGGGCATCATTCTCATTGGTAAAGATTCATCTTCAAAAGTGTTTCAGGCATTGAAGACCTTTAAAGCAAGTGAAAGACAAAGGTTTAGACTTCAAACTGCCCAAGCACTATCTGTCAGAATAGAAGATTTCAAAGTTTCTCAGGTGCTGCAAGCCTGTGATGACTGCCAGAAGATTGTTCAGTGCTACTTGATTCAGTTACTTGCCTCTGAGAACCTTCAAGTATCTTGACCTTAGTCAAAGCCCTATAACTGGACCTGACACCTTGTAAAGAATTTGCTTTTCATTGGCTGCAGATAGAAAATCATAAAGCTATATAAATAATAAAGAAAATAATAAAGATACCATAGTAAAAGAAAGAATGCCTTCAAAGACAGTAGATACCTTGTCCATTTTTCTATTAATGATGAAAAAAAATCCCCCCCATAACCAAAGTCTTGCCATTTCAGCTTCTGTAGCAGTTACTCTGCAGACCCATTCTCCCAGAGAAACCTAAGAGTCAGCTAGCCATCTAAATTAGGCTGCCATTTAATTTTTATGTGGAGAAACAAAACTGTCTCTTCCTGGTAGCTCTTTAAAAACAGAATGGAAAACATCAGTGGGCATTTCCAGAAATAGGGCCATTTAAAAGCAGCTAATTACTCTTTTCATAAGTGTATAGGATGACAGAGGGTGAGATTACTCAACACATATATCTGTGCGTCACTGTTTCTGGGTGACCAGTACTGCCAGGGTTGCATTTTCGCGCAGTGCAAAACTTTTGGAATTGAACCACGTACACGCTATGCTATGAAATTTCTGGAAGCTTTTCCATTTTGGAGGATAGTTAGCATTGTGATATTGAGTTATTGTTGTTATTGAGGCTGGAAAAGACTTCTGAGCTTATCAAGCCCAGCCTATGACCTGACACCACCACATCATGGCACTAAGGGCCACATCCAGTCTGTCCATAAATACCTCCAGGGATGGGGACTCTACCACTGCCCTGGGCAGTCCATTCCAGTGTCTGATCACCCTTTCCATGAGGAAGTGCATCTTAATATCAAGCATAATCCTCTCCTGGTGCAGCTTCAGCCCCTGCTCTCTCATCCTGTTGCTAGTTGCCTGGAAGAAGAGCCCAACCCCCACCTCACTACCACCAGTCTTCAGGTAGTTGTACAGACAGAGAAGGTCCCCTCTGAGTCTTCTCTTTCCAGGCTAAACGACTCCCGCTCCCTCACCTCTCCTCATCAGACTTCCCTTCTAGTCTCTTGAAACAATGATTATCATTGAAAAGGTTCTTTTATCCAGAGAGGGCTTGAGCTCATTGCTTGCATGTTTTAGTTTAGTCAGCTTTTTTTTCTCTCACTTGGTGCAGTTCTTTTCTGTTTTGGAGGCTCTCTTCAGAGGGAGAAAAAGCTTTCATAGGATCATAGGATGTTAGGGGTTGGAAGGGACCCAAGAGATCATCGAGTCCAACCCCCCTGCCAGAGCAGGACAAAACTTTCCTTTATGCCTGTCTTCTTCAGGCATCAGGTTTAGCATAACAAGAAGTATTTTGATTTATGCTGCTAACACCCAACCTGGCTTAATTAACTAAGTAGAGTGCAGTTCTACCAAGGCCATAATTGTCATGGGCATTTATGCAGCAGCAATTTGGGGATGATACGATTTATTTATTGACATACCTTTGTCAGAAATTTCAATGATGTGTGTGTTTTCTCTTGAATGTGTTATTGTCTCATCAGGAGGCATCTGAAAGAGCAGCAGCTAGCCTGGGAAAAAACTCAGTTTCAAGAGGAGGTGGACAAAGAATTAAGGATTACTCTTTTTTTTAAAAGCTCTCCCTTTTGTTGGTGTTAGTTCATTTCAAATCTTGCCTAGGCTATTTTTTGCTTGTGTATGTGCTTTTTTAAATGTACATAACTATGGCTTACAGCATGTTTGGGTGAATTTGTTGAAGAAAATATATAATCCACTCTGCACTCTCTGTATTTCAGAAGACTTCATTCCTTGGGTCTCTTGCACTGGAAAGAAGACATTTAAAGTTTCCAAGCCAAATAAATATATAGTACTTCCTTTAGAGTAAAGAATTGCTACCCTATCAAAATTATTTGTGAGAACCACTTGGTCAGTATTTGCCCACGTGTAACAACTAGGGATAGAAGTTACTCTACTAATGAGGGAAACTTTGGTCCAGATTTACCCACGGTGTGTGGTTGCCTCATCTCTAATAATCTCTAATAAAGGCAATCACAGATAACTGAAGTATCTGTTATGGTCCTGTTTTGTTTTGTGTGCTCTGTATGAGCCAGTGGTTAACCCAGTCATGCCAGTGGGCAACTAGTAAGGGGATGTCCTGTGGTAACCAGTAGCTCTACCAAAATAATTACAAAATCCACCTTTACTTGCTCTATATCTTGCATCACCTTTTCAGTGATACAAATGTATGCCTTTGTCTCGTAATGTAAAGACGCTTGGAACCTGATGTTGTCTTGGTGTAGAGAAAGAAAAGCTTGCTGGCAGGGTGTTGCACCATTCGTACCTTGTGAGCCAGGTACATTGAAATCTTATTTTAACCCTTCTAGCTCAAAGCTGCCCAAAGTTCATTACCCATTTTGCTTGGCTCCAAAAAATTAATCAAAGGGAAAGCTTAATGATTTCTTGGTGGCTCTCACCGAAACTTTGTGCCCTGTCGTGCTCTGAGCAGGTAGATTCAAGTTTCCTGATCTATGAGCCTGGCTCAGGTTGTTTCACAAATCTAAAGCAGGATGTTGTTCATATTGAGTGTTTAATCATAATGAGTGAAATTGTTTTATACGAATCTGGAAGATGGTCAATTGCAGCCCTGAAGGTCAAACTAATGTGAAATTGCATATTACCTTTTGTGTAAGATCACTCCTCCTCAGGCAGAGACAGACTTAAGAGTGTTAGAGAGTCAGCTGAACACAAGTCAGCAGTGTGCCCAGGTGGTCAGGAAGTCCATCAGGCCTGTATCAGCATCCTGGCATGTTTCAGCAGTAGTGTTGCCACCAGGAGCAGGGAGGTGATCATTCCCATCTACTCAGCTTTGGTGAGGCCATACGTCTAGTCCTGTGTCCAATGTTGAGCCCCTCGCTACGAGAGAAGGGCTGGAGAGGGGACAGAGATGGCTGCCAAGGTAGTAAAGGATTTGGAACATGTGTCATGTGAGGAATGGCTGAAGGATCTGGGGCTGTTTAGCCTGGAGAAGAGGAGATTGAGGGGAGACCTTCTTTCTCTCTCCAGCTACCTGAAAGGAGGATGTAGACAGGTGGGGGCTGGTCTCTACTCCCTAGTGGCTATGAGTTGTAGGACAAGGGGAAATGACCTTAATCTGTACCAGGGGAGGTTCTGGTTGGATGTCAGGAGGAATTTCTTTCCTGAAAGAGTTGTCAGGCATTGGAAGAGGAGGGTGAGTCCCCATTCCTGGAGATGTTGACAAGAAGGGTTGATTTTGCTCTGGGGGACATGGTCTAGTGGTGTTGATAGGGCTAGGAAAAGGTTGGACTTGATGATCTTGAAGGTCTCTTCCAGCCCAAACTGCTCTATGGTTCTATAAGGAAAGGTTCATGGCAAACATCTCAAGTGTATACTAACTCTGTGTAGTACACATGAAAAGTGTGCCCTGCTGACGCGGGGTTGAGGGGAAAGACAGAGGGAATCATCTTATGTGCGCTGAGGTCTGACACACAGGCTTTCCTTCAGAGCGTTCTGCTGATATCAGTGATAGAACCACAAATTCTGTGCATGCTGTAATTGCTGTTTTAAGGCTACTGTTAACATTTTATGTCTCAGGCTTTATGTCTTATTTTCTTATTAATATTTTGTTGTGTGTAATATTGTGTGATGGTTGTACTTCTAAATTACTATGGCATCATAGAGCATCTTTGGTTGGGAGGAACCTTAGAGGTTACCTGGTTACCTTTCAAAGTAGGGTGAGCTTCAGAGACCCAACTCAGAGCTAGACTGGGTTGCTCAGGACCTTATCAATTTGATCATTGAATACATCTTCCAAGGCTCTCTTGGCAACCTATTTTGATGCTGAACCATTCTCAAGGGAAGATTTATTTTCTTTTTGTCCAAGTAAAATTTGAGGTTTTACCATCTGTGACTGTTGCCTCTCATTTGCTGTATGCATTAGAGGACAGTGTGTCTCTGTTTTCTCTAGAATCTGCAATTGGTAGTGACAAACAGCAGTCAGATCCCTCAGTCCCTCTCTTCTGTAAAACCAGATCACACATCTGACTGGCAGCAGTTATTGCCTCAGTTTTTCCAGAAGGGTTCTATGTTTCTTCTCCAACAGAGGTTTGCCACAGGTGCTCTGTGGAAGGGGCAGTGCCAGGGCTTTCTGACAGCTATTTAAAGGGCTTGAAAGGCTTTATTAGCTGGAGTGATGACTGGCCACATAGCCCCTTCCTCCTTTAAAAGCCCTAGAGGCTAGCTAGTGGTAGGTCGTGTGCATGCAGCACACAAGCAAACACGGACCATCATCTGGGACACTCACAGCAGGGCTGGACCTGGGGCCAGGCACTCAGGACCAGTGCAGCAGCCAGGACACAGCAGCCAGCACTGAAGCTGGCAGCTCAGTCAGGAGCAACAGTAACTGCTCTACAGAAAACCATGGCAACCCATAGTTTTGCACCCATTACCTCTGGTGCTGCTGCCCAGGTGGGAGTCTTGTATGAATATGCAGCCACCCAATTTTTGAGTTGCATGGAGTGCTCTGCTCACATGCAGGTCAAATGCACTTGTGTCCAAAACGGAGACATGGATTTGACAGATGGACCACTCAGTGGATAAGGAATTGGCTGGATGGTGGCACTCAAAGTCTTCTGGTCAACGGCTTGATGTCCACGTGGAGATCAGTTATGAAGGGAGTTCCTCAGGGTTCTGTTTTGAGTGCTGTTTAACGTCTTTTGTTAGTAACATGGACAGTGAAAATGAGTGCCTCCTCAGCAAGTCTGCTGATGGCACCAACCTGTGTGGTGTAGTCTGGAGGGAAGGGAAAGCATCCATGGAGACCTTGGCAAGCTTGAGGACTGGGCTGATGCAAACTTAAAAGCCAGAGCTGGATTGTTAGTGCCAAGTACAGCTGTGTTTGGGGTATTTTATTTTGAATATTTTGTCTCAAAACTAATGAGATTCACAAACATTAGATTTGAGATGTGATGCTTTTTATTTTATTAAGGAGAGAACACATTCAATGTATAGGCCCACTCGTGCTATCCCGATCAGGAAAACCCGCTCCAGCAGCACACTCGAGATAAACGTGTACTTGCATCACAAGCTCTGTGAGGTTGCTAACTGTTCTGATTGACACCTTGTAAGTCTACTGAAGGACTGGTGTTGATTGAGGACCACTAAACAAGAATGTTTATTCTAATTTCTAGCAATGTTTTCTTTATCAAGGTTAGATACAATCACATACAATCTCTAGGATGAAAAAGGGAAAGACTTCTTAGACATAATCCACTCTCATCTGTTCCACCAGGAGGGAAGTAAGAAGAATGAGTGATAAGAATTTTGCCTCATATTTTATCATTCATCTCAAGTCTTCAGTTATTGTTGTGATGCTAATGAAGTCTTTTCTGTTTGTCTGGCAGATCTGGTGATACTCCTTAACAAAACAATCAAACCAGGAGAATGTCAATTGGTTAATTAGCTAATCATCAATATCCATCAGCAGCAGCTCTGATGAGATGGTAGAAAGATACCAGGCTCTGTTCAAGGTCTGAGTATTTTGCTGGTCTGAGTTTTAGGGAACCTGCTGCCAAAATAATAACCATTGTGTTGTATGACAAGAGTTAGGAGAAAGGAACAGCATCCTCATAGTGCCTTTAACGTGAACTGAGTACCTACAACTACCTTCTCCTACACAAGTTATTATAAAGTAGTTGATCCTGGCAGTGTGGTTTTTTCCTTGAGATGGGCACTAGGCAGGGCAGATATGAAATGCCCTGTGTAGAATCTTAGTTCTTAAGTCTCCAACAACCCATGGATATCAGCACTTGATGTATCAAACATTTTATTTCAACTCCACAGATACGAAGCTGACCAGAGTACTCTTGTACAGTCTTGGAGCCAAAAAGAACAGGACTTCTAACTGAACTGTAGGCATCTACAGCAAAGACAGACATTTGATTCTGAGCAATCTATTGCAACTTCCACGATCTGCAGAAAAGAAAAAAAACATGAATTGTCTGATCTAATGGAGGTATCTGCTGGTTCTGTTCATTAACTTCAGAAGCCTAGATGGCTGTATCAAATGCCTGAAGTTAAGTGAGATAAATCTCACCATGATTAACTGTGCCATAAATATCAGTCAGAATAAGAACTGGTTTGGAAGGTCTGTTTGTATGGCAGCTCAAATGACACAAGTTATGTTTCACTTACCTACTTATAGGACTGAAATATTACTTGCTGAAATTCAACTTATTCCAAATGTAATTCAGAAACAGGCAAGGGGAAGCACAGTTTGTCCATCTGTTTCCTTCTGTTACCAATCCATATTGGAAAATAAAGGTGCCTGTAGGATTCTTCATTGCACTGAGTAGGTGAGAACCATACACTATCATGCCTGACAAACCTGGTGGCCTTTCCTTCTATGAACAGGTCACAACATTAATGGATGAGGGGCGAGAGACTGATGTCATTTACCTGGACCTGAGCAAAGCCTTTGACACTGTCCTGCACCACATTCTGGTCTCCAAGC
>VXBP01000217.1:0-15949 GCA_013400115.1 Rhinopomastus cyanomelas | reverse complement strand
GTCCAGTTCTGGAGCTCTTATTACAAGAAGGATGTGGACATGCTGGAGCGAGTGCAGAGGAGGGCCACGAGGATGATCAGAGGGCTGGAGCACCTCTTCTGTGAGGATAGACCAAGCGAGTTGGGGCTGTTGAGTCTGGAGAAGAGGAGGCTGCAGGTGACCTTCTTGTGGCCTTCCAGTATCTGAAGGGGGCCTACAGAAAGGCTGGGGAGGGTCTTTTTAGGATGACAGGTAGTGACGGGACTAGGGGGAATGGAGCAAAGCTGGAGATGGGTAGATTTAGAGTGGATGTGAGGAGGAAGTTCTTCAGTGTGAGAGTGGTGAGAGCCTGGAATGGGTTGCCCAGAGAGGTGGTGGAGGCCCTGTCCTTGGAGGTGTTTAAGGCCAGGCTGGATGAGGCTCTGGCCAACCTGATCTAGGATGGAGTGTCCCTAGGGGGATTAGACTAGATGATCTTTAGAGGTCCCTTCGAATTCCTAATGATTCTATGATTGTATGTATGAGATACTCTCTCTGAAAATTAAGGATAATCTTGGTTTAACTACCTATGACACCTTTTCACACAGAAAATCCTTAAACATCACAGAATCATCTCCCACACTAACTGGGAGTGGAAGAGTATCTGAGCTTGCATGTGGTAAAGAAGCATGATGAAGAAGACATGGTGGCCTGATGGCCAGGGCTGTACTAGAAGCACTTCCCTGTGATGCAGCAACAGAGACTGTTAAGAAACACTGTCCTGCAAGTTTCTGCCTCTGGTGTAAGCTTTCCTGAGGCTTGTGTTGTGCACCTCAGTGACTCCTCCCCTGACAGTTTATGTCAGGTCTGACTTGCTCTGGCTGACTCAAGTGCAGAAAGGATGACCGCTGCTTTCATAGAACTTTCCAGCTGTTGAGAAGGCTTCAAGCTAAGCTTGCATATATGAGAGGTGAATAGAAGCAATAGCTCCTGACAGCGAAGTCTGGTGGAATTTTGTGACTTTAGGGCTGACAAAGACTCAGACTTGAGGTTTAGCTCACAAACAGAAAATAACAATTGGGGGAAAAGAAAGGAAAAGCCAAGACATTACAGTACAGCAGAAGCAAAAAGCTGACACAGCTTGGTGTGTATTGAAGCAGGTTAGTGTTCCAGGGTTGTACTGCTGCAAGAGTTTGACAGGTTTACACATCCTTCCTATCTAACCAGTTATAAATGTTAACTTCTTTTAGTTTAGCCATTTCATGAAGCCTTTTTCACTGTAGACTATAAAGCTGGCTATTGCCTTCATAATTCATTCTTAAAATGTGTGGTTAACGTGTAGCCACATTACATATTAAGGGAAACAGATGGAGCAAGGAACACAGTGAATCACAGGGAATCTGTTAAAGAATTTTTCTCACTAGAAGAATTTTTCCTTACTGAGTCTGCCTTAAATATCAAAGAAAAGTCACCATATAAATGGCAGTTCCACTGCTCCCTGGTTGGTATTCAAAGATTGGAGATAAATGCTGGGCTTGTTCAGGCTGGGACTTACCCAAGAGAAGCAGCAAAGTCAGTCTTACTGAATTTCAGTTAGATACTTGTTCCTAGCCTCTCTCAGGCCTAACGACTTTAATTTCTTTTGTGATCCTCTGCAATATTAGGCTTTGTAAAGCTTACAGTTTGGACAGTTCTGCTTATTTCAGCCATAAGATAACACTCAAATCCTGACACAAATGGTATCTCGTATCCAAATTTACTGTAATTTCAGACTACCCATCAGCTTCCTGGCCAAGTGCCCCACAGCAGAGGAAGGCTATGTGGTTACATAAATAGAGTTTATGGAAGCATCGAGTGAGGTCAGCTGGCACAGTTCCCACAGCAAGAAAGCCCAGCCAGGTTTTCCATTGCTCTTCAGTCAGATAGGGTGGAGGAAGAATGCCTCTGATGATTTCAGCTGCAGCTGGATAAATAATAAATGGCTGTGGCGATGGATGTCTCTGAAACGTGCTAATAACTCCTAAGGTAACGGACTGGAGGCGTCGGTGTTTGTGCCCTCTGCTGCAGGGAGCCAAGCGGTCCGGTGTTTTCCTTTTGTGATGAGAAATTAGGGCCTGTTACTAAACTTGTGGGATGGAGAGACCCTGGAATCAGTCACCTGGAGAGGTTGTGGATGTCCCCTCCTTGAAGATGTTCAAGGCTAGGTTGGATGAGGCCTTAAGTAACCAAGTCTAGTTGAGAGGTGTCACTGTCCATGGCAAGGTGATTGGAGTAGATGGTATCTATGATCCCTTCCAGCCTGAGCCATTCTATGATTAATCCACAGGAGAAAACTGTTAAGGGAAGTGCAGCCACCTCTTGATGTTTTCAAAACTTGGATGGCTTTTAGGAAGCAGAAGATTTAGTTGACTCTCTCTCCTTGTGTTTGGTGAGGAGGTGAAACTAAGTCTACGGAACACAAGGAGATCAGTCCAAGAGATCACATGGCTCCTCTGTGCTTAGATTCCACAGAAAATATTTTTTCTGTATTTTCTGTTTAGTTTTGAATTAAATGTTTCTAACCAGCCTTTCAATTGATAAAAGGAAAAAAAAAGTAATTTTTTTGTATCATTCCCCACTTTGAGACAAATATTTTGGCTTCACTTGTCAGCTGGTTTTCATGTTGTTTTTTCACACACTTTTTTTCCTCCCTGTGCCTTATACTGCAGTAATCTGTACCTCTAGAACAAAATGATTGGAGCTTAGTATCTGCCTTTACTGAAATAATCCCCTTGGCTGTGATGTGTGGCAAAGTGACAGGTCTGAACTCTTTTGTAGTATTTTATCTCACCTGCTGGGTAGGATGTGGTGAGAGGCTGTGCTACTTTGCATGGAGCTGCAGCAAAGCATCCCTTGCTGTTCTCTTTGCAGGAGGGAAGGACTTTGCAGCATCCATTTGGCTAGAACACTGTGCTCATTTTGGCTGACATCCACAGCACCTAGTGATGGAAAAGAGTGGACATGTCTGTGGGTCTGTCTTCCTATCTATCTTCATTTTCACCTTCTTTTGTCTTTGGAATGTGAAGTATAGCCAAACAATTTTAGGCCAGGAGGTAAATATCCAAGACCTTTTTTCTTCCTCTATCCTAGTGAGGAAAGGCTTCTATTTAGAAGGGACAGAAATTATCGGATACAGGTAGTTCATTCTTCTAAAAGGCTCTGTCTGGACTGACATGTGGTTTCTCCTGAAGCAGGAGAAGACAGAGGTAACACATTTGAAAGTCAGACCTGACCTGAAATATGTAGCTGTTCTGCATAAAGCCACAGGTTCGCTTCATTGGAGGTCATAAATTGACCGGACTAGTTGTAGGCAACTGCCTTTACATCATCACAAGGGGATGGCATCCTGCAAATGTTCTGTGTAAGTGCTGCAGCACACTGCAAGTTGCTGGGCTAAGGAGACAGTCCCAGACGTGACCCTGCAGCAGACTGTCTATCTCTGCCTGTGCAGGGTGTTGGTTCTTTCAGTCCACTGCCTGAACAGTTGATCCCTCTAAAAGAGTTGGCACTTGTATGGCCCTTTCAGTGTGTTCATGACCTGAAATATGCCAGAGAAACACCGAAGAATAAAAAAAAAGTCTCATCTTCTCCCACTCTTGCTCCTTGTGGAATATGCTGTCGTGTCATCCTACAAGCCAAAGCATGGTGCTTCTCTTCCCTTCTCTGTGTGCTGGTTTTCCGCGTTGGTGTTTCTGGACAGCTTCAGAGATCTCTGCCATACTGTATTTTGCACAGTTCCTCCTTTGCCAGCCCTACAAAACTTTCAGCCTTTCCTTAGCATTCCTATCACTCCCTAGCAACATCTTCTGCATGTTGGCAGCATACAGTGTGCTGGTTATCTGTCCAGATGGTCAAAGCTCTGTTTAGACCAGCGGTGGCAGGCACACTGGGCACTTTACACTGTCGTTATTTCTGTGGCTTGAGTGGAGATGTTCTATACCCACCTCCACACCTGGGAGAGTCAAGGTGAGTATTTCTCCCATTCTTTTGCAGGTGGGTGTTCTGTGACATGTGGCTCTGGTACCGTGTGTCACCGTAGTAACAGCACGTCATTGTTTCCTGGCAACTATCAGGGTTGCTAAGAGAAAACCAAGCAGCATTTGTAAATCTGATGTCTTTGACATCATCTCCTCACTTACATTGGGATGAGTTTGATGGAGAGAAAAAGACCTGCTGACCAGTCTCCCATCCTTAACTCTGCCAAGTGTTGGTTTTCACATATACTTTCTATAAAGAAAAAGCCTGCCTGGGAGTCCTGCTGTTTCCCCTCCTTGGTCCATTTTTTAATTACAGTTAACACTTTCTGCTCTCTGCTATAAGATAAAATGAGTCCTGTGGATATGAATCACTAAGTGATGAGTATTATCACTGGCCTTTGCTCTCATTCCCTGGTACATTTCATAGATGGTATCACTGAGAAGCTTTCACCATGCCCTCTCCTGTGCCACTGCTTCATTCTTAAAACATTTTACTTAAAACATTTTACTTGTCCATAGGCCACTGTACAAAGGCTGTTAGCTGGAGTGGGGAATGTGTGTGGGTAGGGGAAGGAGCAACAGTAAGGTATTACTCCAGCTTAGCTCTGTGGAATTCAGTGGAGTTAGACCAGTACAAATCTAAAGCAACACTGTGATGAATTGATAAATCCTATTTGCTCGCATCTGCCCACTCTGAGCCAGAGCTGGAGACATTGCTATGTGCTGGTGCATGCCAGAGCATGTGCAGAGTGAGTGTTGTGCTCACGACCAGTGCACAGGAGACAGATGGTAAAACCCACCCGTTCTGAAGCGTGCCTACAGAAAGTATGATTTTTGTGCTCTTGTGGTGCTGGCAGATGATGCAACAGCAATATTCTTACATTTCAGCGAGCTGGATAGTCTCATAAGTGCTATTTTACCAATATTCTCTTCTAACACCTTTTTGTTTCACAGCTGCCTGCACAGCATGTGGCACAAACCACCGATGGAAACTGGTTGCTGCTGTAGCTGGGACAGATCTGCCATTTAGTGTGAGAACTGGCCTATAGGGAAGAAAAGTAGATCTCAGCTACCAGGGAACTCTTGGGAGAGAAGATGCGTCTAGTGGAGCGATGATCTTCACCCCTTCTAAAATGACAATAAACTCCCTGTGTTAGCACTGTGTAAGCAGAGATTATTTTGGTTGAGGTGGATGGAGGGGAAGGGAAAAGGATGTCTTTACCCTAAATGGATAACATTTCTTTGGCTGAGCAAGTTCAGCTTGTGACCAGAGAATGAAACCATATGTGCTTTTGCACAAGCCATCAGAAGTCCTGGGGACACTTCATTTGTGACAGCACCAGCCTCGCAGATGAAAAGGACATACATCACTAAAAGGAGAGCTATATTTGCTAAGGCTTGTATTTCATTTTCTGTTACTGTCATTTTTATCTGTCCTGGCTAAACCTGGTGTCCCTAGAAAGCCTGCCCTAGTGTTCTATTTCCTGCAGCAGGAACGATGCCTGCACTCACAGCAGGGGTATCTTTGCCCAGCTCCTTTGTCAAATGCTGTCATGTACCCCCTGAGCTCCTTGTTCCTGTGCCAGTGGTGGGGACAGTGCAACTCGCTGGTGCAAAGACTTCCTCTCTCTCTCAGACAAAAAAACCTCTGACTCAGCTCTGCCTTTTGACTCGAACCAGTAAGAGCAGCATTTCTCAAGAAAAAGTCTTGTTCCCAGTTTAGCAGATAGGGACTCTCTGGGTATGAGAAGGGGGAAAAGTAATCTGTTATATTGCAGCTGTCACTCAAGAGATTTTAATCTCTCTTCCTTATGTAAGTATGAGAGCATTATAGACACCAGACAGAGGGATCACAACGACTTGACTTCACACACCTATGTAGATATCCTTTTCAGCCTAGTTTGTGTTTTAACATGAGGGAATTAAAGAACATAGCTTCTTGTTTTAAAAAATTGTGGATACTTGCATGATTACCAGTGCAATAGTGAATCCAGATGTGGTTAGTGTGCTCTTTCCTTTTTTCTTTGTTTATATTAAATGTCGCTGCACGTTATTTTTCAGGATGGTGTGATTATTATTTTATGGTGATTGGGCTGTGCTTGGAAGTTCCTCCCTGGAAACTGCTATAAGGTGAAGCAGTCCCTTAAGAACCGGGGGACAGTCATGCATAAACAAGTGGGCTAGTAGTCTGAGATACCTAGATATGACTGGGGGAGACAAAAGATTTTTATGTTAAACTTGAGTCCTTGGCTTCTGGAGCTGGGCCAAGTCCACTTCCTGGAATTATGTCATAGTAGTCAGGGTCATGATGACAACCGGAAAAGACTGGGCAATCCAGTAACTTCTCCTGTCCTCCACCAGAGATGAGGAGTATGGGGGAGCAGAGTAACTGGGAAATTGAAGGAGACAAAGAGACTGTGCCGTGCTAAAAGGAACTGGCTTACAAAAGAGTAAAAGGCAAGTTGCTGGCTCCTTTCCACTGCATGCTCACTGACTTTGTAAGGTCATGGCGAGTCTGCCATCATCCCGTGCGCTATGCTCTCTGCTGCCCTGCCAGTGCCCTAATGCGCAGTGGCTGTGGAGCTGTGCTTCAGTTCAGCACAGCAGACTGCAGCCAAGTCTAGATGACTTTGCAGATGCTGGTGCTGCACATGAAATGTCATGAGATGAACTATGATGCAGCAATCAGGGCAGGACTGAAGCATTTTACTCAGAGGAACAAGGCAGTGGTTTTCTGTCTCTAAGAGGAGTTGCTCAAATGGAATTCCTTTACAAAAGGTTTGGGATTGACACAGCTGGCTGAACTGAGAATGCATTTGTGTTTCAAAATCATTGCAGGTTTTCCTTTACCCTCAGTCGAAAAACAAGGGAGGCAGGGGAGCTTGGGAACCGTGAAATAAAAGTCGCTGTGAGCTCTGTGGACAGGAGACCAGCTAGCTCTCTGCATCCCCAAACACATCTGATTTAGAGAAACCTGAGCACAGCGAACCCTTTTTTTTTGGCAGTATCCAGCACCATTTTTTCTCTCTGGAATTACACAGCTTCTGTTCCATGCTAACAGAATGTCAGTCTCCCCACTACCAACCAAGAAACCAGCAAATGCATTTCTAGTATTAGAACTCTGCACTCAGACTTGTGCTCCTGGTGCCCTTCCCACACACAAATTCAATTCTACCCAAAGCAAGACACACTCGCTGAATAGAGCTAGGTTAGATGGTGAGATGTCAGTCTGCTGGCTTATATGTAGCCCTGACTCCTTGCAACTAGACTTTGACTTGGTTGGCAATAGTAGTGCTGTGCATCCAAACAGTATGATTGCAAAGGTTTTGCTCCTCACCTCCTGTCTGAAGGACATGGCTGCCTGAGCTGGTTGGCATCTGATATTTCTCAGTTGTGATCCACATGCAGCCTCTAGTAAAAGTTCTCAGGGTTCTAACCTACTTAGCAAGGCTAGGGCTGTGCTAGCTGCTGTTGCGTAGAAGAGCTTGGGCAGCAGAGCAGTAGCCGGGCTGACTTGAGTCTGTGCCCTTGGATGCCAGCCCTCACTAGAAAAGGGGGCATCCTGATTGGGTGACAGGGAAACAGAAATGAAAATGATTTCTGGGCTCTTTGAGTTCAACTACGCCTCCCGACCACTGACTGCACTAATTCTGCAGAACTTGGGATGCCCTTATCCTGACAAACAAGGATTTTCAAGGCATTGCTGTACATGTCCTTGCTTTGCATGCAGTGGGCATGGGGAAAAGGGCCTGAGAAAAATGAGCTCCTGCTGCCAGCTCTGTTTGTCAGCTGCCTTCTCACATGTCAGGCAGATCTGAAACATCAAAGGGGCTCCTCCTGAACTAGCTGACCTTTTATTACACATATCCTTTCACTAATACCCAGCAGATTATCTTTGCCTTGCTTCTGCTACTGTGTTTTTGACCTTGTGGCAACCCTTTTGCTTTGAACATGCCGCATGAGTCTCCTTCTCTGGAGATGTTCAAGACCCGACTGGACAGGTTCCTGTGTGACTTGGTTTAGGTGATCCTGCTGTTGCAGGCGGATTGGACTAGATGATCTTTCGAGGTCCCTTCCGATCCGTAATGATTCTATGATTCTATGATTCTATGATGGAGGAGAGGTGGCATTCCCAGGGACTGTACAGCCTCAGGTGGCTCACAGTGGGTGGCAGTTGTTCCTCTCTTAATTTTGTTTTGTACATGTGTTACGGGAAGTGCCTCCAGGCTTGTGCCATTGCCCTGATGCTTCAATCTGATCCTGAAGGGTAGAAGAGCATCGGTTCAGTGGGCATTGAGAGCAAGTGAGTTTAGCCCCAAGTTAGCCATGTATTGCAGTGAACGCGGGAGTTGGCTGTGTTACACACTGGGTAGGCTGCATCCCAAAGCTGCCAAGGACCATCATTTCCAGAGGCTTTCTGCCTCCCTTGAGCAGTCTTGCTGAAATCCAGCGAAGTGCTGGTGGAAACAGTTGCAAGGGGAGTATTTCTGGGGAAATGTGTCACTGGTTAAGTTCTAGAGGTAAACATTGTTATGAGATAAAGCAAGAAGGAAAGCCAGCGCAGTGAGAAATCCCCTGCTTTTATGCACCATTCGGCTGTGACTCAGATGTTCTCTCAATGACCCCATTCTGTGGTTCTTGTTGAGAGGCAGCTACATAACACTGCCCCCCACACACAGCTTGCCTCTGACTCTGCTCACAGGGCTGTCTGCAGCCTTCTCTTTCACGGGTCTACTGTTCCTGTCCTGGACTTTTTCCAAGCAAACACATCCCTCCCACATCATTATCAGCAATTCCCCTATCATGTTATCTGCTGGATAACTTGCTGCACATAAGCAATTTCTGACATTTTCATAGAACCTATCCTTAGGGCAGAGGACACTCACAAAAACATATCAGAATCACTATACAAAAAAGAGCTGTTCCAGAAAATAAAGAGCATAAAGTTTGTGTAGCATGTTGCTCCGACCATTATGAAACCCTGGTTTCCAAGAGAAGGAAGGAAATGAAAGAGGTGTCCGTGTGACCTTCCTTACCCTGGCATACTGCACCACACTCTGAAGGGCTGTCGCACTACCTACCGTGTCATGCCAGCCAGTTGTGGTAGCTAGTGTCTTGAAGATGTGCCTGTTCTTGGCACTGTCATTTCATAGTCTTCAACGTCCATGCAATCTGCATGTCAAGTGTCTCCTTTGTGATCTGAAATCGTCATGCCTTCGTAGTCAGCCTTGGGGAGACTATTGAGGAAGATTATCCCCAAACTGACTTCCATCTCCATGGAAAAGCCCAGCTTCCAATGTGTCTGCACAGGTTATCCCCTTTGCCAGCAAACTAGCTTTATTGTTCAAGGGCTGCACTCTTCAAGTGGCACCTGATGAGCATTTTCACTCCCGCTTCATCAGTTTGTTGCTTCCTGCGTGACCTGTCATTTTCCCCAGTATAGAGATGGGCTGCCTGGGAGGGCTGAAGTGCCACAGTGAATACGCTTCAGTGCTGTATGGAGGAGCATTAGAACTGACAGAATGAGTAGTTCTGTTGGACATAGCTACCATTCACTCTTTGTCTCTTTAGTCTCCTGGGCAACTACTGAGTATACTGTACCAGTTGTGAAAGAGACCAGGGCCCCTTCCATTCCAGTACCAGTGGATCAAGCTCTCTGGTTCATCCTATGTATTTTTTTAACCCAGTTTTCTTAAACCACAGTGAGCTTTTCTGAAACTGAGGTCTTAATGCTGGACTTAGTCTTTAAATAATGAGGTTGAACAGTTCTATAGAGTCTTAGTTCTCTATAGAGTATAGGTTGGCAGGTACTCAGTAGACAACAAAGCCACGATGATTTCTGTTGTTAGCAATAATACAAACAACACTCCATATTTGCCATCTCAGAAAGAATCTGAGAGCTACTGGCTGAGACAGAGAAATATCAGGCAAAGCTGCACTTGTAGAAGGTAGGCATGAACTGTAGACAAAGTAGCCTGTTCTACACAGAAATAGTTTTTCCTGGGCTATGAGATATTATTGAGACAAAATTGGAATGATCCAGTTAGGTCATGAAAAAAGATATGTGATTTGTGAGGGTAAAGGTAACTCAACATCATCTTAATGGCAATAATATTAAATATGCATTCCTAAATTTGATGCTTGAGAGCCAACATTCTTCTAATTTAGTGGTTTCTACTCATTTTCAAATACAATGCATAGGCATAGAAAGGAACAGTAGAAGCACTGGTTTGGAAGATTACTTTTGTGGGTGCAGGTAAAGGTATGCAAGTTATAGAAGTCCCACTTTAGCACCCCACATTTTTTGACCACCTGGGAAAAGAATGATTGACTTTTTAAGCTAATACAGCACATATAAGCAATGGCAGTCAAAGAGCCATCTATGTTTAATTCTGTTTCTCCTGCTGCAGAGAGAATAGTCTCTAATTGCAGCATAGGTGGTGGCAATATCTTAAACATATAACAGAATGACTTCTCCATGGACCAAAAACATAGCCAAGCTCAATCGTAGAGGTACGTAGACTTCATGTACTTCATGTACCTAAGTTACTCCGAGATGACCTTTGCAACGCTAATTAAGCTGACTCACTGCATAAGGTTTGACATAAATAATTCCTGAATGCACAAAAGGCAAAAAACATACATACAGAGTTCTGAAAGTTTAACTTTCTTTTTCTGATGCAGAGAATGTCAGTCCTCGAAGGCTTCTGCCACTAAACAATGCTGGATTCCTGTCAAAGTGGCAGCTGATAGCCATTCTGGGAGTATGACTACTGATGGTTCAGCATCTGCCAGCTTGGCCCGTTTTGTTTCTGCAGGATTCAGGCAGCAGTTCAATTTGGCCTCTCTCAGCAGAGATCATTCCAAGCACTGAGGGGTGGAAAATCCCTTCCGTGCATATAACATACCTTTGACATTACACATTTCTTCCTCCTCTTGAAAATGTGAAGGTCTCCTCTGCCTCAGTTTCTACAGGCAAGAGGATAGCTCTTTTCCTGTGCTTCTAAGATATTGCCCCAAAGTTCTTCCATGCTGTTTCAGTGGGAATCACAGAACATCGTGTTGCTAAGAATTGTGATTTATGATTTCTGTCCTTCTCTTGCCAGCAAGAGGAATGAGCAAGTGGTTTACTGGTATTTGAACTTGCTTCTTTGTTCTTGTAACCATGCAAAACCATGGGGTCCTGCAGCAATCTGCATCCAGGCAGAGGGCTCTCTGGTGATGCTCCAAATGATACTTGGAGTGCAGGGGAATTTGTGTGGAATGTCCCTGCAAAGTACCCCTGAACATGCAAAGAGGACCTACTCTTTTACAAAGTCAGTTGAAGTTTCTAGGAATAATATTATGTGAAGGGAGACTAGGGTTAAATTACCAAGTCAATAGACATCACTTGGAGGAACAAAGCTCAGAGGTGAAGGCAGATAGCAGTATCAGGGTGAACCAGAGTTCAGGCCACTATGTGTGGTATTAACTGTGCTTTATGCAGAACAGTTGAATGGATGGGCAGCACAAAGCCCTGTAGAAGTAGGATAGGCAGAAGGTTAGGTGTTACTGTCTAAAGCCAGGCAAATTTTCATACATCCTGAGTTGCTGGGCTGGATCCCAGAGAGATTAAAAGAAAAGAAAACCACTGCTTCTCTCAGCAGAACTGACTTGTGACTTCTGCTGCAGTACAAGTGCCACATGCATCAGTGTTCGAACATACTTTGTTAGGAGGAAGAGATGCCTTGGTAGAGGCATATATGAGTGGTGAGACTAGCATGATGCTACTGTAGGAGATATGCAGGATGTGTAAATATCATTGGTATTAGTAGACCTCCATGCACCACATTTTTGTCATCAGCAAACAGACTCTTGTTTTCTCTTCATCTGCTTCTTCTCATCATGCATAGAGAGTCAAGGAGCTTGGTCTGTGCCACCATACTGTACAGCTACTAAGGGGGAGGCTTTCTACTGTTTTGAAAGATGAAGCAGAGAAGGAAATTGAATGTGAATGCAATGTTTTGGGGTCATATGCCCCGATGGTGCAAATCAGCACAGCCTCAGTTAGTTCAAATGTCAGTGACAAGCCCCTATTGGAATAGAAATGAGCCCCTATTGGAAAGCAGCAAATCTGATGAGGATATAGAGGATAGAGAACCCACACTGAAGGTCCAGGCAAAGTCTCATACATCCAGGAAGGCTTCTAGTGCTACGACGACCTCCTCTACAAAGAAAAGGGTCTTAGTTATTGGAGACTCGCTTCTGAAAGATACTGAGGGCCCAATATCCAGAGCTGACCCCCATCAGAGGGAAGTCTGCAGTTTACCAAGAGCCTGAATCAAGGACATCACTAGGTTGCTCCCTCACCTGGTGAGGTCAGCTGACTATAAACCACTGCTCATCATCCAAACAAGTGCGGAGAAAGCTGTATTCCATGGTCTGAGTGGAATGAAGAAAGACCTTAAGGCATTAGGATGTTTGGTGAAAGACTCTGGGGCACAAATTGTCTTCTGTTCATTATTTCCTTTTTGGGGTGAGGACATGGGCCAGAACAGAAGGACTAAGTACATCAACGTCTGGCTAAGGAACTGGTGTTACAGGCAGGGCTTTGGGTTCTTTCAGACACCAGGATGAGCAGATACAAACNCAGTCCAGAAGGTTCCTCAAGTGCGTTGGTGACAATTTCCTGATGCAGATGGTGGAAGAGCCCACTAGGAGATGAGCACTGCTGGATCATGTCCTCACCACCAATGTGGGTCTGGTTGAAGCAGTAAAAGGTTGAGGGTTGCCTTGGTTGCAGTGACCATGAGATGGTGGAGTTCAGTGTCTCATGTGTATTTGAGGGGTGGGTGTCAGGAGGATGGCACTGGGCTGTTCTCGTTGTCATGTAGTGATAGGACGAGGGGCAATGGTTGTAAGCTGGAACACAGGAGGTTCCACATCAACCTGAGAAGGAATTTCTTCACGGTGAGGGTGACGGAGCACTGGAACGGGCTGCCCAGGGGGGTTGTGGAGTCTCCTTCACTGGAGATGTTCAAGGCCCACCTGGATGTGTTCCTGTGAGGCTTGGTCTAGGTGATCCTGTTGTGTCAGGGGAATTGGACTAGATGATTTTTCGGGGTCCCTTCCACTCCGTAATAATTCTATGATTCTATGATACTGTTCTAAACATTGGTAGGTCTCTTGCTGCAAGTTCTATGGCACAATGTAGAAGATTTAAAAATATTTTTTTTCTGCCAATTTTTCACAGACTGCATCCAAAGAAATGCTAGGAGTTAGCTTTTGAGTGGCAGTGCTTGAATCAAATCACAGCTGCACTGAATGCTCTTGTTGCTCAGAGCAACCCTCACTGTATGTACTAGACTGTTGTGTTCAAAAGGCTGTTTTCACACCTAAAAATCCCCTTGAGTTATACTAACAAGTGACAAATAACCTGCTTCAAATTCTTATGGGAGTCCTACAGGATATGAGTGTGGGGAACATAGAATCATAGAACAGTTTTGGCTGGAAGAGACCTTCAAGATCTTTGAGTCCAATCTTTTCCTAGCTCTATCAGCATCACTATACCATGTCCCCCAAAGCAACACCTACCCTTCTCTTCAACATCTCCAGGGATGGAGACTCTCCTTAGACAGGCTCTTCCAATGCCTGACAATCCTTTCAGAAAGAAATTCCTCCTGACGTCCAACTTGAACCTTCCCGGGTGCAGCTTAAGGCCATTTCCCCATGTCCTCACAAAACAGCCACTAGGGAGAAGAGACCAATCTCTGCCTCTCTACAACCTCCTTTCAAATAGCTAGTAGAGAACACAATAAAGTGTCCCCTCAATCTCCTCTTCTTCAGGCTAAACAGCTCCAAATCCCTCAGCCATTCCTCATACTACAGTATAGATATAAGACTCTCATTTTTCCCGAGAGGAAATCCTGTCACCTTCTGTGCTTAGACAGTTGCAGCAGAAAGGTCCACATGGATTCACAAAGGAAGTGTTTCCTCTTCATTTGAGATGAAAACAAGAGACAAGACTCCCTTTCAATATAAGCATGTGAATACTTTGAATGCAAGTGCACCAAAGTGCAAGAAAGTCTCAGTATCTAGTCTTTTGATTTTTGAGGATGACATCATTTTAGTTTGTAAGTCCATCAGGTTTCTTCTCTGTCATAGACAGTCAGAAAAAGAGGAAGACTAGATATGATTTACAGTTATTTCCTATAAGAAATTGAGGGCCAGCACAGTCAGGGTCAAAGACTGAAGCAACAGCAGCTTTCACAGTAACAACTAGTCTTTCATTTCTAGATCCTCATGCCTAGCTCACTAGAGTAGTTTCAGGTAAATTCTATTTATAAGAGAGAAAAGTTCTAGACCAACTAAGCCAAGTGCCAGACATTCCAGAGTGGCAAAAGGTCTGAAAGGAAAGAAAATAATTTCTGTGCTACCTTGACCTCAGATACACCCGTGTGCTAAAACAGGAAAGATAAGACATGACTGGTCTTCATTGTGCTTGTACTCAGAGCATCCTTACCTAAAATTAAAACTACAACAGCAAATAACATGAATGATGGCACAACAGCAGCTGCAGCTTAGATACTGAGGTCTACGTTTCTGGAGATTGGGTTCTGGGTGTTAAAGTCTTTGTTCTTATTTTCCAAGTTTCATGTCGTAGCATTAGCCGTAAATCTACCATATCTTTCAGCCTCATGATTTTTAGACTAGATATTAGGAAGCATTTCTTTACTGAGAAGGTGAACAAACATTTGAACAGGCTTTCTACTGGTGGTTGACACCCCAAGCCTATCAGGGTTTAAAGGGCATTTGGACAATGTCCTTAATATCCTTTAACTTTTTGTAAGTTCTGAAGTGATAAGGTAGTTGGACTGTATGATTGTTGCAGGTCCCATCCAACTTAAATATTCTATTCTATTCTATTCTATTCTATTCTAATTCTACTCTATTCTATTCTATTCTATTCTATTCTAATTCTACTCTATTCTATTCTATTCTATTCTATTCTAATTCTACTCTATTCTATTCTATTCTATTCTATTCTAATTCTACTCTATTCTATTCTATTCTATTCTATTCTAATTCTACTCTATTCTATTCTATTCTATTCTATTCTAATTCTACTCTATTCTATTCTATTCTATTCTATTCTAATTCTACTCTATTCTATTCTATTCTATTCTATTCTAATTCTACTCTATTCTATTCTATTCTATTCTATTCTAATTCTACTCTATTCTATTCTATTCTATTCTATTCTAATTCTACTCTATTCTATTCTATTCTATTCTATTCTAATTCTACTCTATTCTATTCTATTCTATTCTATTCTAATTCTACTCTATTCTATTCTATTCTATTCTATTCTAATTCTACTCTATTCTATTCTATTCTATTCTATTCTAATTCTACTCTATTCTATTCTATTCTATTCTATTCTAATTCTACTCTATTCTATTCTATTCTATTCTATTCTAATTCTACTCTATTCTATTCTATTCTATTCTATTCTAATTCTACTCTATTCTATTCTATTCTATTCTATTCTAATTCTACTCTATTCTATTCTATTCTATTCTATTCTAATTCTACTCTATTCTATTCTATTCTATTCTATTCTAATTCTACTCTATTCTATTCTATTCTATTCTATTCTAATTCTACTCTATTCTATTCTATTCTATTCTATTCTAATTCTACTCTATTCTATTCTATTCTATTCTATTCTAATTCTACTCTATTCTATTCTATTCTATTCTATTCTAATTCTACTCTATTCTATTCTATTCTATTCTATTCTAATTCTACTCTATTCTATTCTATTCTATTCTATTCTAATTCTACTCTATTCTATTCTATTCTATTCTATTCTAATTCTGTTCTGGTTTTGCTGTCATTGTCTACTCTCTGGAGGAGAAGGGGAATGAAGGCCACAGCTGTTCGGTGAGGCTGTAGTAGCAGATTGCAAGTTGTAGCGGGTTGGGGATTCTCCA
>VXBP01000216.1:0-19102 GCA_013400115.1 Rhinopomastus cyanomelas | reverse complement strand
AACAAGGGCAAGTGTAGAGTCTTGCATCTGGGCACCTTAGGGAGGCAGGGTCAATCAGTCAATGAATATTAACACTAGCAGAAGAAAAACAGTGACTGGGGACTCACATACTCTATTCAGAAGTCTGAGTTCTGGAATTACACTCTAGCTGTATGGAGTTAGGCAAAGCCCTTTTTTCATAAATGAAATCAGACTATAAAATACTAGGTTAGGTGGGATTAGGTGTATGTCATCAGTGTATCAGTAAGTGTGGATTTAACATGATAGCTGAGACGATCAGCCTTCTTTCATGCTAAATGTAGGAGGTCTTAAGCTTTTTCATGGAACAAATTAAATAGAGTCAACAGAAACCACGTGCAAGCCAATGAAAAGCACATCTCAAAGAAAGAAAGTTACTTGGTCAGATAGTCCTTCCACAAGACTGCCTGAAAATGTGGAATACTTAGGAGGGCTTCTTAATTGAGTTATACACATTAAAATAAAAAGAAAGCCTCTGGAAGAGAAAAAAACATCCTACACTTGGCTCTGAGAGGAAGCAAAGTGGCAGCATTCCTATGGCACAGAACAAGCTGGAAAAGCAGATTATATTTCAGAGCAAGCAAATATCTTCTGCTGTTTGGTCCTACTGTATTCAGGAACAGAAAATTTTTGTGTAGATTCTTGACAAATAAGGAAGATGTTGTGAAAAAATCTCACATCTGAATTGCCATTTTATCCTACAAATATAAACACTCATCGATACTTCAAATATGGGTTTATCCTGTTACAATTCAACAGGATGCAGTTGAACTTCCAGTATGTCTTGAGAAAGTTAAATGTTTTGAAGTACTATTTAACACAAATGAAAATTAAATTTAAAAATCAGTATTTTAGCTGATAAGAAAAATTAAAGCTTTAAAGACACAACAGTTAAATGATATGGATTTCTATGTGCTAGTCTATGTGCTATTTCTATGTGTTATTAAAAGTGAAGTAAACTAATAAGGAAAATGGAGATGGAGTCTATTAACTACCTATGTACACTAAGGTATCCCATTGTGGGTTCATATGCTCAAGAATACTCTGCTCAGACCGGTGTCTTAGCATCTGCTGCATATATAACAATTTCATCAGGAATTTGCTCTTTATATTTAGATATTTAGAGTGCAAACAATTGGCTTTTTCATGCAAAGTATTACTACTAATTGCTTAAACCCTCCAGATCTTACCAGTCAGCAAGCTTGCTGCTGTGCCAAGCAATTAGTTTTGAAAACAGTACTCACTGTGAAGACTTTCTCAGGCTGACCACGAGCCCTCATGTTTGTGTCATGTATTTGCTTGAGTATCATCCAAGCTTCATCATGTTTTCCAATCTAAACATATCATTAAAACATTTACATGAAATATAAATACAAACTAAGATACTCACTATAGTAATTAACAATCTTAATGCCTTTTATATAGAGGTTATGATATAAATACAGAATTAATTTTGACTGGAATCTAAAAAATGTTTGGAAAGTTATACCTCCAGCAAGAACCGTGGGCTTTCTGGCATAAAGGTGAGGGCTACTACAGAAGAGACGCAAGGAAGAGCACAGACAATCACAAACACTCGCCAGCTGTGGAACTGGTAGGCAGAGCCCATGCTGAAACTCCATCCTATGAAATCAGAAACACACAAAATGTAGAGAAATATGGAATATTACATGTGGACATCTGCATCTTCTTGGAAATGCAGAATGATGCATGTATTTAAATGAAGCCTGATTGACTTTTTTTATTTTCACAAGTATTGGTGGTTTCACAAGCAATTTCACTCTATGAATTCCTGCTTCTTGCATGTGGCTAGTCATGCTGGAAAATGGCTGTATTATGCAGGGAAGAATACAAGACTTATGCAGGCTTGAGCAAGCGTCTTTTGAGTTTATTAGCACAATCTGCATGAAGGCAGTTACAGGAACCATCCAGGGACACCATCACCACAGGTAAGAATACATGTACAAATAAACAGTTTTGATAAATACTGGAAGAAGGGAGAATTTAAAATCTACACTCAGATTATACATCATAGGGGATTGTACAGGCTTCCCGATTAAGCTTTTCTACAAATACTTTTCTTCAGTCCTCTTAATAAGAAACTCCTAATGTAATAGAATATGACACGTGAAGTATTTACAGTGCTTCACTTCTGTTTCCATCCTGTTTCACAGCACCATAAAACTGCTTAGATTCTGTTAGAAGTTAACTGATATCTCTCCCTCCTGCCCCATAAATAAATGTACAGGAAAAATACCCTGTATTTAAACATTTTTTGGTGATGAGCTTACCTTAAGTACAGATAGAAATTATTATTAGTAGAAATTGAGAAAACAACCAGCTATGAATCAACTGTTATCTGAAAAGTTTATCTTCTCTGTGTGCTGACTGAAAACATAGTGCAGAAGCCAATGCCAAAGTAAGCTGAGAAGAACAGACGTGAGAATACTGGAAAACCCATGTGTGAAATGCAGGGCCAGTTGTTCAGCTTTTTAATTAACAAAATATGTGATTGTTTGGTATATTATGAGTGGATTATTGAAATGCTATAATTGCAACACACATCAGAACTGATCTTAAAAAAGAGAAAAATGTTATTTGGGTTACTTCCTGGCCTATTGGTCTGTGCAGCACAGCAGAAGTTTTCAAGTAAAACTTTCAAAGATAGCTTATTAAAAGATAAGTGGAAAATAAGAATAGTGATACTGAGTATGTTACTGAAATAAAGTCAATTTGTTTATAAATTGCCAAAATATAAAGGCCAAATAAAGACCGGACTTGGTCTAATCTTATGTATGTCTTTGCTAACCGATTTTTCCAGACAAAAGCCATGGTTAACTGCATCTTTCTGGATGTTGGAAAGCAAACGGTACCACATGGTAGCGAACGATTTATTCAATAGTTGTTTAGATTAGATATTTATCTGCTACATATGTAGTGTATCTTGGAATGTAAATATCTCATGCTGTGGGTGAGAAATGCTTTCTTGGGATAAAAAAAATTCTAATATTTAAGTGTTCACGTGTAGCTATAAAACGCAATCAATTTATTATTTCTTCTGGCCCTTTATCAACAGCTTGGCAAAACTTTTTTGGCCGCAGACTTCAGCTGTGTCTGAAATGACACCATCTTGCTCTGCAACCCTGTTTAATCCTGTCATCTTTAACCTAGGAACACAGAGGTAAAAATGAGTGACGGTGTTGACAATAATCTTGGAATGCCATGCTACTGTTTTTAAAGAAAGTCTACAGAGAAATACACCTTCCCTCAAGTTGGTTGAAGTTTAATGCTTAATTTTATTCCAAAACAGAATAATATGATGATAGAATCATTTAGGTTGGAAAATACCTGTAAGATCATTGACTACAACCAATAACCTAACTGTATCAAGCTCACCACTAAACAAGATCTCTAAGCTACTAGACTTTTAAGTCTGGCAAGGGATGGCTATTGAACCAGTTCCCTGCTGCAATTCTCGGGAACTCTTTCCATTAAGAAATTTTTCCTTATGGCCAATTTAAACCTCTCCTGGTGCAACTTGAGGCCATTTTCTGTTGACTGATCACTTCTGCTTGGAAAAGAGACCAACCCTCACCTCACTACAGCCTTCCTTCAATTAGCTGTATGGAACAGTAAGGTATTTCTTCACTCTGTTTTAATTAAGACTAAACAGCACTATTTTTCTCACCTGCTCCACATGAGGCTGGTTCTTTCACCAATCTACTACAGCACCCCAATATCATTCTTGTAGTGAGGGGCCTAAAAGGGAACACAATGCTTGAGGTGTCACCTTACCACTGTTGGCCGCACTATTTCTGATACAACACAGAACATCAGGGACTGGAAGGGACCTCAGAAGATCATCTAGTCCAATACCCCTGACACATCAGGATCATTTACACCAAGGCACACAGAAACATATCCAGGCAGGTTTTAAATGTCTCCAGAGACGGAGATTCCACCACCCCCCTGGGAAGCCTGTTCCAGTGCTCTGTCACTCTCACTGGGAAGACGTTCCTTCTCATATTTATGTGAAACCTCCTATGTTCCAGTTTACATTCATTGCCCCTTGACCTATCACCAGAAGACATTGAGAAGAGCCTGGCTCCATCCTTCTGACACCCATCCTTCACATATNAGTCTGATGGTGTGTCAGCCACTCCTCCCAGTTTTGGGTCATCAGCAGACTTGCTGAAAGTGCACTCTAATCCTTCACNCCAACCTAAAGAGACCCAGCTCCCTCAGCCTTTACTCATAAGGGAGATGTTCTACTCCCTTCATAATCATTGTGGCTCTGCACTGGACTCTCACCAGCATCTCCACATACCTCTTGAAATGAGGGGCCTGAAACTGGACACAATACTCCAAATGTGGTCTCACCAGGGCAGAGTTGAGGGGGAGGAAAACCTCTCTCGATCTGCTAACCTACTCCCTTCTGATCCACCCCAGGATACCATTGGCCTTCTTGGCCACAAGGGCACATTGGTGGCTCATGGTCATCCTACTGTCCACCAGGACCCCCAGGTACCTTTCTCCTACACTGTTCTCCAACAGGTCAGACCCCAACCTATAGTGTTACCCAAATGCAAGACTCTACACTTGCCCTTGTTACAGATCATTACATCTCTCCCTGCCCAGCTCTCCAGCCTGTCCAGATCCTGCTGAATGGCAGCACAGTCTGATGGTGTGTCAGCCACTCCTCCCAGTTTTGGGTCATCAGCAGACTTGCTGAAAGTGCACTCTAATCCTTCACCCAAGTCATTAACGAATAGATTGAACAGGACTGGTCCCAGCACCAACCCTTGGGGGACTCCACTAGATACAGGCCTACAACAACACTCTGCCCCACTGACCACTACTCTCTGGCTTCTATCCTGCAGCCAGTATATGATCCACCTCACTACCTGATCATCTAGACAACACTGCCTCAGTTTGGCTGCGAGGATGCTGTGGGAGACTGTGTTAAATGTTTTACTGAAGTCAAGGTGATCTTCTTGGCACTTGGGCACATTGCTACATTTAGCCCACTGTCAGTAAATATTCAGAGATCCTTTTCTGCCAGGCAGCTTTACAGACAATCTCTCCCAAATCCTTACCATTTCTTGGGTTTGTTGTGACCCAAGTGCAGGACGTGGCACTTAGCCTTGTCAAAACGCATACAATTGGCCTCAGCCCATCAATCCAGCCTGGCTAGGTCCCTCTGCAAACGCTCCCTACCTTCAAGAAGACCATAGTTCCCTTCCAGCTTAACTGATGTTGCATTCTATCTCATCATTGAGATCATTGATAAAGATATTAAAGATAAGCAGTCATAACACTGAACCCTGGGGTTCATCACTTGTGACCTGTCAGCAACAGGATTTAATGCCATTCACTACCATTTCTTGGACCTGGCTTTACAGCCAGTTTTTCACACTGCAAAGAGAGTATGACTGTTCAAGTCATGGGCAGCCAGTTTCTCCAGAGGAAAGCTATGGAAAACCAAGCAGAAGGCTTTACTGAAGTCCAGGTAGACAACGTCCACAGCTTTTCCCTCATCCACTAGGTGTGTCATCTTGTCATAGAATTAGAACAGCAGGACCTGCCTTTCATCACTAAGTCTGAGCACCTGGTTATCCTGTAAATGGCATAATAGAACGAAGACTTAAAATTAAAGAATACAAACAAAGTAGGATGTAAAATACACTCCCTTTTTCTAAAATGCTAGATTTATGGAATTTCAAATGTTTAATAATGTGGGCATACTTGTAAATTAAGAAGGGAAGGAAACAAAGAAGGAAAGGTTTCTAATAAGTTAATGTGGCAGTCAGAGAGCATTTGTTTTGGGTATTGTGTATACATTCTACTACAATAATTAGAATAATATTCTTCCTTATACACCTTAGACTGTTGGACAAAATCACCAGATACAAAACTCACAGGATTCCTGTTGCTTAAGGTAATTTTCAGTCAGAACAGTGAGATGGTCTAATTTGTTGGACAGACATGCAAATGTTAGTATCACAGGGAAGGCAGTACAGAAGAGAGATTTTCATCTTGGATTCACAAAATGGCTCACTTGGAAGGGACTTTAAAGATCATCTAGTTCCAATAATCTCTCACTAAACCAGGTTGCCCAAAGCCCCATCCAGTCTGGCCATTCCGGGGAGGGGCCATCCAGAACTTGTCTGGTTAACCTGTTCCAGTGACTTATCACCCTCATAGGGAGAAATTTTTTCCTAAAATCTAATCTGTCTACACTCTTTAAGCTTGAAACCATTCCCCCTTGTCCTATCACTAGAGTTCCTCATAAAAAGTCCATGTCCAGCTTTCCTGTAGGCCTTCTTCAGGTAGCAAAAGGCTGCTGTAATCTTTCCTGTATAAGACTTGGACCCTTCTCCAGGTGAAACAGCCTCAGTTCGGTCAGTCTGTCCTCATAGCAGAGAGACTCCAGCGCTCTGTTTATACTTAAGGCCCTTCTTTGGAATCACTCCAACAGCTCCAGACATCTTTCTCATATAAAGGACTCCAGAATGAGATGCAATACTCCAGGTGATGTCTCACAAGGACAGAGTAGAGGGGGAGAAGAGTCTCCCTTGACTTGTTGGTGACACTACTGTTGAAACAGCCCAGGATACAGTTGGCCTTCTGGGCTGTGCTCATGCACTATCAACTCATGCTGAGCTTCATGTCTATCAGCATCTCCAAGTCATAGAATCATAATGGACTGGAAGAGACCTTGAAAGATCATCTAGTCCAATCCCCCGACACAGCAGGATCACCTAGACCAAGTCACACAAGAACTCATCCAGGCGGGTCTTGAACATCTCCAGTGAAGGAGACTCCACAACCACCCTGGGCAGTCTGTTCCAGTGCTCTCTCAACCTCACTGTGAAGAAGTTCCTTCTCCTTATGTCTGTTCTCAGTCCTTCCACCACCTAGCATGTATTTGTGCTTGGGATTATCCCAACCCAGATGTAGTACCCTGCAATTGACCTGTTGAACCTCGTGTAGTTTGTGTGGGCTCAGTTCTCAAGCCTGTGAATGGCCCTCTAGATGGCTTCTAATCCTTATGGAGCTCTGACCGCATCACACAGCTTGGTGTCACTATCAGATGCTGAGGGTGCGCTCAATGCCACTATCCATGTCACTAATAAAGATGATGAGCAACACTGGACAAAATACTGACCCCTTAGGAAAACCACTTGTTGTTGATTTCCATTTTGACATCAAGCCACTAGATGATCTTTTGAGGTCCCTTCCAATCCCTAATGATTCTGTGATTCTGTGATTGATCACAACGCTTTAAGTGCAATCTTTCAGCCAATTCCTTATCTTTGTCTGCCTGTCAAATCCACATTTCTCAATTTAGAGACAAAGATTTAGTGTGGGACAGCGTCAGATGCCTTGCACAGGTCCAGATAGGTGACATGACTTACTCTATCCTTATCCACCAAAGCTGTAACCCTGGCATATAAGGCCACTGGGTTTGTCAGATATGATCTGCCCTTAATGAAGCTGCGTTAGCTGTCACAAATCACATCCTCATTTTCCATGTGCCTCAGCATAATTTCCCTTAGGATTTGCACCATGATCTTGCCAGCGGGAACTTCACTGGACTGCTATGGTTTCTCAGATAGGATGAATAATGGTTTAGCGTCTTCATCCACAAGTTCCCTTAAAACCCGCGAGTGAATCCCATGAGATCGCATGGACTTGTGAATCATCAGGTTCTTCATTAAGGTCACAAACCTGATGTGCCCCTACCATGCGTGGAGCTTCCTTCTCCCAGTTTCAGTCTTTGACTTCTGTTACTTGAATGGCACGGTTTTAGAGCTTTTGGGCGAAGACTGAATCAAAAAAGTCATTGAGCACTTCAGCCTTCACCATAGTTCAGCTAACCATTTCACCTATTTCCTTCAGGAGAGGGCTCACATTTTACTGTGTGTCCCTTTTTTCAACAGCATACCTATAGAAGCTTTTCTTGCTTCCCTTGATGTCCCTGGTCAGATTTAATTATATCTGGGTTTTGGCTTCCCTAACCCTATCCCTGGCTGTGCAGACAATACCTCTACACTCCTCCCTGGCTACCCATCCTCACTTCCACACTCTGTAGGCTTCATTGTATCTAAGTTTGTCCAGGAGTTGCTTGCTCATCCACACAGGCCTCCTGGCATTTTTACCTAACTTTTAGTAGGGATGCAGTGCTCCTGAGCTTGGAGGAAGCAGGCTTTGAAGATTAATCTGCTTTCTTGGGCATCCAGCCCCTCCAGGACTTTATCAGACTGCTTTCTATTGAGGAGGTCCCTGAAGAGGCTGAAGTACTTCGTCATCAGAAACAGTCCCAGAAATACACAGAGCCACTGGTATATTTAGAAAACCTGCCTTTCACTGTTCTTATTAATGTTTTATGAGACTGAACTGCACAAGGAGCACTTCTGTGGCACCCAAAATCTACCTGGCTTTGTACCTTTTATAGAACAACAGCAATATCTTGTGTTCTGTAGCCATACCTGGAAAACACTGGTGGTAATTAATTTTAAGATGTGATTTATTAATGCAAGTGAAACATACCACATCTAATTCAAAGCTATGAGCATACGTTTTACTTTACTGTCACCTCAATAGCCTATAAAACAGTTTTTAACTCCTCAGAATATCTGAGGTGCATGTCTAGTGTAAATGTTAATTCTGGATTTTTACTTATATTTATACTATCTTTACATAGTCTATACAATGTATTATAAGATTATATATATACTATTTATATTATATTTATTTTATTATTATATCTTAGTCATCTTTCTGTTTTGTATTTTATTTGCTGCTGCAATTTACCCTGTGATTTAAAATATCTGCTGAGTTAAAGGTAACAGAGTGTGTCAGGACTATAAGAAGTAATTTGTAGGAAAAAAAGGGAGCTGCAACACAGCTTTCTTGTGCTATTTTTCCTGCTCTCCTGTCTATTCTAGCACTAGATCCGCAAAACAAAAATTTTTTTAAGTGCAGACCAAGTTTAGATTTATGATTTCATTTAACACATCAAATAATCCTAGGTTACAAGCTAATCTGGAAAATGGAGCCATTAGAGCAGCTCTGAATTTAGCTTACAAAGTGCTTTCATTTCTATTGGATCTAAGTTCTGAAATCAAATGGAAGTGTGTTCTTGGATGTAACTCAATTTTCTTCTTTCCCTGGTTTGTGAAACGGTAACAAAGACAGAGAGGTCTGCATGGTTGCATTCAGAGCACTGCACAGCAACTTAGAGCTAAGCTTCACCCTTGCTCCCTGACTACGCCGTATTAAAGACACATGTGTCTTAAAAATGTGGCAAGTCTCAATGTTTTATTAATTTCAGAACCCTTGTCGCAAATGCATGTTGGGAGTGATGAGCTGTACAGCAGTGTAAAACCTTCAGTGACCGAATCTAGAGCTGCTGCAGCAACCTTTGTGCTGAATACTACCCTCCCGCTTCACAAACTGCTGGAAAAGGCCAAATGAATCACAGACATGGTAATTACTGATTACAGGAACACAGCTGCACACAGCAGAGCAGAGACAAATGTAAAAGATGATGATACTGTATCTAATCATCAATTTACTTGTCAAATATAAGTCTTCCCTTCCAATAAAGCATTTAATCTGCTCCATAATATTAACAAATTAAAAGGATACTGTAAACAAGTTCTTGCTCCAAAAGACAGGAAAGAGCACTCCTGTCATGTACTTTCTGAATAAATCTAGAGGTAAACCTGTCCATCTACCACTGTCTTACTTAAACAGCAGATATCTTCAACAGTAAGGATTATCTCCTACAGTGGCAGTTACTACAGAGCAGACTGGTGAGGATGATTTTCTTTACTTCCCAATTGAGGGCCAAATAGGAACATGGCAGCTCCCTACAAATCCACACGGGTTATGCTAAAGTGCTGTGTGGGCAGTGAAGAATATGGGTCACCACAGGCTCTGTGTACATACTGGCTGGCATGTGGAAGATTCCTAAATATCAGAGGAATAAAGCTGTGAAGCACCTTCACCTTACAGAGGCTAATGTAAGCAAATAAAGCCTAACTGAAAAGAAAGGGATTTTATGGCATGGTCAGCTGAAGACTGGCCATTCCCGATAACCTTCATTTTAGTCATTCAGTAGGAATTGTAAGAAACAGATTCACAGCATCGTCAGAAATTGCAAAAAGCTAAGTTTGCATGAACTTCTGTCTTCCAGTAGATCACAGAGGGAACAGACATAAGAATATCTCCAAAACTAGGCATAGAGAGAAAGATACAAAAGGAATCTAGGAATTCATTGTCTCGCTAGAATCTTCAATAGGATCATAGGATTATAGGATGTTAGGGGTTGGAAGGGACCCAAGAGATCATCGAGTCCAACCCCCCTGTCGGAGCAGGACAAAACTATCTAACACAGATCACAGAGGAACGCATCCAGGCAGGCCTTGAAAGTCCCCAGAGAAGGAGACTCCACGACCTCCCTGGGGAGTCTGTTCCAGTGCTCCGTGACCCTCACAGTAAAGAAGTTCCCCCTTGTGTTGAGGCGGAACCTCCTCTGCTGCAACTTACACCCATTGCTCCTTGTCCTATCACAGGGAACAAGTGAAAAGAGCCTGTCCCGCCTCTCCTGGCCAGCCTTCAGACACTTATAAACATTGATCAAATCCCCTGTAAGTCTTCTCTTCTCCAGACTAAAAAGCCCCAAGTCCCTCAGCCTCTCCTCATAAGCCATGCCCTCCTGTCCCCTAATCATCCTCGTAGCCCTCCACTGGACCCTCTCCAGCAGATCCCTGTCCCTCTTAAACTGGGGGGCCCAAAACTGAACACAGTACTCAAGATGAGGCCTCACCAGGGCAGAGTAGAGGGGGAGAAGAACCTCTCTTGATATGTTGGACACACTCCTCCTAATACACCCCAGGATCCCATTGGCCTTCTTGGCCACCAGGGCACATTGCTTTTTATAGCTTTTCTTAACTGTGTTTTACCACACACTTTTGGCCAGCTTTCAGGTTTTTTTGTCCTCAATTTTTAATGTTTTAAGCTTGAAAAATTTCCAGTAGCTAAGATGTGTGGTTTCTGTAAATTTCCACCTGGTGGCACTGGTACTACACTTAATGCAACCAATAATAATAATCTGCAGAAAGGCTTCTACTAGTAAATGTTGTGGTTTTGCTGAGTATTTCCCAAACCTAAGCTAAATCAAAAGTACAATGATATATAATCCTTACTAGAAGTATTTTGCAGCCTAAAGCACTGTAATGCATTATTACTGCATTTCTATTTAGTCTGTCCAGGCATTCATTATTGAGTTGAACTGAGTGACATTTAGGATTTGAGCCTATGTATTTTAGCGGTACTGTCTAGAATAATGGTACAATATTACTGGGTATGAAAGGAAATAGTTAGGCTTTTTTACAAGACTGACTTAAACACATTATTTCTAAATAAATGCAGAAATAATGTTTTCAGAATAATTCTGAAGTTGCATTAATGGGAAATTTCAGCAACACAAAGTGCAATGCTTTTGTTTTCTGTGGTTGGATTGCCAATATCACATGGGAAAGGCAGTGACATTAATTTATATACTTAGATACTCTGCAAACCCACTGGCTCAGCAGGTCAGCTGATTGTAATTTCTGCAGAAGGACTCTGGAAATAGGAAAAGCTGAAGTGTGCAGACTGTGATGGAGGCATCTTAATGAAGGTGTCTCAAACTCTCAATCACACCTCTCTGGCTCTCTAGCTGAAGCTGCTGTGACGTTTAATGGTTCAATGAAAGAAGAAAGTAATAGTATTAAATACTTACATTTTACAAATATGTAAAATTTAGAAATGGACTGCTGACATTTAAAACTGTGATTAAACGGACCAAGATGTTTTCTAAAGTTATATTTCCTGTCTGGTAGAGGAAGGGATTGTCAACCACTGACTCATCATTTACCCTTCCTCTAGAGACCTGAGATTATTAGGTCTTTAATCACTCTGGTAACATCATTTGCCATTCAGACAAGAACCAGTACAGCTGCAAGCAGGCCTGCCCTCACGCAGAAGACAATTTGTTCGTAATACCACGGAACACATCTCCTCTAGACAGCATGGCACTGTGGTCCAGTGAGGTCTCCATGTGTCAAGCCTTTGTAAGTGACATCAATAAAAAATGTTTCTAATATCTACTGTAGTACTGCCCTTCACTGAGGGGAACATCTGAATACCCCCATACTTCAGACAGTTATATGGTAGGATCTGTGCCCAAAATTCAAGGTTTAGTAGTGATATATCAGCCTTTCACTTAAACTTACACTCTGCACAGAATACCTAGCAATGCTGGGGAGAAAAAAAAGAGGAGGGAAGATTGCACCGGTCTATCAAAATTCAACTTTAATCTGGGCCTAAAGTCTGGCTGTATCAAGATGTTATGACTCAGTACCCAATATAGACAAGAAGTGAATCTTTAAAATTCCAGAACAGGCAAATAGATGTAATTGTGCAAGAGAATCAAAGCAATAAATCCTAATAAAGGAACTGCAGGTACTGTACAGCCTGGTCATGTCATCTTTATAAACTTGACAGATGCTAGATGTGATAAAGGATGCTTAATTACTGATCTGCTTATGATTAGAAATCAGAATCTCACTTGCCCTTCTAGCTAGATAAACAGGAGTACGTGTAAGGTCTTGAAGGTCTGTTGTTACTGAATTGATAGGAATCCCATATTTGTATCTTGACTTCGACAAAGGAAGTGGGTGTGGATTAAGGGGCAGGCTGGCATGGGTGACACTGTCATGAGTGTCTATCATAGGCCACGAGATCAAGACAAGGAAGTAGATGAGGCCTTCTACAGGCAGCTGACAGGCAAGAACAACCCCAGGTGACACAAAAAGTTGGGCACCGACCTATTGGAGAGTAGTGTAGAAGAAAGGCACCTGGGGGTCCTTGTGGACAGCAGGGTGACCATGAGCCACCAATGTGTCCTTGTGGCTAAGAGGGCCAACAGCATCAAGGGGTGGTTCAGAAGGGGGTTGTTTAGCCGACTGAGAGAGGTTCTTCTCCCCCTCTGCTCTGCCCTGGCGATGCCCTGGCATCTGGAGTGCGATGTCCAGTTCTGGGCCCCTCAGTTCCAGAAGCACACGGAACTGCTGGAAAGAGTCCAGCGCAGAGGCAGAAAGATGATGAAGGAAGTAGAACACCTCCATTATGAAAAGAGTCTGAGAGAGCTGTATCTCTTTAGATTGGAGAAAAGGAGAATGAGGTGAAGTCTCCTTCTGTGAAAAGTGGGTGTCAGGAGGATGGAGCCANATCTGACCAAGTAACTTTCTTTCTTTGAGATGTGCTTTTCATTGGCTTGCACGTGGTTTCTGTTGACTCTATTTAATTTGTTCCATGAAAAAGCTTAAGACCTCCTACATTTAGCATGAAAGAAGGCTGATCGTCTCAGCTATCATGTTAAATCCACACTTACTGATACACTGATGACATACACCTAATCCCACCTAACCTAGTATTTTATAGTCTGATTTCATTTATGAAAAAAGGGCTTTGCCTAACTCCATACAGCTAGAGTGTAATTCCAGAACTCAGACTTCTGAATAGAGTATGTGAGTCCCCAGTCACTGTTTTTCTTCTGCTAGTGTTAATATTCATTGACTGATTGACCCTGCCTCCCTAAGGTGCCCAGATGCAAGACTCTACACTTGCCCTTGTTACACCTCATTAAATGTTTCTCAGTCCAGCTCTCCACCCTGTCCAGATCTCACTGAATGGCAGCACAGTCTGCAGGGGTGTCAGCAACACCACCCAGCTTTGTGTCATCAGCAAACTTGCTGACAGTGCATGCCAATCCCTCATCCAAGTCATCAATGAATAGATTGAACAGGACCGGTCTCAGCACTGATCCCTGGGGCACTCCACTAGATACAGGCCTCCAACCAGACTCTGTCCCATTGACCACCACTCTCTGACTTCTACCCTGTAGCCAGTTTACGATCCACCTCACCACCTGAAAATCTAGACCACACTGCCTCGGTTTGTCTGCAAGGATGCCGTGAGAGACTGTGTCAAAAGCCTTACTTAAGTCAAGAGAGATCACATCCACGGCTCTGCCATCAATGCAATGGTTCCTAGCTAGCAGAAGGCCATGGCCTCTTAATGTGCTGCTCCCACCACAACTGATGCATCTATTGATGGAGCTTGTAGGGACTCTCCCAGGAGTCTCCCAGGCATCAGGCTGCAGGGTCTTCCCAGCTATGGGACTCGAGAAGGAAGCAGCACAGAGCCCACCTGTGGGAGATATGCCAAAGTAATGGAACTCCTCTGCTTGGTGACAGAACTCCAAAAAAATGTGAGCAGGCTGAGGAGCATCAGGGAGTGTGAAAAAGAAATTGGCCACTGGAGCCATACCCTGATTTCCCTAAAAGATAACCAGGTCACATGGAAACAAGTGTCTGTTCGGTATAGCACATCAACTAAACCACTATAACAAACCTCTGGAGGGCACACATTGGCCTGTGCAGGACATTGGTTCAGGGAGTCCCCTAGGAGACTCTCCTGAAGGAGGAGTGCAGGCAGGCTGGGCGTTCTCCAAAAAAGTACTCTTACGGGAGCAAGCACAGCCTGTCCCCATGTGCCCAAGATGAACCAGTGATGAAGACCAGCCTGGCTGAACAGGTCGTTTCTGCTGGGTGTCAGGAAAAAAAGAAAAGTTTATCATCTTTAGAACGAAGGGCAGGCAACTCAAGAAGAGCACTGGAATCTAACCAGGGCATGCAGAAAGAAAATCGGAAAGGCAAAAGTCCACTAAGAACTCACTCCAACTACTGTAGTATGGGTCAACAACAACATATTTTTACAAATGCATCAACAGCAAAAAGAGAATCAGGGAGAATTTCCACGCCTTACTGGATGTGGGGCGCAACCAAAGGTGAGGACAAGGCTGAGGTACTTAATGCCTTCCTTCTCTCAGTCTTTAATGACTAGTCTAGTAATTCCTCAGGGCTTTCAGCCTTCTGAATTGGAAGGCAGGGATGGAGAGCAGGATGCACTTCCCACAGTTCAAGAAGAAGCAATTACTGACCTGCAATGCCAGCTGAACACTTCCAAGTCTATGGGACCAGATGGGATTCATCCAAGAGTGTTGAAGGAGCTGGTGGAGAAGCTTGTCAAGCCACTCTCCATCATTTATCAATTCCTGGCTAACAGGGGAGGTCCCAGATGACTGGAGGATTGCTAATGAGATGCCCATCCACGAGAAGAGGAGGAAGGATGATCCGGGCAACTACAGGCCTGTGAGCCTGACCTTGGTACCAGGGAAGATTATGGAGCAGCTCATCCTGAGCTCAATCACAGAGCAAGAGCAGGACAGCCAGGGAATCAGGGCCAGCCAGCATCAGCTTCTGAAAGGGAGGTCTTGCTTCACACCTAATCTTCTATGACCAGGTGATCCACCCTGTGGGTGAGGGGAAGGCTGTGGAAGTTGTTTACCTAGACTTCAGTAAAGCCTTCAACACAATCTCCTATAGTATTGTCCCAGGGAAGCTGGCAGCTCATGGCTTAGACAGGTGGACTCTTTGCTGGATAATAAACTGGTTGCATGGAGAAGTCCAGAGAGCTGTTTTGAATGGAGTTGAATTAAGTTGGTGGTCAGTCACAAGTGATGTTCCCCAGAGCTCAGTATTGAGGCCAGTCTAGTTTAACAAGTTTATCAGTTATCTGGATAAAGGGATTGTGTGTACTGTCAGCAAGTTTACAGATGACACCAACTTGAGTTGGTGTTGATCTGCTTGAAGGTAGGAAACCTCTGCAGAGGGACTTGGACAAACTGTATCAATGGGCTGAGGTCAGTTATATGATGTTTAACAAGCTGGATCCAATACTTTGGTTACAACAGATCCATGCAATATTACAGACTTGGGAAAGAGTGGCTGAAGAACAGCTCAGTGGAAAATGAACCCGGGGTTTTGACTGACAGTTGGCTGAACAAGAGCCAGTAGTGTGCCCAGGTGACCAAAAAGGCCAACAGCATTCTGTCCTACATCAGAAATAGTATGGCCAGCAGGAATAGAGGAGTTATTGTCCTCCTGTGCTTGACACTAGTGAGGTCTCATCTCAAGTATTGCGTTCGGTTTCGGGCACATCAATATAATTAGATACTGGAGTGCATTCAAAGAAGAGCAACAAGTTTGGTGAAGAGCTCGGAGAACAGGTCTTATAAGGAGCAGCTGAGGAAGCTGGGAGTGTTTTGTCTGGAGAAAAGGAGGCTGGGGTGAGCCCTTATTGTTCTTTACAACTCCAAGAAAGGAGGTCGTAGAGGGATGGGGTCAGTCTCTTTTCCAAAGTCACTAGGGATAGGACAAGAGGAAATAGCCTTAGGATGCACCAGGGGAGGTTTGGGTTGGACCTTCCATTAGGAAAAACATATTCACTGAAAGAGTGACCAGGTATTGGAAGAGGCTGTTCAGGAATGTAGTGAAGTCATGATCTCTGGAGGTGTTTGAAAAAAATGTAAATCTGGTGCTTGGAAGTAAGGTTTAGTAGGCATGATGGTGTTTCACAGATGGTTGGACTTGGAGGTTTCTTCCAACCTTAATGATTCTGTGATCACTCCTTAGCAGTTCACATTTTGTGATATATTTCAGGGCAGAAGAGAAGCTTCTGCTGAAGCTAAACTGACTATCAAAAATTTTCTACCTATAACTCCTATATTCTCCCCTTCAGTGGACTACTGCAAAGACAGAATAGTTTTTACAGAGGCCAAAGAGTAGAAGAGTCAGCTTATGGCAATTTCAGAATTGATTTTGCCTCCTCTGCACTTACTACGTAACTGGGAAAGGCATGATAAATAGAGGATGCCTGCACATTCCACAGAGCTGGACATATCACATTTCTTCTTATGCAGGAAAAACATTTTAATGAGTACCTGCATAGAAAAAAAATCACCTTGAGTTAGTGCATTTTGCAGGGGATACTTTGGGTTGAACAACACCTGTGAGAGTCAGCTAACAATCAACCAGCTGACCACAGGTGAAAATTCCTTTCCCTCTTATTTATCTTATGCAGAAGTATATGTGTTTGTTTACTCATTTCAGTTTGTCTCCAAGCCACCACTTTCCCTAAAATAATCTGAACACCTGATGATGTATTACTAATCCACAGTGTTTTATAGCACTTTTCTGTGCATTGATATGCTGCATCCCCACATACAAAACAGAAACAGCTTTACTCACACAGGCTATGTTTTAACTCATTCTGAGAAGGTCTCAGTAAAACAGCAAATTCAAAGCCAAAATATACAGTGTTTGTGAATAGTCTTTCCAAATACATAAGAAAAACCATTGACATAGAACATAGTTCATCACCCCAAAGGGAAGAGTGAAAGGTAAAAGTAAGATTTGTATAAACCCCTCTGCACGGTTTCTTGGTACATCTGCACCTCATTGCTCTCTAATACCTGCCTGGCCCTGAAGAAGAGGTCAGCTGATGTGGGATCATCACAGAGTTTTGTGAGCTTTTCTGGAGCAAACCTGTAATTTTCTGCTTAGCTGGTGAACCAGTGTTTCTAAAACTTTCTATTTGTGTGTCCTCAAAACAGATATACTTTCTTTACCTGATACTTTATAAAATACTGGTATAAAACCTATCTTAAAACTCAGGTTAATTGTGTATTTCTAAAATTTAAAATACTAAATGCAATTGAAATTGTTAAGCAAATATGCGTATTCCAGTCTTGAACGTTCTGCAATTCCCTTGTGCATGCTCATGACTCTTATTGAGAGAAAACTGGCCATAGCTACCAGAAATTAAAGCAAATGGACACAGGACAAAACTCGTATAGGGGTATGATTTATAATCAAAGCTCAAAAACTTAATTTCTCTATAAATGGTTAGTTTTATCACACTTATGTATCTAAATTGGATTGGGAATACTTTCTCCTTTCAGTTAAAGATCTCATATAGATCTATGTCTACTTGTAAGTAGAGATATCAGGACTTGTGGATAGAAGCAGGATTATTTTATTTGCAGTATTTGCAATGCCCTTGTAATACTGTGGAGTCAGAAAAGTAAAAAAGGTAGTGCTTGGATGCATTAGGTCAGGGGTTTGTGACCTCCCTGATTTAATGACCACTAGCCATTTTTAAAATGGATGTGTAGAATACTACATAGCTAAGTAAGGCCTACAGAGGAAAGATTTATTTGCTGGCAGCATCTACAAAGAAAACTGAACAAAAGAATGGACTATGAATTTTAATTACTTAAGAAACAGATAAAATGTGAGCATAAAAATGAAAACTTATTTCTCTAACACAAGATCTATTAAATAAACACTCCCTACTTTGGGGGTCCGGATGGGTTGCAGCTAAGGATGCTGAAAGAGTTGGCAGATGTGCTCAACAAGCCGCTTTCCATTATTTCCTCAAAGTCCTGGCTAGCCAGGGAGGTCCCAATGGACTGGACTGTGGCAAATGTACCAGCCATCTACAAGAAGGGCAGAAAGGAGGATGCAGGAAACTATAGACCTGTCAGTCTGGCCTTGGTACCAGGGAAGGTCATGGAACAATCACCTCAAGTGCCATTGCACTTCACATATAGGACAACCAGGGGATCAGTCCCAGTCAACATGAGTTTATTAAAGGCAGGTCTTGCCTGACAAACCTGATCTCTTTCTATGACAGGGTGACCCGAGTATGGGATGTGGATATTGTTTACCTGGACTTTGGAAAACAATTTAATACTGTTCCCCATGAAATTCTTCTTGATAAGCTGGCTGTTCATGGCTTGGATGAGCATACAATCTGCTGGCTAAAACACTGGTTGAACGGCCGGGCCCAAAGAGTGTTGGTTAATGGAGTTAAATCCAGCTGGTGGTCTGTCACAAATGGTGTGCCTCAGGGCTCGATATTGAGACCATCTCTGTTCAAAATCCTTACTGATTACTCCCCAGCAGACTGTGCTGCCATTCAGCAAGACCTGGACAGACCGGAGAGCTGGGCAGGGAGAAATGTAATGATCTGTAACAAGGGCAAGTGTAGAGTCTTGCTCTGAGCAAGAACAACCCCAGGTAACACTGTAGGTTGGGGACCGACCTGTTGGAGAGCAGTGCAG
>VXBP01000215.1:0-17683 GCA_013400115.1 Rhinopomastus cyanomelas | reverse complement strand
GTAGTTTCCTGGATCATCCTTCCGACTTTTCTTGTGTATGGGGGTCACATTTGCCAACTTCCAATCATCCAGGACCTCCCCTGTGATCCATGACTTCTGGTAAATTATGGAGAGCGCTTTGGCAAGCTCATCTGCCAGCTCTTTCATCACTTTGGGGTGAATCCCATCCGGTCCCATGGACCTATGGAGATCCAAAAGGATCAGCAGGTCTCTAACCAGAACCTCTTGAATAACAGGGGAACTGCACTGCACCCTGTCCCTGTCTGCCAGTTTAGATAACCAGTCATCCTGAAGACAGTCTACCCTGTTGTTGAAGACAGAGGCAAAGGAGGCATTAAGTACCTCTGCCTTATCCTCATCTTTAGTTATTCAGTTTCCCTCCATATCCAGTATTACTAGCCCTCTTTTTTCCATTGATGTATTTGTAAAAGCTCTTCCTATTGTCCTTAACAGAAGTGGCCAGCCTGAGTTCAAGTTAGGCCTATGCCTCTCTAATTTTCTTCCTACGTGACCTGTCACGATTTAGACTTGATATTAGGAAAAAACTTCCACAGAAAGGGTGGTCAGGCACTGGAATAGGTTTCCCAAGGAGGTGGTTGAGTCACCATTCCTGGAGATGTTTAAAGATCATTTGGATGAGGTTTTTAGGGACCTGGTAAACTTGTAAGGTAGGGTAGATGGTTGGACTTGATGATCCCAGGGGTCTCTTCCAAACAGAGTAATTCTGTGATTCTGTGATCACTGAGACATTCGCAAATCTCAACTACAGACTTCATCAGCCACTGCACTGTGACTCGGTGCAAACCCTTTTTTTTAGTAATGTGAGGGAAATAATAAACATAGCATATCAGCTCAGACCTTCAGAATACACGTGGTGTGCTTATGCCTTTGTCCATCCTAAAATAAACCTCAGAGTTAAGAAGTCATGAAGTTAAATAAGTAGGTGTATTCAAAATCCACCCTCTTATCCCAAAAGACCCAGAGAGAAGTTGACCTTTCCATGAACTCTGCAAGTATTGACAAAATCAGTATTCAAACCACACATGATGCTATGAGCACATGCAGTAACAGGCAAAAGACCTGCATATGTTCTTGGACCCAATTTTCATGATTCTTTACCATACAAAGTCTAAAGTACTCTGGATATTTTTCTGTCATACTGTAGCCAGTGTTAAATATTATTAATATACTTATTGTTAAAAGTGTCCCATTGCATTTATTTTTTTCCATAGTGCTGTGGCACTAGGCAACCAGAAGATAAAAGTAGCACATGACATAGAACTTGAACCCTGAAGTCAGCACATGCAACTGGTAGGTAACATATGTTGAACTGCAACTCCTGAAAACAACACTTAGAAAAGTCACGCTCTGCCCACAACAGATAGCATGAACTTTTGTCACGTTCTGAAGGAAGTCTTGCTTACCTCCATCTGCATAATAATTCTTCACGGTGAGGGTGACAGAGCCCTGGAACAGGCTGCCCAGGGGGGTTGTGGAGTCTCCCTCACTGGAGATATTCAAGACCCGACTGGATAGGTTCCTGTGTGACTTTGTTTAGGTGATCCTGCTGTTGCAGGCGGATTGGACTAGATGATCTTTCAAGGTCCCTTCCAATCCATAGTGATCCTATGATTCTATGATCTCTCAAACAGAAGAAATCTTCTACTTCAGCAACTGATCTCCAAGTGCGATCACAAGAGCCTAGGCTTTTCCCTAAAACCTATCAGTGCTGAAACGGATAACACATTCAGAATTATTTTTTCGATTGTGTTTCCCATGTATTTCTTATACCTCTATCAAAACTTGATTTGACAAAACAGCATAATTAATATTTAATATATGTGAGCCATCTTTTACAATTGCTTTAAGACTAAAAATAACAATTAAAAGTGTAAATAAGGTAAGTGGAACACCATTACTTCTAAGAACAAAACCGAACGAGGCATGGGCAGAGTAAAAATAATTGGAATCAGAATAAGATTTCGTAAAGCATTTAGTAACCTGTGAAAGTAGTGTATTTCAAGGATCATGACAAGAGATACTTGATTTTGTGAAATACATAAGCAAACAAAACCAGCTGACCAAAAGCTGCTGGTGCTATCCAGTATGTCAAATTGGGAACACAGCTTTTAAAAACACTAACACGGGTCTCTCAAAAGAAGGTCCTGAATTTTAAATGGAGCTTTTCCTTGCTATGAGAAGATACAGATAAACAGAAAAATAGATAGCATTCCATACATTACAGAATGGACTGAACAGTGTTGCAACATTAAACTGATGTAATAATTTTCATACCATATGCTGCATGGAGCAAGTATGCTCTGCAAGGTAAACAAAAAATTTAGGTCTTTTCCAGTTTGCACTGCAGTCATCATTAAGTGCATTTATCTGCAGTTGCAGAAGAACATTACATAAATGCTTGGAAAACTCACCTCCAAAATGCTTATCTGTAAGAAAAATGTATTAATGGTTTTATCTTGCAGCTGAGCTACGGAAAGCTGGGTTCAGGAACATAAACCTCAACTGATATTTAAAATACTTGCATTTAGGATTCCTTGGAAATTCACAATGAAAACCTGAAGTCTGAATTCCCAGTATGAAGATTTAGTGTTTTTATAAGTAATATTTTTATTGTCTCGTCTTCCAAAAATTGATTTTCTAGTTACATAAGTATACGCAATTAGACTGTAGAATCACAGAATCATTAGGCTAGAAGAGACCTCCAAGATCAAGTCCAACCATCAGCCCAATGCCACTATGTGCTCTAAACCATGTTTTCAAGCACCAATGTGTATTTTTTTAACACCTCCAGGGATGGCAAATCCACCACCTTCCTGGGCAGCCTGTTCCAATAACTGACCACTCTTTCAGTGAAGAATTTTTTTCTAATGTCCAATGGAAACCTCCCCTGGCACAACTTGAGGCCATTTCCTCTTGTCCCATGGCTAGTAACTTGGGAAAAGAGATCAACTCCACTTCTGTACAGCCTACTTCCAGGTATTAATAAAGAGCAATAAGGTCTCCCCTCAACCTCCTCTAGACTAACCAACCCTCAGTTACTCCTTGCAAGTCTTATGTCAGACTCTGATTAGCAACAAGTGGAATGGCTGAAATATAATAAGCAGTGAGGGTAGAAAAATGCCTTGCATCTGGCGAAGCAATAAGTACTCTGCACTGGAAGCTGGACCTAGACAAGACTGACTGCAAAACTATGTTTAAGAAGTGAGAACACAGTGAGTTGTCATCTCTCAAGGACTTACTGGCCAGTGCTTTGACTAAAACCACTGAGAACACGTTGGGGGTGAAGAAAAAGCACACCTGGCAGCAGGGATAAAATGAAGTATTTGAAACATACAGTGTGACCATCAACCCCAAAAGCTTGCAGACATTCTGAGCAACTGACAAAAGGACAGTTGGAGACATTGAAAACCTGTAAAGCTAAAGAATCAAAGAAGGACTGACCACCTATGACCACACCACCTCCATCCATGAAGCCAGTCACACTGAGAAACCAACTGAGAAGACAGGCAGAGAAACAGGATTTCTCCAGAGATCTGCGATGATGAGGAGCAAGGGGGAGGCCAAAGCCTGCCAGACATTGCAGCAGCCTGGAGTAGTGATCTAACCTCTTATCTGTCTTCTCTCTGTTCCCTTTTTCTCTCCTTTCCTCTCTGAGTTAGGCATCCAGTAATTTTAGTGATTTCTGTATTCTCTGTATTTGGTATTTGGGTAACTTTCATGTGTTTTGTACTGAATTCAGCATCACCAAACTCTGGTGATTTTCTGTACCCTCTTGAGTTTGGTATCTGGCAACTTTAGAAACTTCTGTGCAGACTTACAGTGTAAGTCTCCTTAATGCAACCCAAGCAAATCCACAAACATGAGTCACTCCCTTCTCTGATCTATTGGGATGTGATGGTCTTGTCCTCCAGGCCCTTCACTAGCCTTGTTGAAGGCCTTTGGAAATACTGCTGCATCAAAATGACCATCTTGTACTTAGGTCCCCAAAACTGAAAGCAATGCTTGAGACAAGGCCTCATCAGTGCTGAGTACAGGGGCATGATCACTTCTCTTGTCCTGCTGGCCACACTATTTCTGAAGCAGGCCAAGGATGACATTAGCCTTCTTCACCATCTGGGCATACCCCTCGTTCACATTCAGCCAGCTATCAATCAATACCCCAAATCGTTTTCCATGGAGAAGTTCTCCAGACACTCTTTCCAAAGCCTGTAGCATTGCATGGGGTTGTTGTGACCAAAGTGTAGGATATCCAGCACTTGGTCATGTTAAACCTCGTACAATTGACTCCAGTGCATTGATCCAGACTGTCCAGGTCCCTCTGCAGAGATTTTCTGTCCTGAAGCTGATCAACACACCCACCAGATCATTGACAAGCAAACAAGACTGCCCACAATACTGAGCCCGAGGAACACTGCTCATAACCAGCCAGCAACTCAATTTAACTTGGTTCACCAAGTCTCTGGGCTTGGCCATGCAGACATCTTTTTACACAGTGAAGAGTTCACATGTTTAAGCCATCAGCCACTAGCTTCTCTAGGATAATGCTGTTGGAGACTGTCATTTGGCTTTACTGAAGTCTATGTGAACAACATCCACAGGATTCCCCTCATCCAGCAGGCAGATTACCTAGTTAGAGACCAGGTTGGTCAAGCAAGACCAAATAAACCTATGCTGGTTGGTCCTGCTCCTCTGGTTTGGCTGGCATTTGCTGTGTGAGTGTGCTCAGAATGAGCCACTCCATAATCTTCCTCAGTACCAAGGTAAAGCTGGTAGGTTTGTAGTGGCTTGAATCATTCTTCCTTCCCTTCTTGTGGATGGGTGTTGGAGACACTGGGTTCTGTGGAATCATTGTTGTAAGAGCAAAGACAGTTGGAACATTTTAACATGTGAATTAATATTGATAGTCGGCTTACGTATGGCAATCGGCACAAGTAGCAGTTTTTGTCTAAGGCTAACCACCGGCAGAAGAACCAAGAGGTAACAACAACTTTGCCTTGGACACCTCCTGGACAGTGTATGGCAGCCAATGAGATCGCAGCACGGGTTGCTGGGGTGTTTGACAGACCTGTCATTGCTCTGTAAGAGTGTATATATTGCCTAAATTTTAGCAATAAAACGGCTCCTACTTGAAAATCATATTGATTTGTATAGAGTCCACAAGGTGATGCCCCGCAATATATATAAGTTATGCAGCTAAAAATGGTGCCCGAACAGGGACCTTCTCAGGCTCCGATTTCCTGCAAAATGGAGGTCTGTAAAGGAGGCCGGAATGAAGCTAGGAGAAAGCTGGATGCCGACCGAAAGACTCACTGCCCTGGCGGGTGCACTCTGCAGGAACAGAACTGCATAGAAGCTGAGAAAAAGACAGCTGTCCATGGATGAAGGCCGCAAAGGAATCCTGCCTCGGTAAGGCAGGCGGTTGGAAGGAGGGAGGGCGATGGGGAAGATGCTCTCCAAGGAGGAAGAAGCAGTGAACCTCCTTAAACATGTACTCTCTGAGAGAAGAACTAAATACGATGAATAGTCTCTAAGACATTTGTTAAAATGGGCTAGAGACAAAAATTTAATCACGAATGTGGAACAGATATTCCTGCTGACCACGTGGGAAAGAATCGGACAGTCCCTATGGGACGAGATCTCCTTAGGGAATAAGGAGGTATGTGACTTTGTTGCCCTCTGGCATCTAATTAAGGAAACGCTCGGAGAGATGAGTGTAGACAGAGCTTTAGCGTTTGCTGTCACCACTGAAGTTAAACATTCAGCAGAATCGGGGTCCAAAGCCACAGATACGTTGTTTAATTCTCGCGCACTCCATATTCCTGGACCAGCTGTAACCGTGCCCGTGCAAAACCGAAAGTAAATTCGCTGCGAACAAGATATAAACCGCAGCCAGGATGGGGAGTTAAGGAGCCCCTCGCTTCAGACTCTCTGCAATCTGATTCGGCTGAATTGTCAGAATCAGAGGTTGAAGAGGGCTCTAGAAATCAAGCAACAGCAGCTTTGTGTTCTCCTTTACCTCGTTCAACTCCACTGTCAGGAAGATTACGAGTTGATAGTAATAAAGGCGGTTTTACTAACTTTCAAGTTGATCAACTGATGAAGAAATTAGAAGGATTGAAGCTGTTGTCTGATGAAAACAAAGTATCCTTTGATGTGCCTTTACCTCCTGCTCTTTCTGCTACTCCCTACCCTATTTCTGCGATTTCTCCACCCCCACCTATGAATCCTTTTCTGCCTGCCACTCCTCAGCCTACCTCTGAGTACTGTGACTCTTACAGAAAGCATGATGCATCCCAAAATCCAGTAAATTGTTGGAAAGAGATGCAATTCTAGAGGGAGATGTTTTGCCATGTAGTAGTCCTATGGCATTTCCAGTCGTGAAGATGCCTGGACAGAAACCTTGGTGGGCACCTTTAGATTGGAAAGTAATTAAGGAAGCAGGGACATCTATTACCCAGTGTGGCCTAAAATCACCATTTACTAGGGCTGTATTGTCATGTCTATTTGCAGCTCAGGTGATGAATTTAGTGCTTTTTGCTGAGAGCTTTCAGCCCTTCGCAGGGGCTGGAGCCTTGGAGCTGACCCCATCCCCCACCTCTCCTTCCCGGGGCTGGGGGGGACTCAGATGGCTCTGCCTCAGCTTCCAGCGGCTCCTGCTCCGTTTCGCCTGACGGGAACCAGACAGAAGGGACTTAGCCCTGGGGGAAACAATGAAAGCTCAATTATTTGATATGGTAGGGTTTGAGAATGCTAATGCCAAAACAAAGCAGGTGTTGCATGCACTGCCAGATGGGAGTAAGTTCAGGGCAAATGTTAGAAGCAGCAGAAAGAATGAGTGAAGGGGGGCAAGGTAGCCTGTATTGCCTGCAGCCGTTTCGGTGGCTGTATCGCTGCTTGTTTAAAAGGGAAAAGAATTCAAAGGTAAAAACAGATAAACAGTGTTTTAAATGTGGAAAAACTGGTCATTTTAAAACAGAGTGTCATTGCGGTCTGACATGAGTAGGCAAAAGTGATATGAGAAATGTAATAAACCAGATCATCTAGTTTATGATTGCAGGAGTGTGGGAAAGCAGCAGGGAAATTACCATCGGAGTGATAATCCAGCATGCACCGACACACACAAGATGCCTGGACAGCCAGCCCTCAGCCACTGCAGGAAGTGCCGGAGTGGACGTGGCAACAGCAGTGGACACAACTCTTCTGGACCAACATGTGCGAGTCGTAAACTCAAACATGAAAGGCCCTCTAGTGTATGGACTCAGTGCATTGTTATTAGGAAGACTGTCATTGCCTAAACAAGGTATTTTTGCTTTACCAGGAGTCACTGATGCAGACTTTACAGGCGTAATCAAAATTGTGATTTATACACCTGCCCACCAGTTCCTATACCCCAAGGGAGTGTTATACCACAATTAGTACCACTTGAATCAAAAGTACCATGTAAAAGGGAAAAAGAGGGGCTTTGGGAAAAAGGGGTTTGGTTCAACTGGAACCCCTGAAGTTTTACTGGCTATGGATATTACCCGAGGAAAGCCAGAAGAAACAATAGTGATAATTGGAAGTGATGGCAAAACTATCATATTGAAAATTATTATAGATATGGGAGTTGATATGACTATCGTCCCTCAAAATTGGTGGCCACAACAATGGCCTACTGTATTTACTTCAAATGGGTTATTTGGAATTGGTGGTGTACAGTCAACAAGAGTAAACAGATTTCCGGTCCAATTTAGTTTCAAAGATGACCTTATGTTTTGAATGTACCAATTGCCCTAGTAGACAGGGACCTTTTGAGTCAAACAGGAGCGTTACAACCCGGCTTATCCTCACCTGTCATGGTACAAAAAATTATAGAATTAAAGGATTGTTTTTTCCCCATTCCACTTCATCTTGATGATTGTGACAAATTTGCTTTCACGGTGCCTTCTATAAATAAGGCTGAACCAGTGAAATGTGATCACTGGGTAGTTGTACCACAGGGCATGAAAAATTCTCCAACTCTGTGTCAAATGTTTGTGGCATGGGTGTTAGATCCATTTCAACGTTTTAGAGAGCTAACTGTATACCATTATATGGATGACATTTTGATAGCAGGGGAAGGAATGCTAGTTGACCAGATATTGCCAGACTTAACCAAATTGTTACAAGAAAGGGGCTTAAGAATTGCTCTAGAAATTGAGAACATCTGTTCAGGCTGATGAGGCCCGATCACTTACTGAGGAACAAAACAAGGCATTAGAGCACATTCAGGAAAATTACACAAGCTCATACCATGAGATATGATCCACAGGTAATGATTATTAATCCAGAACACCACAAACATCCTTTTGCTTTGCTTATGCAGTGGGACAGTCAATTAAAAAAAAAAAAAACCCTAAGAATTTTGGAATGGGTGTTTTTGCCATACTAACCAAAAAAGAGCCTACTTACTCGACCAAAAATGTTTAGCCAGCTGATAATTAAGGGACGAATGTGTTGTATTGAAATATCTGGCACTGATCCATCAACTGTATTTATTCCTCTGGGCAGACTTTGGAACTTGAGGCTGTAGTTTGGGTGTTTAAAAAATGGGCACTAACACCAGTGAATACTGTTTCAGACTCTCTGTATGTCGTTGGTGTGGTCCGCAGAATGGAGAGAGCCATGCTAAAGGAATTACGAAATGACAAACTGTTTGCATTGTTTAGAGAATTGTTATGTCTTTTGGGCCAGCGTAAACAGGTGTATTTTAATACTTCTGACACAGAAGTCATCAAAATGATTGTGCTTTGGCTATTGGTAACAACAGAGCAGATCAATTAGTAGCTCCAGTCTGGACCGGCCCAGTGCCTAAATTATTTGAGCAGGCGCGACAATCACATGCCTTTTTCCATCAGGATGCTAAAATGTTACGGCGACAATTCAGACTGACCCATAAGGATGCCAAAGGTATTGTTCAGTCATGTCAGGATTGTCAGAAGATAGGTTTTGGAATAGGGATCGGTGTCAACCCAGCAGGGTTATGCCTCCTACAGCTGTGGCAAATGGATATCACACATGTAGCGGAATTTGGCAAGTTCAAATACAGGCATGTGGTTATTGATACCTTTTCTCAGGCAGTATGGGCGTCAGCTCAGACCAGTGAAACAACACGGCACGTAATCAAGCCTTTATATCAGTGCTTTGCTGTCCTAGGAATACCACAGCAAATCAAAACTGATAACGGGCCAGGCTATGTGTCAAGCAAATTCTATGAGTTTTGTCAACTTTGGGGCGTAGCTTATACTATGGGCATTTCTCACTCTCCCACAGGATAGTCTATTGTGGAGCATTGCCATCAAACACTCAAAAATTTGTTGTTTAAACAAAAAAAGGGGGAGACTGAGATGTCACCGCATGAAAGATTATCAAAGACACTGTACGTTTTAAATTTTTGTGTTTATCAGGGACTGCTGTGGAACCAACCGTGGTTATACTAAAGCACTAAAATCAGGCTGTGAGAGTAATGACAAAGAAGGAGTGAAAGTGATGTACAGAGATCCAAAAACAGGTGAATGGAAAGGACCTACAGAAGTTAAAATGACTGGTATTAGAGGTAGAGGTTATATATGTGTCATTTCAGAATTCAGTATTATTTACAAGGTCAGCTTAAACAAAAAAAAAGACAAAGTCTAATAGTTCAAGCCTAGTTGGCAAATATCTATCCTGTAATCACTAGCTCACTCTTCCACACCCTGCCACCCCTCAGAGGGAAGTGGAGCAGAAACAGAAGGAAAAGGTAAAACCAGGACAATACAAGCAGAGAAGTAATAATAGCAATAAAAACTGATACAAGAACCTATAAACAGAATGATGTATAGTATAACTGCACCTTGAATCCAATGCTTAGCCCATTCTGGAGCTGCAATTTCTCATCCTCTGATTATGTACTTTATGTACTGGGCAAAATAAAGTATTGAGTATCATCATGCTAGTTCAGGTCACCTGCCCTGGCTGTGCCCCATCCTAGTTTCTCGTAAAAATTAACTCTGTCCGGGTCAAATCCAGGACACAAAACAATGAATTGCGAATGTTACATGGGCCAATTACTAGTGAAGACCTGTGGCTGAAACTGAGCAACCTGATACACAGAACATTTGATAGGACATTTGCGATTTGGGTTATGACCTCATTAACAGTCAAACAGCAGTGCAGAAGACTAACGACCTGCACCTGACTTCTCAGTGAAAATTTACTCTTGAAAACATTTCTATTTGAGAATTAATTTGGCAGGCAGCAGTTACTTTAATAACTTTGAGGCTAACTAATTTTAACTAAAAAGCATTAAACCACAACAAACGAAAATTACATTCTGCGTACTCCATAATTTGTAAGTCAGAAGATGGAAGGATTTGGACTGAGATGCAAGCATGAGGCTTACCAAAGGTCCCTTAGAGTCAGTTCCTCACTGAAGACAGAAAGTCATCCATGATGTTCAACACTTCATACCCTGATGGCTAACTTGTAAACAATAATCTGGAGGTCTTTATAGCACCTCAGTGATAAAGTACACAGCAAACTGGATGCTTTACATCAAAATACATCAGCAAGCATGAGGTACATGAGAACAATGCTTTACATTAAACAGAGAAATACTAACCTCATATTTTGGCACTATTTTGACACCAAACTACAACTGCTGAAGGTTCAAGTGTACTACATTGTTATTAACCTGCAGATAACAATATTTTTAAGTAATCAAGTGGTTTGATTTATTCAGATAAAGTATGAGTTAAAGCGTTGAAATAAATGAGAATAGTAGAATTATTTTCCACTAACCACACTCTGTATACTGAGACTACTAACCCACTTTTGGCTCCATCTGATCAATTAATCTGGATTTTCCAGCTAATGAACAGCAGCAGCATTGTCTTTATAAAGTAAGTTTCTAATTGAAGCAGTTAATGTGTAAGAATTACAGAAAGTGAAAGAGAGGTAAATAAAGACTTGTCAAAAATAAATCTAATTTATTATCAATTTTCTCTGACTTAAACCAAAAGTTTATCCCATTTAATTCAATTCCTTTTGCTGCCTTTTTTCCTTATTTATACCAACACCATATTTGCAATGTTTCATGAGAGTCATGTCTGTCTCTGAGATAACTTCTGAAGCAATTTCTTATGTAAGAGCAGTAGTCTGGTGCTAACTGTGGCTGTATCAGACATGGATGGGGATATAACAATGAAGGATGATAGATTCATAGGAACAAAAAATAAAATGAGGAAAGGAAAAGAAGGAACAGCAAAGGTTCTAGCTCAGGTGCAATTAAGATTCTTCACTTTTATTCCATTTCTTCTACAATTTTACTCCTTCTCTATTGATCATCTGAGGATTATTTAACAACAGCGTAAAAATAAGGTGTACTGTAATAGCTAAGTAACAATCTCCTAACAAAACCCTACCATTTTGGCCTCAGAGCTCACTGCAGAGAAACATTTTAAGCTGAAACGATAATCAGCAAAGAAAAAGTTACTACATGGAAAAAGCTGCCACTCTAATATAGAATGTATCAGCATTAATTCAAGTCCACTCACACTGAAATCAAATTATAAAATAATTTCCTTTATAAATCTAGGTGTAGTTAGACTTTTATCTACCTATTTTAGCCTCCGTGCTTTGAGTTTCTCAAAACTTTATTTTCTTACATGCTGCAGGCCACTTTTTTGGCAGATCTTCTGGACTATTGCAGATTCTCCACAAATTTAGTAAAAAGAAAAAACCCCACATCATGGTGTCCTAATTTCTAAAGCAGTAGGAAATTCTGACATTTGCTCTGGTAAGTAAGATCATGAAAGAATATTCCTGTTCTTTCCTTCTCTGTTGTAAGACAGTGATTACAGCCATTGATGGAATATATTGATCTGAGAAACTAATGACACAGAAAAGCAATAGCATGCTGAACAGAAACAGGGAAACAGTAAAGAATGAAGATCAAAAGAAGTGTTACAGTGTTAGGTGTAAAGGAAAGTGAATGACAGGACAGGTCATAGTAAGCATGAAAACTCCTATTAGCTTGATTAAGTAAAGGCACAAGTGAAAGACTAAAAAGCAAGTATACAGGAGCCACCGATGTCTGCAAAGATGTCATACAAAACAGAAAAAGTTATCCAGGATGGTGAGACAGTGATGTTTTCTCATTTCAAGTCTTTTGCTGTCTGCCACGGAAATATTGATCCTGAGAGACCCTCATTAGCCGGCCTAACCACAGTGGAACAAGGGCTTTCGTAACATCTCCCAGAGATAGGGGGGCAACAGGCCAGAACTGTGTTACTCAGCCTTCTGCCTGGAGCTTCTGCAGTCTAATGGTTTCATGAAGAGTACAGCTCCAGAATATCCGTCCCTTCAGACAGATACGCGACATGTATATATGCTGATCATCATCAAAGATTCAGTCTCAGCCAAACTCCATGTCACTGACTTACATAATCCAAAAAGGTGACAAAGAAAGCCGAACTGGGAAAACATAGCAAGAATGTAGCCAGCTTCAGGCACAAGAGTACTCCTGAATAGTGACTACAATCTGTTACATCATTTAGTTACAATTGTTCTGAAAGGATAATTAGCATTCTACAACTACCTGAAAGGAGACTGCAGAGAGATAGGGGCAGGTCTCTTCCTGCAGGTAGTAGACTACAGGATAGCAGGAAACAGCCTTGAGTTGCACCAGGAGAGGTTCACATTGGATATTAGGGAAAAATTGCCCATCAATAGGGTTGTAATTCACCGGAATACCTGCCCATGGGAGTGGTGGAATCACCATCTCTGGATGCATTTATAGGACATGTAGATGTGATGCTGAGGTACATGACTTAGCACTGGCTTGGCAGTGCTGGGTTGACTGCTGGACTGATCTGAAGGATGTCTGCCAACTAATTTCTACAGTAAAGACAGAGACTCTTAAAATACACTTTCTCTGGCTACAAAGGAACTGGAAAGTTACCATTCTTATGGAGCAAAACAAGCACAATGATCTTCATAAGATATGTGAATATGTGTTTCTGTTCAAGAAAACAGGTGTTTCTCCAAAGGCAAGATAGTTTAACATAAAAACAAAAAACCCCAGTAAATTTAGCAAATGTGAGCTTCTGGCATACCAAAGACACAGCTCTTGAGATCTATGTCTGTACGTTATGGGTGTAGGATAATGATTCTTGAATTTGATTGTTTACAGTTTGTAGATCTATAGGGATCCATCTCAACTGAACTCTTTTTTAGCTGATATACCAGAAATGTCCATTACCCAAATGGACAGAACTCTATGTTGACCAGCGCTCTCCTTAGCAATCCCAATTGTCATGCTTTAGTCCTTGCCTTCATTTGTACTGGATAAAAAGAATATAATTGGGCTTTACAATTGGTAATTCAACTATAAGGCACAACGACCAATTAAAACACTTAAGTCATAAACTTCAGCACCTCTACCTCAAAAGCAGATATACTGAATTTCTTTGTGTCTGTCAACATAAGATAGGCAGGGAGAACTGAGAAACAGAATCAAAGAGGAGCTAAAGGAATTCTATAGTAACAGTAAAATCTTTTTATGTCAAGTGTCATGTTCCCATCACAGCTTCCTTCTATAACATTTTTGTTTCTCTCAAGATAAATTACCAAAGAAAAAGAAAATATCCTGCAAAAAGACAACAGACCAACTATCTAATCACATGAAACACCTGGGAACATGGAATTGCAATTCCTAGAATCACAGAACCATCACGGCTGGAAAGGACCTCCAGGGTCATCAAGTCCAACTTTTATCCTAGTGTCTAACCGCTAGACCACATCCCTAAGCTCCGGGTCCACTCATTCCTTAAACACCTCCAGGGATGGTGACACCACCACCACCCTGGGCAACCTTCCAAAACTCCTTGCAGCAATCAAACGGCAAATCAAGAGCTTCCCGGTGTTTCCTCAATTGTTGCTACATGACCTCCTGACTGATCCTCTAGAAGGAAAGGTTTCACCTACTTTGTTGGAACCCACCAAAGGCCATTCCCTGTAAGCAAGCACACATGTCTTCTGCCCGTTAATTTCACTTCAGCCAGTTTTTCCATCACCCTCTCTGTAAATTTTTTAATTGGATCAGCGGAACTGGAGAATCAAAAGCATGTGTTGTGGGTTTCAGAGCTAAACTATGTACCAATATGGGTGGTTCCTCACTATTTCCTACCAATCACAAATTATTCAATACGTCTGTCCCACTCCATCACGGTGTGTTTTGGCAAGGTACTTAATGCTTGTTTGGTCTTGTCATTAGCATCGTTCGGACCCTGATGAATTTGAGCGAAACCAATTGTAAAACTTCAGCTGTAAACCCTATCTGCAAAGTAGCATTACTCCAGGGCCCCTGTCCCATTAACATCTGCGTTTGCAGCCCCTGCAACAGATTCTCTGACTGCCTAGGCCTTGCAGATTCTCGATCACAGAGCTGTTGCCAAACAGAAACTGTTGTGAGGGGGACAGTAATACATTAGGGATTTGCACACTATCTTGTGGCATTAATAGATCAGAAGTAAAAATGTATTGTAACAGCTGCGTTGTCATATGGGATCTCAACCTGTACTGAGTGACTTGCTCGTTCCAGCACCCTCCAGTCAAAAGGTTCCCATTTCTTTCTGCCAATCCCCTTCAAGGATAGCATCATGGATGACCCTGGACCATCGGTGCTGGAGACGATCCCGTGAGGACTGGCTTAAGAAAGCATGGGGAAAGGAGGCATGGGAGTTGGCTCAGGGGGTGCTGTAGGTGTAATCGGTGAGGGGGTGGCTGTGACGAGAAGGGCACAGCAGGCTTCTCGACACGAGCAGAAAGCTCATTGAGTTTTGTTAAAATGCTTTCTATCTTCTTGTCCTACTTGGATGATGATTGCTGTAGTGGGGAATCAGTTGCTCCGCTCTCTGCCTCGTCCTCTTATGATGACTCAGAGAGAGGTGGGCAGAGAGGTGGAGACGTTGAGGTGGAAGGCCGGCTCTTAGCTGTATTCCCCACCTGCTGGGCTGTCTGCTCAAGTTTGGGGTGAGTTTCGCCCGCAGGTCCACCTGCAGTTATGTCAGGCTCTTTCTCCGCCTCCCGCTCTGGGGGCACATCCAGTTCTGCTTTGTTGTCAGTCCCGGCTGGCTGCAGCAGGGTAACTTTTGCCCTCTGCGCAGTCCACTCCACCAAGTCAGAACACACCAACACAGATGTTCTCTGTATGGAGAGGGTCTGTCCTATCCCAAAAAGGTTCGCTAGTCGCGAGAGTTTGGAGCCCTTCCTGGATTCAGTTGCTGCATCATCCCCTCTCAGGGCTTTCGCAGCTGCGGTGGCAATTTTCTTTACTGCTGTAATTGTCACTAACATGTGAATTGCCGCTCTCCACATCAATCCCATCTCCTTTGCTGCTTTGCCCTCTTTTTCGGCTTCAAAGTAAGTACAGAGTCTTGTATCTGGGCAAGAACAACCTTAGGTACCAGTATAAGCTGGGGACTGACCTGTTGGAGAGTAGTGTAGGGGAAAGGACCCGGGGGTCCTGGTGGACAGCAGGATGACCATGAGCCAGCAATGTGCTGTCGTGGCCAAGAGGACCAACAGCATCCTGGGGTGGATCAGAAGAGGGGTGGTTAGCAGATCAAGAGAGGTTCTTCTCTCCCTCTACTCTGCCCTGGTGAGACCACATCTGAAGTACTGTACCCAGTTCTGGGCCCCTTAGTTCAAGAGGGATGTGGAACTGCTGGGCAGAGTCCAACATACGGCAAACGAAGATGATGAAGGAAGTCGAGCACCTGCCTTATTAGGAGAGGCTGAGGGAGCTGGGTCTCTTTAGCTTGGAGAACAGAAGACTGAGGGGTGACCTCATTAATGTCTACAAATAATTGAAGGGTGGGTGTTAGGAGGATGGAGCCAGGCTCTTCTCAATGTCATCTAGTGATAGACGAGGGGCAATGGTTGTAAGCTGGAACATAGAAGGTTCCACATCAACCTGAGAATGAACTTCTTCACAGTGAAGGTGATGGAACACTGGAACAGGTTGCCCAGGGTGGTTGTGGAGTCTCCTTCACTGGAGATATTCAAAACCCGATTGAATGAGTTCCTGTGTGACTTGGTTTAGGTGATCCTGCTGTTGCAGGCGGATTGGACTAGATAATCTTTCGAGTTCTCTTCCAGTCTGTAGTGATTCTATGATTCAAGGGTAGCCTCCCAGAGCAAATCTCCCACTTCTCTCCACTCATTAAGACTAAACAAAAGGGCAGCTTCAGGCAGCTTCCCTTTTCTCCGTGCCCATTTCACAAGGGCTTCCACATCGGCTTGCTTAATCTTCTCACCTCTCTTAGAGAGAATACATGTAAGCAAGCGAATTGCTGTATCCCATTCCATCACAGTCTTACCTTGGGCAAGGGCTTGATCGGCCGCTCAAGCTCCAGACTCTGGCTGCCTTTGCCCACCAGGCCACTCCTGCCTCCTAGCCCCCCGGCTCCCTTATGAGAAGCTGATCTGATGCCTTTATCAGACGCTGAACTGATGGTTGGAGACTTTTCCGCATTTAAGCAACTTTCTGCATTTAAGCTATGGCCTTGTCCCTGTTTCACGGCCTCCAGGTGAAACGAGGGGGGACCTGAGAGGGGCTAGCCGAGTTAACAACATGCCCATCAATATGGTTAAGGTGCCAAGCTCATTTATTTCAAGCAATCGCCTCATTTATATACAGATATGCCCTGTCCACGCAGCACTGAGGTTACGCTCATTGGGTACATGGCCTTTGTCATGCGTAGCTGCCCTCTAGCCCATTGGCCTTCATCTAACAAACTACCTGATTGGACGGCCCCCATCCCTGGTTCCCACATTCTGGTTAACATTCCTCTATAATTAGCTTCCCTGCTTATCATCCTTGAAGGCCATTCTCTGGGGTAGCTATCTCTGGCTCAGTGCAGGGTTGTCCACAGCGCCCAGCATCAGGTCTGCTAAGAACTCCTCTACAATTAAAGACTGAGGCAAAGAAGGCATTAAGTAACTCTACCTTTTCCTCAGCCTTGGTAACAATGTTCCCCTTTGCATCCAGTAAAGGATGGAGACACTCACTGGATCTTTTCTTGTTGTTAATATATTTGTAAAAACTCTTTTTGTTGTCTCTTGCAGCGGTGGCCAGGCTGAGCTCTAGCTGAGCTTTTGCCTCCCTAATGTTCTTTCTACATGACCTAACTAAATCCCTATACTCTTCTTGAGTAGCCTGCCCCTTCTTCCNCCTATACTCTTCTTGAGTAGCCACCCCCGTTTTCCAAAGGTGGTAGGCTCTCTTCTTTCTCCTGAGCTCCAGCAGAAGCTCCTTGTTCAGCCAGGCCGGTCGCTTACCCCGCCAGTTTGTCTTACGACACATTAGGACAGCCTGCACCTGAGCCTTCAGGAGTTCATTTTTGAAAAATGTCCAGCCTTCCTGGACCCCTTTTCCCTCTAGGACTGTACTCCAAGGGACTTTATTCACCAGTGTTCTAAACAGGTTGAAGTCTGCCCTTCAGAAGTCCATGGTAATGGTCTTACTGCCTCCCCTCCTTGCTTGGCCCAGAATTGAGAATTCTATCATTTCATGGTCACTGAGTCCAAGGCGGCCTCCAACCACCACATCGCCCACCAGTCTCTCTTTGTTTGTAAGCAGCAAGTCCAGCAGGGAACCTCC
>VXBP01000214.1:108700-124967 GCA_013400115.1 Rhinopomastus cyanomelas | reverse complement strand
GTCCAGTTTTGGTCACCACAGTACAGGAAGGACATTGAGGTGCTGGAATGAGTCCAAACAAGGACAACCAAGTTGGTGAAGGAGCTGGAGGACATGCCCTATGAGGAGAGGCTGAGGGAGCTGGGGTTGTTTAGTCTGGAAAAGAGAAGACTGAGAGGGGACCTTATTGCCCTCTACAACTACCGTAAAGGAGGTTGTAGCAAGGCTGGTGTTGGTCTCTTCTCTCCAATTAGTGATGATAGGACGAGGGGAAATGGCCTCAAGTTGCATCAGGGGAGGCTTAGACTGGATGTTAGAAGGAAATTCTTTACTGAGAGGGTGATTAGATACTGGAATGGATTGCTCAGGGAGGTGGTGATGTCACCATCCCTGGAGGTGTTTAAGGAACGAGTGGACACAGTGCTTAGGGATATGGTCTAGTGGTTAGACACTAGGAGAAAAGGTTGGACTCGATGACTCTGGAGGTCCTTTCTAGCCATGATGATTCTATGATTCTATGATTCTCTTGAATTTCCACCAGATCCTAATCACTTGACTGAACACAGATTTCCAACTCCTCTTGCTCGTTCCCCATGTTACGTGAATTGGTTTACAGGCATTTGAAGGAGTAAGCTGAGAGCTCTAATTTCACCCTAGGAAGGTGGGAGGCCTCCAAGCCTTTATGAAGACTAGAGCGCTCTCCCACTTCTGCACACCCAGCAACAACTGCATCCTACTTTGAGTCTAAAGCCCTCTGAATGACCCTTGCCAATTCCTGCCCCAGAACACTTTTTTACCATCTGATTTAAACCTTTCCCATCTATTACTGCCAGCTCTGATGTCTTATGAAACCAGCCAAATCCCCAACATTTGCAGAAAAAATCAAAAACTCTACCTCTGTTATATATTGCAGATTGACCTGGAAATGATTATTTTATAAGCTTTAGAGGCCTTCTTCTTTTGTTTAATAGTGAAGTATTATTAACATTCAACTATGTTGATATCAGCATATATGTCTATGCTGATGTCGTATGGTTGAGTGCCAGTAATATTTTTGGGAACAAATTTCCAGGCATTGTACTCAAACTGTAATGAGTATGGAATCTTGTAATGAGTATGAAAATGTATAATGATGATGACTTATTGAAAAGCTACAAAGAAATCTGTTCCCAGGCCTTAGCAGAGTACTGCTCAGTGCACATCCACAAACTGTCCTGGTAATTTTTTATCTACTCTAATTATTTTATCTTACTTCATATGGCAGAAAAGAAAGTTTGTGTAATGCCTCTGTACTAGTCTTTAACATCACATAGTCTCACCAGTTCAGCACATGCAAGATGTCATGTTTTGCCACTTTTCTGAGGTACAACCCCAGTAGAGTGATTTCTGATTGTAAATCTTTCTGCACCAAAGAGAAATCACAGACCAGGCTCTCAGTCTCACAAAGTAAGTCCTCTCCATTATGTCAAATGGAGATCTGTGTGGACTGTCGTGACTAAAATGGTTCTATCTATTTTCTACATCCTCCTCTACTCTATCTCTTTGACTTTTAGATATTTTATCCTACTTCCTTCCTCATGAAGTCTCTGTTCTATCAGTGCTGCTAAAAAATAAAGACTGGGCCTATTAACCCAGACATAGTAGTAAGCAGCTGCACACAAGCCTCAGGGCAACACTTGGAACAGTCTTGCCTCCGCAACCCACCTGTCTGTCCCATTTTCCTTTAAAGCTACTATTCACATCTACCCACAGTTTTTTATCCATTCTGTTACACTTGTCTGCTTTTCATATTTTCATACCAGCATCAAAATTTTTTTCTGTCCACCACCAGTTGTCTGAACAGATATAAATATTTCTGGCTGCTACTGTGTGAGAACATATAGTTACAGAAAGGGCCTGTACTGGAGTTACAAATATTTCCATGCTGCATAGCTCTGCTGCTGGTGCTCTTTTCCTTCAACTCTGCACTCGCTTCTTCGTATTCCCCTAGTGCATCCTGTGCATGTATTGTCCTACTGATGATCAGCTATTTGTGAACCTGATCAGAGCAAAGCTTTCAGAATCACGTGGGAAGTTTGTAGCAGATGTACTTGCTCTCTATTCTTGCTCTGCTCATGTTGCTAGGCTCAGGTTGATTTCACAGATTTTCCAGACAACAACAGAGGGGGCCATTGTGAACGAAAAGAGAACTAAAAAGGCAGAGAAAAAAGGCTCCATGGCTAGGAATTAATTCTACAGGTAGACAGTAGTGATTTGATTTTTCATTCTAGAGAAAATATTTTTGCTGTTCTCTAAAACAAGAGACCATTTCCCAGAGACCATTTCAATATCCCAAATCCCATGTCCAAAGAATCCTTAGATTCTTCATTGCATAAATTGCAGTCATTCTGAAATTGAGAGAGAGAAGCTCTTGTCAATGCAAAAGAGAGAGAAGCTCTTGTGTCTTTCAATAGCCATTCTTTCAAACAAGCGCTTCCAAGACAAAAGAACCAGTATAATCTTCAGAAGGGCTCTTGATCATGTAAAGAATCTAGGAGCATCTTCTTTTCTGCCGTGAATAGGTGTTGTTCAAAAGATCAGCAGATGATTCATTCACTGTGTTCCATACATATATTTGTCCAAGGAAAAGATCTGGTCCACCTCTGAAGGAGGCTCTGCAACAGTTTCAGCCCTCAGAAGGGAAGTTCCTTTGATGTTAGCTATCTGTGGACAGTTTTGTCCAGGAGAACTGCCTAAATTACTGGGCAGACAGTACACTAATTTGACTTAGAGATGAAATTGCAAGGGTATTTAATTTTGCTTGGGTTCTGTACTTCTCAGAACCATTTTTGATCTCAGAGGGAGAACTGCTTCAGAGTATGAAATGAAACAAAATGCAGAAAAACGTAATGGACTTCATCTTTTTTGGGGGGATAGTCTAGGTTCAATCAGGAGACGAAAAATTTTTTTAGTATCTTGTGTGACTCTGACAGTATCATGTCCTGGTTCGAGCAGAACAGAAGTTAATTCTGTGTAGTGATTTCACTTTTCAGTTCAATGTCTTTTAAGTAACTGCTCTTCCTGATGTTAAAGGCATATTTGTGTCTGTTTTTATAAGTGATGATGCTTGATGTTTAGAGTTACTACGAGGGGTTGGTGCGCAGAAAAGCTCTTGCTTATATTTGCTCCTGCGGAGACCAAGGTCACTGCTAAACCTTGTGTACCATGTTGGGATGCAGGAAGTGAGAGGCTGCACCTTTTGGTACGAGTAGACAGGACAGATGACACTAAATTGACCAATAAGGTATTCCATCCTATATACATCATATTTGGTATAAAGCTGAGGCATCACAAGGATTAAGTCCTCTGCTTTTCAGGTCTCTTGCCTTTTTCCCTTTTTGCCTCTCTTTTTCAATGGCCAGCATCTGAGGAAGACTGTTCTGCCTTTGATCCAAAATCCATGAATTCCAGAATCCAGTTCCTGCATTCAGTCTGTTTGCTGCGGATCCAGTCTGGGACTTGCCCAGCACCTGCATCTGTGGTGATAGTAATATAACAACAGTGTCAGGTTCAGCATTGGTTTTGCATGTATTTCATATTATCATTATTTTCATTAAAGGTGTTGTAGTTTTTTTTCCAACCCATAAGTCTCTCTCCCTTATTCCTTTTGTCTTCCCCTTTTGGGGAGGAAGAAAGGCCAATAGAGGCTATCTGTCATTTGTCTTGTGGACAGCCCAGCCTCGGTCCATGACAGGTCCAGGACCTCTACAATGTCCTTTCAGATATTCTAGAGAGCAATGAGGTCTCCTCTTCAAACTAAACAACCCTAACTCTCTCAGTCTCTCCTCACAAAATTTACTCTCCAGGCCCTTCACTAGCTTTGTTGCCCTTCTCTGCACTCGCTCCAGCACCTTGATGTCTCCCTTGTACTGAAGTGCCCAAAACTGGACACGGTGCTCAAGGAGCAGCCTCACCAGTATAGTACAGGGGGACAATCACCTTCATACTCCTGCTGGACACACAATTTCTAATACAGGCCAGAATGCCATTTGCCTTCTTGGCCACCTGGGCACACCGCTGGCTCATATTCAGCCACCTGCCAGTTAGAATCCCCAGGTCTTTTTCTGCTGGACTAAAATGGACTTGATTTGGAGCTCAATAGGATTTTGAAGAAGCTTGACTCCTTATGTTTTTTTCATTGTAAAAGATGTCTTTCATTCCCTGAGGATAAATTAAAAGTTTATTTTGGATCAAACCCAGAAACCAACAGTTTTCATTGAAAGAAAAGTTTGGAAACAATGTGCTTATTGTTTTAATTAAAATAAAATATTTCAAACCTTACTGAATTCATGCATTCCCTGCTCACTCTTTGTTCTGTAGTCATTTGTCCAGTTGCAGCATTCCAGTTATTTTTCCAGATTTAATATTGATGTCACTTCAGTGTTTGCTTTGCTAGTCATGCTAGTTTATTCACACCCTAAACATGTTATTCACACCCTAAATGTGTTAAATGGATAGCACACAGAAGGGTGAGTTGCCTTCCCTGCATATCACCTTTTTATCACTTTTTCTTTCTATGTTTCCCCAGAAATGACACCTTACTAGACAGGACAGTCTAGTATTGCAAATGTTTAGTGACAGAGGTTCTTTCATTTTTAGCCTCTCAGCTAGACCATCTTTTTTAAGTTGTTTTTATAGCTTTTTACACTGCTTGTGACTGTAACTATTGATGGCCACACAGCAAAATTTGAGATACAATATTCCTACAGGACACTGAAAGAGTGCAAAATCACAGAATCACAGAACATTACGGATTGGAAGGGGGACTGGGAACAGGTGAGGAGAATAAGAAAGTTACATGTTCTAATAAAGCATGACATTTTTACTGAAAAGCAGCACTGATATTCAATTAAACTTGGTCTATAACAGACAAAAAAATCTGTGGCATGTTTAAAAGATATCTTTCCCACACCTTTTTACTTTGAAGTCTACTTTTTATATCAAGAACTGGCTTTCTAGTTCCACTTGTTGCTTTTGGAAGCCCAGATTAAACTAACAATGTTTGGTTATCATTTCATCCATTCCTAATGTGCACTCATGTCATAGCACTGAAATTAGGGAAAGCAATTTTATTCTGATGCTACTTGTAATAATTTATTCTATGCTACAAACATGGACCAGACCATCTTCTGTGGCCTTAAAGAAAAATGACATGGGCCAAGTCACATCATATCCACACTACTGAAATCTTATATTGACCATATGTAACTAGTTTTAGACCCTGTGCCATAAAGAATGTATAGCTGTGTGTCATAAAATTTTATTTTCTAGTGTCACTTGTAAACAAAATTATTCCCTTATTTAGAATTCCAGTGTCTATATTGCTACCAGTGAGATCCAATGCTGAAAGATTTTAACACTGAATCAGATATAAAAAGGTGGGATAACACAAGTGGAAGAAGAGCTTTTTAATTATTTAAAATTACTTAACTATCTTCCTTACCCTTATGCTGTGTAATTACTAAAAAGCACACTAAGGAATAAAAATAATTTCAAAATATCTTATTCCTTTCTTTGACAGTTGCAAAACCTCATAATTTGGAATTACCTTTACAAACAAATTTCAGTTAGCATTTCATTTTTTATGATAAATATGTCTAAGTCTTAACATATTATTTTGAATCAAATGTTCAAGATATAGTTATATCTTAAAATTAGTTACATTAATACCAAAATTGAACTAATATCAAATTAGTAAAACTCACTGGTGATTCCTATGCTCTATACAGCTGTGCCTACACAAGGAAAAATCCTGAATTGTGCCAAACAACAATAAGCTGGATGCCCATGGCTTGAACGGGCATGTACTCTGCTGGGCGCAACACTGGCTGGATGGCCGGGCCCAGAGAGTTGAAGGACAAAACCCACACCACAGCATACTCTGTTGTACTAAGCGTGGCTGTGCATTGCTCATAGTTCTCCAGTTTGTATCCTTTAACACTGAGTGGTCAATGCCTGGAAACCTCTAAGGTATGCCTTCTCATAGTGTAAGAATACTCTCATAAATGTACTGACAGAACATAGGAGTTGTGTGCCGCTGAATGGTTTGCCAGTGTTCACCAGGCTGTCTGAAGTCACCTGCTTAGCAGGAAATCAAATCCTGGTATTCAGATTTTCAAGCTAATGTCCTAACCTAATACTGGGTTTCCCTAATTCTGGAATTATCCTTTCTTATTGAATTCTATATAATGAACAAGCACGCTGTCCTTTTCTCTTTCATGCTGCAGAGAGACCAGTTCTGTGTCTTTCTTTCACAGAGATTTAATGGATACAGAGCTCATAAATGCCAAGATATATTCCGTGCTATGTGCAAAGCATTTTCTTAACGAAGAATTGCAAACCTGTACTATCTGATCCTAGCACTTTCCCAGACCATGGCCACATGTCTCACGTAGCTTTTACAGTAATGGAAATGTTCAGGGGAGTTACATTTTGTGATCTGCTGAATAACATCAAACTAGTGTGGAACCTTTACACAATTGCAGTCTTGTCTTAATCAAGACACAGCAAGAAGACACTGAAGTGAAGAAAAATATATATTGTTGCCCTATTAGGTACATGGAAGTGACAGAAGGAAGCCGCAGCACTGGGAGATGGGGAGTATTTCAGAAACCTGAGAGCTTCTTATGTATCAGTGATATCTCGTCTGGGCTTGCTGGAACTCCATCCACCTCATCTGGCATGGGATCCTTGACAGGCTGCAGGTGAATATGTGCTCCGCAGTGGACTTTCATGAGCTTCAAGGAGACAATTTTCTTCACCATGGGCAGCAGGGGAATCTCTGCTCTGGTGGCTGGAACATCTCCTCTTCGTCCTTGACTGACAAAGGTGTCATTTGTTTCACACATTCTCACTTCTCTCTCTCTCAGCTGCTGTTTCACAGCTTTTTAAAATAATTTCTTAAATATGTCATCAAATAGGTGGTACCAGCATTGCTGATTAGCTCAGCTTTGGCCAGCCGTGGGTCTGTCTTGCAGCCACTGGAACTGGCTCTGTCCAGCAAAGCAGTAGCAGCTTCTTGCACCTTCTCACAGAAGCCACCTATGTAGCTCTCCTCCTACCAAACCTTTATCACGTAAACACAATTCAACAATGAAAATCAGATTCCTTCAAAACAAAGACTGTTGGTGAAGACTTTGGCCTCAAAGTGTGTAAGGATAGGAAAAGTAGATAAGGAAGACAAAGGCAAATCAACAAACATGCTATAAGCTGAGAAGTTCTGGTCACATGAAAAATTCCTTTTCATTTTCAAGGTACATGAAAAGAAGCCTGAGCATACTAACATGACATAGAGAAAGATTATGTAAAGATTAAAGTAAATAAAATGATTATGTGAATAATATTGAATATATGACATATAATACAATAGTGTTTTATAGGCATATAATAATACATTTATTATAATAATATAAACACTATAAAATACATTATAATATAATAATTATACCATTAATAATATACAAGTACATTTACTAATATGTTTTAAATTGACTTGAGGATGATTGACAGACATCACATGCACTTAACAAATAGAATAAAGCTATAAGTATTCAAAACCAAGTACTGGAGATAAAAATAAGGTTTACATTAATAATTTCATTTAAAAAACACTCTAAGATATGTGGAATAACAAGGATTTGTGTTGCAGTTACTTCTGTCTTTCATCTGGGAGAAACAGAGCATGAACTCAAACAAATTGAAAAACATAGAGAAGTACAGCCACTTGGCCAAACTGGATTTGGGGGTTTTTTGTTGTTGTTGTTGTTTCTTAGCAAATCCATGTCAAAAGGTTGCAGATGACTGTGTAAACACTGTAGCATCTTTTTCATGCTATATTTCTATTCCTCATCTGCAACGTTGCTGTTATCTAGAAAGGAGACCAAAACACAGCTCTTAAGGATATTTTGTGCTTGCAAGACTTGATACTGCTTGAAATGTAAATCCTTGCCCAAGCTAAGTTCTGCAAACGAATATTAAGTAGGATAGACATCCAAGATACTGAATATAGAAAATCTAAAATAGGCTTTACATTCTGGGAATAAGTCCATCTCTTTTATACTGTAAAATATTTTAGGAGGCTTTCAGTATTGCAGTCTCTCTGTAACAGCAAAATTCATTCTGTTTCACTCTGCAGTTCTAACCGTGTATAAATCTCAGCAGGAAAGAACAGATGGTTTAATTCAACTTAATGCAAATAAAATTACATCTTTCATGACACAGATATGTTTGGAAACTTGTCACCATTGGTCCTGGAAGGCAATATAATGGTTAATATGATGAGACGCCACATGAAATGCATTCTAAAAAGGAAGTTCTCCAGCACAAAGCATCTTTAAAAGTATGCATTCAAGGAACTTTTAAAAAATATCTGTATTACAACTGTGAAGTTTCTTTTAGCTGGAACTGAGACTTGGGAGTTTCTGCTGAATCCCCATCGCTTGTGCTGTGTACTGAGCTGCATGATGTAACCTGCGTGACACGCTGTCTGAAGGACAATTGTGTGAATTGTATTGCCATAATGTTTCACAATATGCAGTCAGATTTTAGCCTACTTGCAAAGATAAGTGTGGAGTGTTCTTTGAAGTGTCTTAGCTGGGTTTGTCCCAGTTAACATCATACCAGATAAAATTTTACAGTGATGCAAGTAAACTGAAACTTACAGACTCCTTGAAAATGACACTTCAGTGCTTATGGAATGTTTCAAAAGCCCAAGATAGTCCCTGGGTGGTATTCCTTTCTTTGCACTTTACTTTCAGCCTCTGTTTTCTGAAGTTATTTCTGTCAGGATGTTCAGATTACACAGCATTAACGCATAAATGCCATTTAGCATGAAACTCTACCCTAGCAGAACAGTAATTAAGAAAGCTGACACTAGTTTGTCATCCTCAGCTAGTTGGCAAGACTAATGACAGTCCTGACTATTAGTTACTGTTTTCTGCCTACTAAATAAAAATGTCAATGATTTAAACAGAGGACACATATAAAAAGATTAATGTGCTTTTTAAGTCTAGGGGGACAAAAGAGGCTTTACTGGGCAAGTACAAAAAGCTATAATTATTAAAACCATTCTTTACTTATGGTAAAGTATATAGTGGAGTACTTCTCTGATAATTTAATTAAATGAGCTGCTTTCTCTCTGAGATACTTTGTCACTTTGATAGTTTGCCATTTTCTAATACATTGCAAAATATTTGTGTTGATACCTTAACCAGTTTTATCTTTAAACACTCTTTAAGTACTCTTAAAATACTGAAAAATACTGAAAATATTGAAAAAAATGTGTATTATAATACATTGCACCTACTACAGAAAAAGCTGTGCATAAGCCGCTTTATGTTCCTACTTGTATGTCAAAGACAAATCAAGCAATTATAGCAACACTAAACCTATTTGCTGATAGTTTTGGCATTTGAACCCACTCTCAGAGAACATATCTTACCATTCCCATCTACAGCTCCAGTTTCAATGCTGAATATATAACAACCATATCTTAAAAATAGTTTTATATTTATTTATATATATATTTCATATATATATAAACATATATCATGGGGTTTATGTATGTGTTTATATGTACATATAAAAACATACAGAATGTTTTTATTATATTCCAGCTGTATGATATATATAAAAAAGAATTATTACATAATTATATTTCAGGTATTTTGGAGGCTCAGGATTTGAGCATAAGCCATTGTTTATATTGTTGCAGTGTTAGCACAAACTCTGCCGGTGTTCTTGGCTTAGGGCTAAAATGTCATTTTAGGCAGATGACTCCATGTGCAGAGTTATAGAGTGTTAGGGAACAGACATCATTCCTAACTGGTAGTTTGGATGCCTGTTGGGTGTCTTCCTGGTTTTATGTCACCTGTGTCAGAAAGCAGTGTCTGATCAGTTTTATTTACAGGCATAGATACAGGTTATGAGTCCCTGTAGAGACCATGCCCAGTGCAGTAATTTCGCAGTTGTCCTTTCAAGCAAAAAACATAAAACCAATCTATAAGCAACATAATATAGTAGTTATCTGAGATCACAGATGGGAAAAAAAAGCCCCAAGCCCAAAACCCCTAGAATTAACCAAGGCTTGGAAAAAACACTGGAGATGTGTTTTCTGTTTGGAGTCTCCAGTTGCCAACCATCATATGAAGTATGGCTTGCTTCAAGGTATGAAGCTGTACCCTACCGTTTAATGGGACATCATGATGTTCCAATTAACCATTACTTTTCTAGCCTTTGTAATTACCAACATTCTCATCTGTACAACACAATGTGAGTTAAAAGGAGGCGTTGGCCTGCATCACCTCAGAAAAACATCTTTAATTCCTTCTCCACCTTGCCTAAATAAATTGTGCATCCAATCCTTGTCACTTTTAATGAGGTCTGTGATTGACTTTATGATTGATAATGGTGGTTAGCATTTTCTGACATACTGGTACACTAAATCCCACGAAATCATGCAAGCCATATCATCTTAATCCTTATTAGTCTGGAATTTAACTATCTTTTCCATTTTAGAGACTATTTTGGCATTTGCTCTAAAGCATACAATTCTTTCTTTTCTTGTGCATCCCCTACCCTTAGGTACAAAACTTGCTTTATTTAATATATGCTTTACACTGTAAGCTAAAATACACCATGTTTTCTGGAGAAACATTTAACACTCATCTCTTTTCCAATTAAATGTTAAATAAATACTTTTATACAAAATACACATGTATTTTCTGTGAATATTGCTGTCAAACATTCGTTTACAATTACACTTATTTACAGGCACTCATAAACCTTTTATTTTTAAACAACCAATCCTTAAAATGTCCGTTTTCTGTCCATTTTCATGCCTATCAAGAACAGGATGCACTTTCTTTAATTATTAAAATTAAGCAGTCTAAGTTAGGTTTTGTCCATTCATAGTCAGTGGAGAGACACTCCAGAGGGTGATTCATTCTCTCCTAAAATATAAAGGATGGAACTGCCGCCTTGCAAACAGATTCTAGATGGTTCCTTTATAAAAAGACACAATTATTCAGTCATTTTAAAGGAACATAAACGTAGATTGTTTGTCAAAAGCTTGGTCTCACCTGACTGTATTGTCTCTGCATATTTCCATATCTTTTTTGGTGTCATGAGAGTAAGAACTGTAAAATGATTGATTATAAAACTGGATATGGACTTTTTTTTTATTTTATGAAGTTAGGTTTCATCCAGGTCTATTTCCTCATCTTGGAAAAGTCTTGGCAGTCAGGACTAGTAAGTTCCTAGTGGCTGGAAGAAGGTGAAAATCACACCCATTTCTAAAAAGGGTAGAAAGGAGGACCCTGGAAACAACTGACCAGTCAGCCTCACCTCTGTGCCTAGGAAGATCATGAAACAGATCCTCCTAGAAGTTCTGCTAAGGCACATGGAGTACAGGGAGGTGATTTGAGACAGCCACCATGGCTTTTTAGCAAGGTGTATTTTGACTGGAAAAGGGGCAACGGTATTAAACTACAGGAGGGTAGATTTGGATTGTATATTTGAAAAACATTTCTACAGTGAGGGTGGTGAAACACTGGACCAGGTTGCCCAGAGAGGTGGGGGAATGCCCGTCCCTTGCAACATTCAGTGTCAGACTGCATGTGGTTCTTGGCAATGTAACTCTACCTGCAGATATCCTTGGTCACTGCAGGGAGGTTGGACTATATGACCTTTAAAGGTCCCTTCCAATCCAATGCATTCAATTATTCTAAGTAAGGAACTTTTATAATACAATTTTATCAGGATTTGTTTGTAGCTTGCATATTAGGGAACATCAAAGTAATGTACTCTAACAACCCAGCACTGCTGCGGCAAATTACGATCATCTTAATCAGCCTGAGTTTTGTTTCTAATTAGTTCTTTTTAAGTAATAAACTCTGCAACAGTGGCTATTACATACATTTAAATTTGTTATAAACATACATACAGATCCAAGGGTTGATTTCTGTCTTTTTTTTTTTTTAATTTTGATGATATCAGAAGATATTTATAGAAAGATTTATCTAAACCTGTACAAGAAAAGAAAGAGTTATTAAAATATCTTTCCCAGCTGGGTGAAAGATATCTAGAATGGAAGCTAGACTTACATAATTGAAATATTTGAACACCAAAAATCCTGGCAGAAATATAATAATTACATTTCACTAAAGGAAACCCAGAGGTATTGAGCAGATTTGGAAGACTGAGTTTAGCACTGTATGTACACATCTTACAGCAGGATCAAGACCTTTATTACCAAACTTCTGAGAGCTTCAGCAACGGGGAAATCTTAGCAGCAGAAAAATTTTATAAACACATCAATGCAGGCACAGTCTGTAAGTGCTATAATGCTCTAGGTTTATCAGTGTTGCACCTTTTCAATAACTGCTTTTAGCAAAAAGAATGCAGGAACTTGCTCAACGCAGATAGTACTTGTTCTGTTTTTAAGTTTGATCTGAAAGTTGAAACACACATTATGTAAATCTCAGCTCTGTTTCATGAATTTCACATTTACTCTATGACTCTGTCCTCCACTGCTAAGCTTCTGTTCAGCAGAGCCTCTCTGCCTGTTTCAGGGGTGCCACTAGTCTTTTCACCTAACAACCACATGAAATATATAACTTTAAATGAAGTAATTATTTGATAACTGTAAAGCAGAGAAAAACCCCAGTTCCTTATCTTTGGCTATTTCATATCTCCAGGTATTGTAAAAATAATCTTTGACTATTGTTCACCGCTATTTCCAGTTGTGCTTATCACTAGCATTTCAGCTTTTAGCAGTCACTGCCGGGTGATGTAAAGAATCACAGAACATCATCAGGGATTGGAAGGGACCTCGAAAGATCATCCAGTCCAATTCCCCTGCCAGAGCAGGATGCCCCAGATCAAGCTGCACAGGAACATGTCCAGGTGGGCTCCAAACCTCTCCAGAGAAGGAGACTCCACAAAGCCCCTGGGCAGCCCCCTCCAGCGCCCCGTCACCCTCTCTGGGAAGAAGTTATAGAATCATAGAATCAGTCGGGGTTGGGAGGGACCACAGGATCATCCAGTTCCAATCCCCCTGCCATGGGCAGGGACACCCCACCCTAGATCAGGCTGGCCAGAGCCTCATCCAGCCTGGCCTTAAACACCTCCAGGGATGGGGCCTCCAGCACCTCCCTGGGCAACCCATTCCAGGTTAGGAATAATGTAATATAGTTAGACAAAAGCAAATCTCTTACAGAAAAGAATATTTGCTGCCAGAAAGGCATCAGAGCTGTCTGCTAATCTCATAGTACATGCAGCTTGAGAAATAGAGCTTCCCTAAATACACTCATACTGACCACTTTGAGGCAAAAAGATGTTCCATTAGCTGTGAGTAGATTAGATTTTCTGGAGGAAATGGCCAAAAGTCCATTGATATTGGCAGGACTAAATGCTGCCTCTCAATGCCAATGCAGAACTCAGATGACTGTCTTTCTGGTTTCCTACCTGAAACATAATTCACACCGTGGTTTGTACACTGACAACTAGTTTTTATAACTATACTAAGTATATATTTGCCTATTTGTTTATCTTATTTTCATAAGGGAAAAGAGACCTACTTACATATTTATGTAAGCAGTTATGAAAGTTCTTACATATTTAAAAGCTATTTTGTATGTGTTAGTGCCCTTAGAATAAGTTTGCAATCATTTGGACAATTTGGACACATTTCAAAATGTAAAAGAGGTTTCCAAGATAAATACTTCCTGCAAGTTTTGTTAAAAGGTAGGGAAGGGCAAGAAGTCTGGCCTAATCCGTTTTGTCTGAAGGTACACCTGCACCTAGCACCAGCATGATCAGAAATCCTAATGTAGCATGAGTTATGCCTTTTCCAATAGATTGTATATGAACAGTAATATATTAATGAAATACAGAAGAATGTTCTGAAATTTTCTGAAATAGGAAAAATCTGAGCAAATTCTTCATCAGACTAAAAGCTCCATATAATGTAATTTAGAAAATATTTTTAATATAAATTTTATATTTCTTCTGGTAGTTAGGATAACATTTTCAAATTACATACCTATCATTTCCCCCAAAATTATTGTTTTGAAATATATATATTATTAACCTACACACATATGACTTCTATCATATCTTCTTAATCGTAAGTGTCAACATTCTTCACATCTTTATTGATCAAAGAAAACCAAGAAAATACTGAATCAGAAAGACAATATTTCTTCCATAAAACAAGGGATAAATTCACCTGGTAACATTATCTAGCACTAGAGTTGAGTAAAATCACTGCTATAATGTTTTTTATTTTCCTTTTTCATTTGGTAACTTTGGGGTCTCTTGCATCTACAGGATTTCTGGCAAGTTCAGACAAAAAGTTCTATATGTCTGCAAAAAGTCCCTTTGGCTTCACAGATTCACAGAAGGAAGCACAATGTGAACGTCTTCTACATTGCATAACTTTCAAGCTGCTACCATTAAACAGTTTCCCATAAGATCATGCTTCAAAAATTTGAAGGGTTTGAAGGCTTCATAATAAACACCCACAGCTTTACTGGTATTTGATTTTGAAAGTTCAGTAATTGCATAGACATCTCTTTCGGAAATTTTTAAATTTTATTGCTTAAGATATATATATATATATATACACACACAGTGAGATCATTTCTCTACAGAAAGGAAGGACAAGATTATCAGAAATACCCAGATTTTTTTATAGAAGTATTTGCTATTATCCTTAGTGTATCACTGTTCTTACGATTTTAAGTATGAAATTAAAATCAATTTGATAGTTATCAGGGGACTCCTTAAATTCCATAGCATGGAAATGTCTTTTTCACTTTCTATTCCTACTTGGTTTTTAGAACTTTTATGGCTACAGTATTTTCATTAAAAGTCTCATATAAGACAAATCTTAGGCTTAAATATTCAATAAATATCAGTTTGCATCAGACAAAAAGGGCCAAGTATGTCTATGATATCAAAATTCAGGAAATGTCCTAACATTTTGAAAGCAGAACTTCTATGTTTAAGCTGAGATAAATAAGTGACAAAAAAACCTATGAAAACCAAACACTTAAGATTGAAGTGAATCTGGTGTCATTATTGTTGCCTGTTGTTGGCAGATTGTTTCCATCAGACAAATTTTCTAGTGAACTTCATATATTTTAATGGCTCCATAATTTCATTTATTATATACATGAACTGTTCCTAAAATTGTGTGAGTATATAATTGGTTGTATAAATGCAACTTGCACTTTTAAAGTGGGATTTAAGTGAATGTTAGATGGCTTAGCCTAAGAAATAACAGCTCAAGTTTGATGGGCTTTACCACACTGGAGATGACTGGATTCATATAATTCTCTCCCTTTGATCTAAGATTTACTTAGAAGCCTAATCATGAGATTCTTGAGAAGTTTGGTGCCTGCATTCTTGCTGACTTGTAGCATCATTCATACGTAAGTCCTAAACTTTCAAATATGGCAAAGCGGTCAGTTTGACTACATCTAATGCAGGAGGGTGCCACTGCACTCAGCACAGAAGAAGCTGACCAAGATGTTTCCATTGTGATGAAGAGGCAAAGGATGAATCATATTCTGCTAATGGCCTGTTGGTAGAGAGGACAGGAAACCTGCCTCTATTACCTACAGTACAGAGTGGAGTCAAACCCAAGCCTTTATTAGGGGAATATGTTTGTCTCAAAACTACCACAAGGTAGATATGCTTAAAACTGATTGACTTTGAGTACATAGAATCATCTAGTTTGGAAAAGACCCTTAAGATCACCAAGTCCAACCTTGATAATACTGTGATACTGTGATACTGTCCATCATAAATCTAACACTGCCACTGAGAGATGAAACTGATGCCCACCTTGCTATAGCCTCCTTTTAGGAGAGCAAACCCAATCTTTTTAGGGCAATTCTTTTAGAGAGCAGTCACAGATTCACATAGAACCATTGAATCATAGAATCATTATGGACTGGAAGGAACCTCAAAAGATCATCTAGTCCAATCCCCCTGACACAGCAGGATCACCTACACCAAGTCACACAGGAACACTTCTAGGTGGGTCTTGAACATCTCCAGTGAAGGAGACTCCACTACCAACCTGGGCAGTCTGTTCCAGTGCTCCGTCACCCTCACTGTGAGGAAGTTCCTTCTCAGGTTGATGTGGAACCTTCTGTGTTCCAGCTTACACCATTGCCCCTCGTCCTGTCACCACACGACACCGAGAACAGCCCAGTTCCATCCTCCTGACACCCACCCCTCA